>BMAV01026393.1:0-91089 GCA_019973955.1 Trichonephila inaurata madagascariensis | reverse complement strand
ACCAGCTATTAAAAGCTCATTACCCTTTTTTAAATATTTTTATAGCCTCTACTAAAATGTGAACTCAAATTTTTTTCTCGTTTTTGTAGGTATCGCACAAATATGTCTTTTTTTTTAAAATCTATGAAGGCAAATCAAATTTACTTTGTTATTCTGAATACTTAAAAGGAACTAAATAAAATCTAATTAAAATTTTTTTTTAAATTTTTTTTTCATTGTTCATGTAAGAATAGAAAGTAAGAGACTTTTTCTAGCTAGTTTTTGTATATATATATATATATTTGTTTAAGAAGGCGGGACCCACTAAAAATTGTTGGGAGTCGAATCGGCCGCTTTTCCAAATCGATAATTGCGCAAATCGGTAACCCTTCAATTTGTTTTTTCGGGAAGGCTTGGACAAAAACGCGCCAAAAAAGGGTTTTTCTAAATTTGGCGGAGAAGCGGCCGATTCGACAATTTCAAATTAAAATTATTTATATGTTGCTCTGAAAAATTAGTATTTATGTTTTTGGAACATATGTATTATTGCAATCTATTGGCGACATTATATGAAACGAAACACATGGTTGGAAATTTCCGCTCAACATGGAAATCACAATTGCTAACGGTGTTATTAATAGAGTTGAGATTTTTGGGATTTACAAAGTACCATATCGGGTTTTTCATAAAGAATAAAAAAGAAAAATCTGCATTAACCGACTGACTTGAAAAAAATGAAAAAATTCACTGGCATCATAAGAAGATTCTAAACAAATTAATTCATCTGAAAGTGAAATTTCCATATTTATTTTGTTCACAGGTTGATTGCAACACACATTCATCTGTAGTATCCCCATTTTAACATTCAGAAGCTTTAACCCAGCGCTTAAAAGGGGGTTTCAATTGATGCGCAGTTATAGCTGTCGTTAAAAAAATGCCTAGTGACAGGATAATCTTTAACCGAAATGAGGGACAGGGAAAATTTGCCATAGAAAAGAAGGGGAAAATGTATGGTAGAACAGTCAACAGGGTGTCCGGATTCGCATCGATTTTAAGTTTACATAAACATTTTTTTAAAAAAACTAGTTCCGTATTGCTCTCCACGAAATATTACTGAATCATTAAAATAAATATATATATCATTTTTTTTCTTTTGGGGTATAAATAAATGTAGACTGATTTTTTTTTGATGGGCTCGATTCATCACTAGAGAGCGCTGCGGTCGGCGTGTATCACGTGATTTTCCATGTGCGATCAAGTAAACAATAACAGCGTCACTTTACATTGTGCGCTAACCTTCAAATTTGCTAATTTTATTATTTTATATACTTTAAATTTTTTTAATACTTTAAATTTTTTTAATATATTTTCTACTTTTTTGTTTTTTTTTCGTGACTAAATATATATAATATATATATATATTTTTTATTAAAGATTAGATTTAAGAGTTTGTTTATTCTATTCTTTAGCTTCGTTTTTTTGTATATTTTTAGGTTCGTAATTCTTTTTATTAGTGCCACCCAAATTGTGATTTAAATAATTATCAACGCTCATTGAAAAAAAATTTTTTTTGCCACTTAATATTGTGATTGCACAAGTGTATAAAATTTATATTTAAAAAAAAGTAACTAAAGAAAATTTTTTTTGTTGATCTGATAAGGAATTGACATAAATTTTTTATATTTGTTTAACATGTAAAATATTAAAAGGACTAAATTCATATTACATTATGATCTAGTGATATTTTTTTTCAATTTTTTTCCCGCCTAACACAAAACACTCTCTACTTTGTTTTGTTACTCTTCTTATAGCTATATTATTTTTTGCAAGTTATTTGTTGTTTTTTACTTATATATTTGTTACAAATTTTGTGCACTGAACGCTAAAAAGGGTGTAAATAATTAGTTCTGAATTTTAATTGAAAATTTTACTTTCTGTTGTATTTATTTTGTTAAATCGCAATATTCGCAAGCAATTCCATTCGTTACATAAAAATGGCGTTTCAAGGGAAAACATAGCTAAGTTGGCATCATTTTGGCGAACATATTGAAAAAAATCTACTAATATCACAATCTCTGATGAAAAACAATTTTTTGAAAAAAAATTCCAGCAGACTTTAATTTGGGGCGTGGTTCTCGCCGAAACAAAGTATCGTTGGCTGATTTTAAGTAGTCAAAACAATGATTTAAAACTTCAGCTGTTGAATGGGATGAGTGACGTAATGGAATAATTAGTTATTTGTTTTTTAGAGTTGTAATTTTCTTGTTTCAGAGCAGACGGTGAAATACATTCATTCGTTCTTTAAGCAAAGCTTTTCCCTTAGTAAATTTTACTATATTTACGGAAACTTCTTAAAATTATAAAAAAAATAGTCTGATTTAATTATTTTTAATATTCATATAAAGTTTCCTTTTTTGCTGTTCTTAAAAATTATTTCAGTATTATTGTTGGGATATAAAAATTTTTTAATATTATTCATTGATTTTTTTTTAAAAAATTGTAAGGAAATTGTTTGTGGGTTTACATCTATTAGACAATTTTTTTGAATTCAATAACTCAAAAAAATAATTTGTAAAAAAGAGAATAACCCAATAAAATTTAGTCATTATTTTGAAAATTATGTATTAACATGATTCCTTTCCAAGAGTATTTTTTTTTTTTGAACTTTGAAGACAGTCTTTTTAAAAAGAAATTTCAAACCTTCATAAATGATAATTATTAAATAAAGTCTCAGACAATCAAAGCTGGCAAATGTTATTTCATTACAGCATTATATATTTCAAAAATCTTACTATGTCTTGGGAAATAGAACGGTTGTGTTTCAAAAATTAGTTTAAATAACAATGTTTCAATTTTTTATATATCCATATTAATGCAAATAAAGATTGAAACTGACAAAAACCTTTTTTGGCCCCAACATTTTACAAAAAATACTCTTCATGATTACAAAATGAAGCAATGTCACTGATAGTTTTCATCAGAATATAAAAAATGCATTTAAAAAATTACAATGAATTTCTTGGTTAAAAAAAAAATTTTCATATGCTTCAATTTGTATTATAATTATGAATATTAAAATTAAATGTTGATATAAATGATGCATATTAAATAAATTGAATTACTAATTTTAACAGCTATTTTACAAAAATTTTGTATGCCCTATATGGAAAAATTTTCACGAAAATAATTTGGGGATTTCCCCTATAGTGTAATAGTTTGTTTCAAAGAATTTAAAAATAACCCCATATCTAGTATGATTCATTTCTTTTTTTTTTTTCCAACAAAGGAGCAATGATTTATGAAAAATAAATTTCAAACATTTATAGGTGATAATTAAATATAGACTATCAAAGCGCCAAATGTTAATTTATAACAGATATTTTTAAAGGCTTCACAATGTATTGGTACAAATATACTTTTAAAGGCCACAGCTTAGGTTTTGGTTTCAGTTTCTTTTTAAAGCAATTTTCCACTCTTAAATTGAATGAAAAATTTTTTTCAGCACAATCAACTCTTGCAGAAAAAGGTTAATTATTTCAGTTAACATTACTAAATGCATTTCTGTTTATTATGTTTTATATTCTCATAGTTACTTAATTAAGATTGATTTAAGGCCAATTTTGTTTTAATAATTGTTTATATAACTTAGAAGCTTTATCTTTAAATTTTTTTTTGTTGAGAAGCAATATTTCAAAGAGATGGAACACTACTGAAAATGATGTACCCAAAAAATCCCCCTCAGCTGATAATGCAATTAAACTTTTGAATTCAAGTATTGCAGAAAAAACAAAAATATTTTCATGACGTACCAAACTACATGATAATATATTGAAGTATATTTTTAGTACTTTAAAGTTGTACTATAAAACTCAAATTTTCCATCTGCCCCAATTTAAAACTAAAAATTTTTTTTTGTAGAAACCAGTGTTTTTTTAGCTAAAGTTAGTCCTTATTTTTTTTTGTACATAAATGTTTTGTGTTTCAAAGAGTACTGTGCAAATTTAAAAATTTATTTGGAGAAAGTATTGAAATGTTTTTTTTTAATTTTAATATGTATCTAGGGGGTACCCTTTTTGATATATAGTTATATTTATATTTAAAAAGTAGAAGATAAAAGATACAGAATTTCACCTGAAGTTTAACATGAAAAAATTTTTTTTTGGGATTATAAAATTATTATTACATCAACAAGTAGTTACAAGTCATGAATAATTTGTTCCATTCTAATAAAAAATCCGTTTCTACTAATGAGCAAGTTGATTAACTAATTATAGCATTTTTTTACCAAGACAATTCTAAATTTCAAAAATTTCTCAGTTCTCCACAAATTGTACTTAAAAGAAAAAATACTAAATTACTGTAAAGTTTGTCAAAGAAATGCTAAATCAGTATCATACCTTTCCCGAAATCTGAACTTATATTTAAACTGCCAAAAAATTTTCTCCTAGAAAAAAGAGATAAAGCATAATATTACAAATTTCGATCCAATTTTGATAAATGCCTTACAATTGATCAAGTTTTTTTCTTGGTCAATACTTGTAGCTAACCAACGCAACAAATTTATTCAGGACTTATAAGCAGGAAATATCAATATGCATGAGTCTTTTTTGACTTTTTTTATTTATGCAAAAAAAAAAATAACTATAATGATAAATTTACAAAATTGGCAAAACCAATAAATGCATATTTGTTATATATAAAAAATTTTACATTTGTATGATAGGTTTATACACATTCAACGTAAGAAAAAAAAATGTTGTGTTTATAAATACCACACAAATATGTTGCAATTTTTTTTTTTTTTGTAAGAGAATTATAGATTCAAAAATGGCTTTATTTTGACTTTTGGATGTACAGGTTTTTTTATTCTATATATGGAAAAAATTTATATTTTATTATAACCAAAATTTTCTGTTTTAATGCCTTAATTTTTTTATTTTGGGAAATTTAATTTCGATTAATTAGTTTCAGTTTGTATATATACATGAATAAGTATAGTTAAATTGAAATATTATATTACGAGCTTTTTTTATGTTATATTTGTTAAAAGGGGATGAAAATTACACAACAAACGTTATAATAAATACACTTTTAAAATTTGTAAACTTTTTATATGAAAGAGACCCCAAAAAATTTATATTGTTTGATTCTTGAAACAGCCTTCCACGTAATCCGCCAGACAATTTGCAGTTACTAACAGTTTCCCCGAAGTGTAAAATTGAATTTTATCCTTTTTAAAAAGAGGGGTTTTTTAATTTACAACCAATTTTTTTCTAACTCTTCTTCAATTAAAAACCCTTTATCAGCCATAACAACATCATTTGTTCAAGAAGATCCATTGGCCCTTTAAAGAAAAAATTTCGTTTGAAATTCTGCCACAATGTAAATGTGACACAAAGCAGATAATTTTTGTAATGACTAAATGTCATTTTTCGTAAAAGGGGGTTGAGTTTTTTAATTGAAATTTGACAGTCAATGATCACTCTACAATCTTTTTTTCTCAACAAAAAAAGGTTTTTGGGATTGCTTCCCCAAAAAAGTCTTCTTTGAAAGGGAAAAATGTCTAATAATTTAAAATTTTCATGAAAACTATTGTAACAAGATTAAAAAATTTTAGATGATATTGCGATGAAAATTTCTAATTCTATTGTGTGTGTTATAGACATACCTGTCCTTAATTTTACCAAAAACATATCAATGTGTTGATATAATTAGCATTTATATAATTAAATATTTTAAAACAAAGGAAATTGGGAAAATAAAAAAGTTCTATAATGCAAACTACATCTAATTAACATCTTAGCTACAAAGTAAAATTAATTGCTATTCAAATAATTAAATAAACACTTAATGCAGATCAACATATGCAGTTAAATTGTTACAAAGCACTGCTTGGTAAAAAAAACTACAATTTAACTTTTTTGGAATTCAAAGAATTGCTGAATAAGAATTTTATAATTCAAATAAATGAAAATAAACAGGACTACCGACTACTTTCATGGGGGAGGTTATATTTCTAAAAAATGTGTTGGGCATTCAAAACAAGAATTTAATTACATGCTTAATACTAATATTTTTTTTAAAAGTACAAGAGAGCTGGTTCGTTGACACTATCCCGTCTTTTTTTCTCATAATCACCACCCCAAAATTTTTTATTTTGTATTGATTTCCCCCTTAGAGCCCCTCATGAGGGAATTTTGAAGGGAAAAATGATATATTTAAATTACAATATGCAGGAACAATTTTTAAACTTTTAAGCCTACTTTCCAACTCAAAAATAATTTGCATCTAAATTTTTTAAATTCCTCTCTCCCCCCTTGTATTTATACATTCTTTTTCCATAAGATATTATAAATGTCTCCCAAAAATTTTGGAAACAACAACTTTTTTTTATATAAATACATGTTTTGTTTGCTCTCTGAACAAATGGATAGGAATTTGTTCCCATTGCATGTTAATTTTTCATCATATCTAGTCTTTTTACATTGTTTCCAATTTTTATAATGTCGACATGGTTACAACTCATATAAATTAAGATATTAATATAATATATTGTTATTTTTTTAAAATGATATTATTTTTTAAAATACAATACATGTTATATAGATTCAGTATATGATTAAAAAATATAACAAATTATTGCTTCTTAATTAGCATAATTAATCTTTATTCATAAAAATTAAACAAAATTGAAATAATGAAAAATTTTCAAATATTAGTTTTAAGTACAAGGAAAAATTTTTTTGATGTGGAGGGAAACCAGTAATTAAATACACTAATCCCAAAAGTATAGTAAGAATAAAGAAATGAAAATACTTAGATGCATTTTTTTATGTATTTTTCATACTTTTTATATAAATAAGCTACTAGGGGTGTAATAAGTGCATACAATTTAGAAATTAAACACACTGATTAATCTTAAACTATCCAAAAAAAACAAAATGTAAATGAGTAATTTTTACATATTTATAACTATTTTCCTTTTGTTAAATAGGGGAAAATGTTTCAATACTAGTATAATGAAGTTTTTTATGTAAAATAAGTAAAGCAGTGCATCTAATTATATTCTAAATAATATAAAATTTAAAAAAAACAATTATTTTAAAAAAATTTTCCCAAAAAACTTCCATTACTTTTCATTTGAAAACAATAAAGAAACAAAAATCAAAAGAAACCAATAAGTTAGATAATAAAATTCTGATTTTAAAAATTCTATTAATCGCCAAAAAACCCCGATAAGCAAAAAATTGTGTCCCCTTGCTCTAAATGAATCAAAAAGTTTTCAAGATATTTTTGAAATATTGAACATTAACCCCAAGTATTGTTTTGGGTTTCCCGGTCAATGTTGTTTTTACAACTAGAATTGTTCATATTATTATTAAAAATAATCTTAAAATGAAAACAAAAAAAAGTTGGTGACTAACGCATAATAACTCATTAGTTACAGAGTATTCAGAATAGATCACAGAAGTGGTACCCCCGATCTGTGTGTTTTTTACGTTTGCAAAAAATTTAAAAAACTTGAATTCGAAATGCTCAGAAATTTTATACTTTTTAAAAAATTAAAATACCGTCGGCGTATTTGATAAAACAAAAATATTGAAAATGAAATAATTAAAAAAAACTACATTTCAGTCAATATGTCTTTTGGAAATTTAATACATTACAGAATTTCTCTCGTTTTGTTATATGAAAGTAGATGCAAATCCAAAAATGCCGCCATAAAACTCAGTCGAATGAAGCACATGGCTATTTGCTAACGCATTGTGTCATGTGACTGTGACGTCAGGTGAATCGACTCCATTCTAAAGACGTATTCACGTCGAAAAACTATCTGGGTGAATTTGAGCTGTCCCGATCCACTCCTCCTTCCTATTCGGTGTTGGATCTCGGATTCTTGCTATCCAAATCCCTTTTTCCCCTATTCAAAAATCTCCATTCCCTTAAGATTTTCCTGTCGGTAGGCGTATGTTTCTTGTTGGATACCCAGTTGATTTTTAGTCATAAATAGATATTCTGTCGCTAGGTGCTCTGGATGTTGGCTGCATTTTCTGAAAACCACGTGCGCCGTTTCCGATTCTTGTATTGAAAGTTGAAAATTGAGTCCTTGGATTAAATATATGAAATTGTTACTTAATTTGTGTCATGCCTAGTCTTCGAGGTTTTCAAATACCTCATTTCGGTATTCCTAAGAAGCAACAAGATAAGGTAAATAAGTTTAAATTTAACTATTAATTTTTTCGTCAGTAGTTAGCATATAATTCTATAAACTTATGATATCAAGTATTAAAATTTGCTTTTATCTTAGGACAAAATTTTCAATATAACTGTGTTAAATGTGTCATTAAGTATAACATTGGATTTCTTCAATCAGCTACCAATTTCTACGCCTTTTGAGTCCAAAGTAACTTGAGTTGCTGAAAATTTAAAAAATGTCATTAAGAAATTATTGAAAGTAAAAAGATGTTTTTTAAGTATATTCTTTGGAATAAACTTATTATTTTTTTTATTCAGCTGGGTGTACCAAAATCAGAATAGTTCAACCAATATTTATTAGTTGAAATTTAAAATACAAGTGAATTTTTAAATGCTTTTTTAAATAATGTGACATCTTATCTGGTGTGATTTTGCCAAACACAGCAACACTTTGAAAACTTTATATTCTGTTCTGTTGTGTTTGTATAATGCAGTTTTGGTGACGTATGATGGGTTGGAGAAAGACGATGAATATCTATAATGCGTGTTCAGAATGTTTTTGCTTTTAGTTAAAATAATGTTCAACAAATCATAAAAGAGAATATGGACTTTAATGTTGCTTATTACTTGATAAAACATGTGAGATAAATTGTAAGACGATATTCTACTGTAAAGGTAAACAATATAGAATGACAATTTTATGTTTCCAAAAGATAACAAAGAAATTAATAGTTATATTAGTTGACTGCAGTTCTTGCAGATACACAGTGTTTTCCCAAATGTAATATGTGTATCCTGAGAGATACATGAAGAGTTTGGGGTACACATTGCACTAGAGGTTGGAAGGAATATGTACTGCACCATGCTTAGCTGCACCTAATTCTACATTCTCATGAGTCAAGTCAAGACAGTCTTGATAAAGGACTCATTGCAAAAATTCAAAATGTTGTCCCAAGTGTGATATACACACATTGGTGCATACACTGAGAAGCTTTGGCAACACGTAAGATGCCCCCTGATCTGCAGAAATCTTTGGATGAAAATCTGAAAATCGTTAATTACATTAAAAACTATCCTTTGAATGCATGACTTTTTTTTGCAAATATGTGAAGAAACGGGAAGTAGTAATACCCAGCTTCTTTTTCATACCGATGTTCGTTGGCTATCTTGAGGAAAAATTCTAAATCGATTGTTTGAACTTGGACATGAATTTCAGTGTTTTCTTAATTATAAATCTAAGTTGAGAAATTGTTTAAATAACTGCAAATGGCTTTGTAAACTAGCATACCTAGCAGATATATTCTCTTGTTTTAAATTGCTTCAACTGATGATTACAAGGCAAAGGAATTTCATTGTTTCATGTTCATGATAAAATGAACGTTGTCATTGTAACACTAAATTTATGGCAAAAGAGAGTTGGTAGTGGAGTAGAAGAATTGTTTCCCTCTCTTCATCAGTTTATAACAAGCTTGACTACTAAAATTGATGATGATATTCTGAAATGCACAACACAAAATTTAGAGAGTTCGCAAGTGGGCTTAAGGCTGTTTTTGTTGTATGCACAAGAGTGTGAACTTAACGTGGAGCACATTTTCAGACAGAAAAAATGCTTCTTTTTTTATAAAAATTTATGACATTGTAACTCATAGATTTGTTTAAAATGTAGTGTTCTTAAAATTTGAAAATATTTCGTAAATAATTCGTTTTTCTTTTTAGCATTTAAAGGGATAGCTCATTTAGCATTATGGTATAAGAGAAAAAAATGCAAAACACATTTTACAAAAGAAAAAATGTTTCAATTTAGATAAAAATGAGTAGTATGATAAAATATGTGATTCTCTACCGGATAGTGAGGCCAGAATATAATAATGTTTGAGTACTTTTATATCTGAAAAAATATTCCAAATTTGGGTCCTGTTCTTTAACATTAGCTGAAAACAGTGTTAAAAAACTTTTCCTGATTTAAAAAATACATTGTATGGATAAGATATATATTTAACATTAATACAACATCCATTCCAGAAGATTTGTCTCATGTGGAAGAAAAGCAATTGTTGGAATTGTTTCAGAGGGATTTTTGAAAAATAAATATAAGGAGTGCACTTTTATTCTGATTTCAAATGCAACATGTGTATCTGGTTTAATAGAAAAAGTTCTGAAATGCATCTTGCCTTTTCCAACTTTATATTTATGAGAAGTAGCTCTTTTCGCATTTGTAGATATAAAGTCGAAAAATAGGAACAGACTATAGGACGTGGAACGATATCTCAAATTAAAATTAACAACCAGGGAACCAAATTATGACGGTTTGGCATCTCAGCACAAACAATTTCATTCTTCTCATTAATCAAAATGAATGTTATTTATAATATACCTAACTTTTTTTGTATTTTATGAGTAATTTTATATTTCCTTTCTTATTATTTTGTGTGCATGAAGGAAAAGATATATATATTTTGATTGTTATTAAAATACATCCATTTTTTTGCGAGGGGTACGATACTCAGCGTTGCCAAAATTATTGAAGGGGTACACATATGTTAAAAGTTTGGGAATCACTGGTATAATGAATGTATCTTATTTTTTGGATAATATCACATATGTTTAGAAAAGAAATTTCCAACTCTTGGGCCAGTATAATTGATAAGTGCCTAGTTTTATTGTGATATTGCATGTTCTATTTGCTTGAGTTAAATGTTGTAGGAAGTAAAGGTGAGGATTAAAATGTAAAGGATTTTTAAATCAGTACACTTGTATTGTCAATGAAAACATTTTGAAGAATTTGCAGTAAAATTTTGTCTAACTTTTGAACAAAGTTATGTTAGAGAAAATATTTTGATCATTGACTAATGAATATTATAGCATTTGGTGATGGTTTTGTAACAGTTGGATGGACAGTTACACAAGTACCTTAAGTCTTGTTTTCTTGTATCATTTTAAAATTTCTTGCTTTTTTTTTGTTTTTCATTTGTTGATTTCACTACCTAAATTTGAGTTATAGAATATCATCCTTTAAGCATTTTAGTTTATTTATGCCCTATCAATAAAAAAATGATTAAAGTTTTTTTACTAGCCGTTTTTTTTTCGGAATGAAAAACTTTCAAGAAAATTCTTTTTTTTTCTTTTTTCTATTATGTTCACTGCTGGACAATTTTTTTTTCTTTTTTCATCTAGTTTTTTTTTAATACAGGGAAGCTTAGTGTTGTTGGTTATTAAAAGTCTCATTTAAAATACAGGGATTATATTAAATTGAGAATTAAGTATAGAATCAAAACACATTTGTATCTAATAAAATACAGCAAAAAAATTTTCATATATTTAGTTTATAAAGATGTGTATATTTTTTACTTAAATTGCAATTTTTCATCCAAAATTTTTTTTGGCGAATTAAGATTTAGTTTGAAGGGAATCATTTTAAAATGAATGTATTTAACTATAGATTTGAGGAATTTTGTTTTATATATTAAAATTGTTTGTATAAAATTCCAAAATAGAGCCATGAAAAGAGAGAGAGAGTACTTTGGCTATTGTTATTGTAATGATAGAATTCTTTTTTTTTTCTATTTTAAAATTATGTACCATCAGCATCCTCTCAGACATAAGGCATTTTGCAGTCCAGTACAAAACAGAAGTTGCACTTGTAGGAGGGAGAACTCCAGATTTATCTTGGGATGATAGAATTTTAAAGACAGGGAAAACTTTTTTTTTAAGTTAGATGGAATTTTACCTAATTTAGTAGCTATTACAATTTGGAATTTTATCTATGTCATTTAAATGTTAGATATTTTTGCAGTTGTAACTTTCATGGAATAATTGTACAACTCAGTTGCTGTAACAAGCTGCTGTAACATGTGTTTTATACAGACGATTAATTTTGCCAAATAGAAAGAATATAACCAAATCAAATGCTGTCACTTTAAGAGCAAACAAGATTGTTTTCCTTATACATGCATTGGAACAGTTTTCCCACTATCACAGCTTTTGGCAACTTTTTTTGACAAATGGGTCAACAGTATAATACATAAAGGTCACTTTTTTTATCATCCGTTATTCACAAAATCCATATTGAGAAAACATTGTTAAAATGAAATACTTAATTGAATTTGTTCTTTTTACTGCTATTATATTACAATGAATTGTAAAATAAATTTGTGAGATATGTTTGATTCTAGGTCTTACAGGATGCCAGCATTGCTCATGTTGCCTCATTTAATTATGTTCTTAGAGAAGGAATTGGTCATCTGGTTAAAGTAAGTTTTTAAATTACATGTTGAATTACTCTCTTAAATCTAGTTTAAATAATTATTAAACTCTAAATCCTTTAACCTTGCAATATTAGGGACTCAAAAGTCGGTTCAGGTTTAGTATTTATAAATATTAATTTTATAGCATTAATACTGAAAGAACTATATTAATATATATTTCTTTTTATTTCAAACATATGATATAACTTTATGTAATGTATTTTATATTTTTTAATTTGAACTGGTATCTTTTATTCCATACTTTATTAAATATTAATTGCTAGTTTAGCATAAGAAAAGTTTTATATTTTATGGACTACTTTTCATTTTTTAGTCAAAGTACTTAGCTTAATTCAACTCTAGTCAGAACTATTGTAACATGCATCCAAAACTTGAACTATGACAAAAATGGAGGAACACACAATCGTAATTTTTTAAAGGAAGTTTCTATGGAGTGTACTTGGCAGTATAAATGAAAACAGTAATTGGAGAAGGAGATTAATTTTTGAACTATACAGGATACACAAACAATCTGGCATTATTAAATACATTAAGATAAATAGTATGAACTTGGATGTCCCCTGTGGCTCGAATACATGACTGGAACCAGAAAGCGGAGAAGACTGTATTTGACACTGGCTAATTCAGTGGAATCTAGTTTTCTCACAATTAATGAAAAGAACTGGAGGTCAAAGATCAATTAGAAGTCATTATGGAGAAATCTTCAGAGGAAGGCACTGACTCATAACTGGGCAGTATGTGACTAATGTTAATTCACTGGCACTTTTTTTTTATATTTGAATTACAGGAATTACACCACTCAGTTGTAATTTAATTTCGTTATCTTTGATTCAAGTCTTTTGTGGGTTTGATTGTAAAGACTAAATGGTACTTATGTATTGCAACAATTGCCAGCATTCGAGATAATTCGCCAAGTTGGTGACCCCAATTTTGCATGTATCGTGTGAGCTGAATTGGCGATCATGTGCTTCATTTCATATAATGTTGTCAATAGGTTACAATAATATGTAAGTACTGGTTAAATTTATTACATGCTATTTTGCAAATGAAAAGCATACTGCCTTTTCATTAGTGGTTTGCACTGCATTTTTCCAAAAAGGTGTTTATATTTAGAAATGATCTAAGTTTCCAACTTTTTCATTGTTGTGTAAAATAATTCAATGAAAATAAAAAACATAGTGTATTGACCTGTGTACCTAGGGCCACCTCATTTTATTTGAATAATATTTAGTTCTAAGTTTTACTCAGTTTAGTGACTCAGTTGGGTGAGTGGGAACACCAATTCCTACTTTGGCATTCATTTTGAAATTTTGCAAAAGAAAGCTGTGGTAAGTTATAAATGAAAAACATTTTTACATGGTCTGAAGTAAAATTCTGCAGCTCATCTCTTTTTATTGTTGTAAGTCAAATATTTTTTTTTGAATTTTGATGTACATAATTTTGTTTGTAACATTAAGTACTAAATTAGATTTTGAATAAATCCTCTCTCCATGTGGGTTTTTCTGCAGAAGTCATTTTATATAAAATTACTTAGTCTTAGACCTGGGGCCACATAGTTGCCTTGTACCTAGGTCCATGGCCGTAGGTAGAATTGCAATTAATATTTGTTATAATTTTATTGAAAAAAATTTCATATTAAAAGGAGGAAAATGGCCTTAATTATCTGAACCATTTTGATTTAGTCAAGTTATTATTATTATTATTATTATTAGATGTTATTAAAATGAGAGGAGTTTATATTTTGCTCTGAAACTTTCAATATGCTTGATTTTTAAAAATGTTAGCTACCATTATTGTTATTATTTAGGATTATTATTTTGTTTATACTAACATAAGAATTCATTTAATTAAAAATAAACAATTTTTTATAATAAAAACAAAAGTATAGTTCTAAATCAGGTTTTTACAATATTTTAATTACATTTTTAACCTTTATCCCACTGTCATACTGCAAATTTTTAATTTATCAGTTTTCCTCTTGAGCAATTATAAATTCCTAACTTTTTTTAGATGCCTAGAAATCCTGACAGAATAAAATGATTAAAACCTAATGCAGGTAATATAAGAATGATCAGATATTGAAGATTCTCATTCCACTGATGATGTGCAAATTCTACTGTAGCGGATGTAAGGGATACTATTGAAAAGGGGGAATTTTTGTTTAACAAAAATACAAGGCAAAAAGAAACTGAATTTTTATGTGGCAGAAATAATAGATGTTAAAGAACACTATAGTGTTAAATTTCTGGAGAATATTGCATGTTCAAATAAGTTTCTTTGTGATAAAGAAGAAACTTATGAAATTGACAAAATAAATATTGTGTTCAAATTGCCCAAACCACCAATCTGTGAATACTTCAGAGGGACAATGTATGCAGCTCACTTTTGGAACCAGTTTTTTAAATTATAATGTTGAATTAAAATGCATGTAATTCATTAATAATTTGGCACACTGCAATTTAAATAGTTATGTGATAAATCAATGTATTAGCTAATGTTGTTTCTTTTATTAAATTCATGTGTGTAAGTTTGTTTTATATTGATTACAGAGGGAAACCTAACTTTCAGGGAAAGGCCCTAGGTACAGCAACTGCTGGCCCTAGGTACAATGATATCATTGTACCTAGGGCTATTTGTGAAATTTTATAAAAACCTTTTATTTCTCAGAATTTATTACCTTTACTTAGATTAACTCCAATTAGATGGTAGTTAGTATAATGATGAGTGTGTATCAGTTTCACATTTCTAAACAGGCCAGGGACTCTGTTTTTGTGCATTGAAAAAAGATGGACCTAGGTACACAGGTTCCCCCTACTATTAACACAGCAAAAGCTGACAACTGATTTATTAAGCAAAATAATGCAACTTTAAACATGTTTTGCAAATCGTGATCTTAATCTTGTCTAATCAGTGATTGCCTCACATAAAATAGTAACTTATAATATTTAAGTGAGTTATTTATTGATATTCAAAAGCCGAAAACTCATTAATAAATCCAAATTTGAAAGCATATCTGAAATAAAATTCACAGTATTTATCATAATTTGATTTTGAACTATCATGTTTTTATTGATATCTTTTGTAAAATACTAGTGATCTTTGCATGTGTTTATTGAATCAGTTTCTAAGATTTTAAAACTTTAATTTAGTTGCTGAAAAAAGAAAAACACAAATATTTGTATTTCTAGTAAATGAATGGATTAAATTATTATTGTTACTAAATATGATTTTAGATCTTGTTTAAATAAATATGTAGTTTAATATGTAAAATGTTGATTGCCTTTCTGCACATCTAGTATATATTTTCTCTTCACCTTTATTACTAATTATGTAAAAGATTTAAAAAATGAGAAAAAATGCTGTTTTTCAGCATTTTTTTCTTTTTCATATGTATGATGAATGTACATGAATTATTCTATTCATTTATAACAGTGGTCTTCAAACTGTGTTCCATTAAACCGTGGGGTTCTATGAGGCATATCCAGGGTTCGTTGAGTTCACAATAAAAAATCGAAAAAAAATTATCAATGTGTATCCAAAATGATTTCACGTTCCATATGAAGTTTGTATAACTACAAGTATATATATCTAAAAGCTCATCCATATCATTAAAACTGAAAATTTTATTTATGCATAATGTCACTGTGTATTTTTTAATATATTTTATACTTTTATTATAATATAATAAAAGAGTATTAAAACATATTTCTTATATGCATGTAAATATTCTGTTGTTTACTATCCCAGGTTTCCTGAAATAATTTTATACTCATTGGTACCATGTTTGGCAGAATTAAATATTTTTCTATTTGGAAATGCATCTTTTTTTCATTTGTGAGAAAAAATGTCTATTGTAATGGATAGGAAACACTTATCAAAAGATTTGTCATCAAAGTCTAAATTTAAGCAAGAACAGCTCTTAAATTTTAGGCTGCAAATTCATATAAAATACACAGTATTTCTCATACAACTTTAAACATTTAAATGCCATTCAGAACAATGTATTTAAGTGAAAACTATTTCTCAACGCTAGTGGCTACAAAAATAAAATACTAAAACAAATTAAAAACAGAATATGAAATGTGACTGCAAATAATTTCAAAAGACATAGATTTTGACAGTTTGTAAAAAGGCAAGCACATATTCCAGTTACTAAAGATAATGAAATATAATGCATAGATATGTGACACTTGGATCACTAATTAATATTAATGTGAGTAAATTATATTAAAATTGCATTAAAATCTTTTGTTAAATAGCAAATACAATATTTTTTAAATTGTCTTTATAGAAATTACCTATAACATGTTGATTTATTTTAAATATTATTTTGAGATATATTCTTTTAAGTATGTGTGGGGAATGGGGTTCCATGAAAACACCTTATAGAGTTCTAAGGGTTCTGCGAGTTGAAAAAATTTTGAAGACCACTGGTTTATAACAATAAGACTTATACTACAATTTATTTCTGTAAATAAATTTTTATATTTTTGATAAATATATAAAAACAGGTCCAATTACTCAGTGAATAAATTAAAATATATGCAATAAGACTAGAAAATAATAATTGAAATAATTTTATGTGTGTGTAACTGATTATTTCACTCACAATGAGGCGCTTTTATTGATTCCAATGCAATATCATCCACTCACTCGCCCACAGAATTATTAAAACTGGAAATAATTAGTTTATAGATAACTTTTTAAAAAATTTTGAGTAATGAGTTATTAGCAACTAAAATATATTTAGAAATTTCTTATGTTAACTTTTTGGTAATTAAATACATTAATTTTAAACTTTATTAATTTAATGTACTTGAAGTGATCATGAATATCAGGTTGATATAAATGAGTAAAAGTGTTTTCAATAGTTTTACTCTATAAAATTTTTTGTAGCATAGTTAACTATCTTCTTTTCTATCAATTGGATAATTATTCCAATATAGTTCAATTAATCAGGCACAGGCAATTAATGGCCAAGTATTGCTACTGATTGCAGAAGAAATATTGAACTGCAACCATTTCCTGTCATTTTGCTCATAGTTTTCAGTTGTAATTAAGTAAAATTATTAGTAATTTTAACTGTGCAAGTAGCTTTTATTTATGCATATTTTACCTGTTGTCAAAAATGTCGGTTTGGCAACATTTGTATCTCATTTCTCATAAAGATATGAATTTTATTATAAAAATATTTATATGCAAAATATAAAAAATGAAAAATAGAAAACAAAAAGCAAACATATGTACTGGGCTAATAATTTCTTCACTTGAAAATATGAATTTTATAAAATATTTATGTACAAAATATAAAAAAGAAATTGGAAAATAGAAAACAAAAATCATACATTTGTCACATAAATTAAATTGGAAAAAAGTCTACAAATATTGAGCAAAAAGGGAAAGATTAGGGAAATTAACTTAGATGTATAAAATGCTTATGATTCAGTTTATGTAAATTACCTTTACAAGTGACTACAAATCGTATTATATTGGGAAAATAACTTTTGATGATGAATTCTCTTATACACTCTGAAAAAAAAAAAATTCTGTTTGAAAGATTTCCCCAGTGCAGTGTTCTGTACCCAATTTTACATTCCATGTATGATTGAATGACTTTTAAAACATTGCAATATAGATTTAAACATTCGATATATGCTAATGACATATATTCATTTATTATTTCCATTAATCACTTGATATCTTCTTTCCATATCACCTGATATCACAATCTTTTTTTATTTAAATTTTTCTCTTAAACTACGTACAGTGGGACCCTGATTTAGTGATTTCCTATTTAACAAATTTTTCTTTTTCCCTGCTCAAAATGAAGGCAAAACCCCTATTTAATGAATAATAACCCCCAAATTAATGAATTATTTCAATAACTGAATTTTTTTTATTAGCTTGAAAAAAATTGGATTTGTTTTCAAATGATATAACATTTTTGTCAAGCAGAAAGTTTTTTCAATCAACAGATTTCGATGGGAAAGGGGGTAGATCATTATTAGTTTTTACAGGTGCAGATGAGTAATTAATGTAACATATCATGCGAGTTTTGAATAGGACAGGAAATTCTTTTATCTGATCCCAATACACAACACATGGAATATTTCAAGTTTTTACTACTTGCTCTTATACTTCAGAGAAGTGAGGATTATTATAGGTATGGATATGCAAGTTTTGTTTTTGAAAATTTATAAAGCCTGGCAGAGATTGTTGGAACAAAAACACTTTTCTTTGATTGAAAAGCTTAACATTTGATGCAAATTGGTCAATGTTGAACCACTAAAGGTTTTTGGAGAGTGTCTTAAAATTTCAATGCCAACATTAGCTACAATTATTAAACAGGGAGCAGAAGTTGAAAAGACATGCAGAAAGTGGGGAAAAATCATCAAAAATAAGAAAATCATTAAAAGCCACCTCTCTTTTTGTTCTTGAATCTGACTTATTGAAATGGTTCATCATCATTTGTGCCCAGGAAATAGCCACTAGCTCACCTTTGAATAAAGAAAAGCTCTTCGACTTTTTTAAAAGCATGGCATGCAAGATTTTTCTGCATCCAATGGTTAAATTGACCATTTTAAGAAAATATACAATGTAAGGTTTTCAAACAATAATTATTTTAAAATTTCCAGTTAACTGGTGAGTAATAATCCACTAATAGTATTTTTAGCTGCTGTTTAAAAAGTGTATAATTTCTAACTATGGATAAATATTTTGTGTAGTTAATTATAGAATTTCCAAAAATTAAGTGCAATAAATTTGTGTTTTCTTGGACTCCAATATATTATGAATATTCTCAAATTAACGAATAAAATGTTTGGTCCCAATGAATTTGTTTAATCGGGGTCTGACTGTATTTTATACTCATCTTTGTTGGTTTATATTGATCAGTATTTTTCATGAAAAAGATTAATTACATGCTTTTACATTTCTCTTAAAATTGGCAGTATAAGAAAATATTTTAAATGTTTTCTTTAAAAAAAGTAAAAAAATTAGCATTATATTTGTTATTTTTTAAAATTAGTTTTTTATAATTATATATGTAAATTTACTGATCA
This sequence comes from Trichonephila inaurata madagascariensis, assembly GCA_019973955.1. NCBI lineage: Eukaryota > Metazoa > Arthropoda > Arachnida > Araneae > Nephilidae > Trichonephila > Trichonephila inaurata. Next base: position 71,588 of record BMAV01026393.1, on the reverse strand, counting down.
TTTTTAAAAATGCATTATACATTTTTATTTTATGTTTTTTCAGAGTATTCCACCTTTAGAAATTGGTCTTCCAAATGGGATCGTATTCAAGTGAATATTATAGTAAGTCTTATTTTATTCTGATATATATATTTAAAAAAACTTTCATTCTCCTCTGCAATTTATTTAAAATGCAAAACATGCTGATTACTATCTTTGTTCTTTTAAATATGCTTTTTTCAAAGCTGCATTTGTTTTTTTATAATTAACAATTTAGTGTGAAAATTTTTTTAAAAAGTTCAATAAATTTTTTATATTAAGTTGTATGTAAATTGGCACTTGTAAGCTTTTACATTGCAAATATTGTGGTGTGTAAATGTTAAAAAACAGACTTATTTTTGTAGATTTTTCAAAAACCATTAGGCCAGTTCAAAACAATTCAAAAGACTTCTGGTAAGAAAATACTTAAAAGTATTACTAAAAAGATGTTATAAAATAGTAGTACTCTTTCATTGTAATGATTTATGCTTTTGAAAGCATGGCAGTTCAAAAATGATGTAGTAAGATGACATTCTTATAAAATTTAATGTGAAGTACAATCAACCCTGGCAGCAATGCAACTTTTGCAGTGAACTTCCATGCTGTTTATGAGCTCTTGGGACAATAAATCTCACTCCTCCAAGGCTTTTCTTAGCTCTGGGAGAGACCTGGTGAGTTTCAATTGCTCTGCTTTCCTGGTATGTTCTATGGGATTCAGGTATAATTATTTATCTAGTCATTTTATTTTCTGAATTACTTCAGTCTTGAGGTATTTTTTAACCAGCCTGTGTGGAGGAGTGTTATTGCCCTTAAAAAAGGAATTGGAGGCCAACTGCCCCTCTGAAAAATCTTATACTGAGCCCTTAAGATCTCATCTCTATACTCAAAAGCATTTAAGGATCCTCCCTGGAAGATGTTCAGCTCTATTTTAAATCATTCAAAATCACTAGACCATAGCTCTTTCACCTCCATAGGGGTTCACTTCCATGAAGATAGTGAGGTGGTACCAGGTCCTTAGTTCTCACCATATGTGCATACTTCGATAATCAATGATAAGACCAATTCTCAACTCATCAGTGAAGAGGACACATGTCCACTGCTTCTGTGTCCAAGTATGATGTTGTTTGCGTCATGTCTGATGGGCTTTCCTGTGAGCTTGAGTGATTTGGATGCAGATCATTGGTCTCTTGTCATGAAGTACTGCATCATTAAGCCTTTGGTCAGGTCCTCTTTTCTGCATAGGCACGCTAGGCACATGCCTAGGGCACAAGACATTTGGGGGGCACAAAAGTTGGAGGGAGAAAAAAACGCAAATTACAGAGAACGTACAACCACCTAGTGTTTATTAAAAACCCAATTATTCTCTTTCATTTTTATATCTAAATTATCAAATCTTCACTTCACTATTGGCCAAATTATTATGTAAATCACTTGGCTTTTCTTCCCAAATCATTCTTAATTTCATGTATACAGTTAATAAATTGCTCTTGAAACTCGAAATAAAATCTCTATAGCGGCGCTCTTCAAACTGTGGGGCGCACCCCCCTAGAAGGGTGTAATAACTCTACTTAGAGGGGAGCAAGCATATCGCAAAAAAGTTAAAATCTTGATAATTAATAAGTTCATACAATAATGTACTTATTTACGAAAGGATGGGGAGGGGGAGGGTCCATGATGCCAAAAAGTAAAAAAATGAACAAGAATGACCAAACCATATCACTCTCTTTTCTTACGGCTGTCGATTGCCAGTCTGGGACACGGCGGGTCCATAGGTGGTGGATATTGGAAGGACTCTTCATTAAGAAGACAAAGAAAAGAGTCAGAGAGTTGAGGGAAAATCCCTCCGGAACCAAAACTGGCTAGGTAAGAATTGAAGGAAGGGGTGCTCTGGAAATAATGGGAGGGGGCGCAACAATTTGAAGTGTCTAGAGCACCGGGTAGGTTAAAAACGGCCCTGCCTTTGGTAAATAGAGTACTTCAAAGTTGTGGTACCGGAAGCACTGGCAATCTCATTTGTGACTTGTGTAGCTGTAGCTATTGGGCCTTGCAGTTAAAGCCAAGTAGCAGTCATCCTGGCTTGTAGTAGCTCTTAGATGCTCTGTAACTGGTCTCCTGGAACTGGTTTCATAGCTAGGGTACCACATTTTGGGATACTTTCAGCGATTTTGCTGATTTTGTGAATAAAAATGAACGTAAAAGCTATCTTAATTCTGCGTTTTTTGTTTAGAGCTTTCAAATTTTTTTGAGGTTATAGAAAAGTATATAAAGAATAATTTAGGCTAAAAAAAATTAAGATTTGATTTCTTGACTGGTTTTTGTCAATTGAATCATGCTGTGTCCCTTTAAATGAACAAAACAATCAAAACTCAACATTTATTGTAGAATTAAAATGAAATTAAACTCGCTTGCTTTAAAGCATGGAGGCTAACAAAAGTTGTAATAGTAGTAATTTTGAACAATCAGCGGTTATAAAAGAGACTTTAATGGTCATTCCTTTTCAGTTCTGGAAAAGGCATAGTTATTGGTCAGAGAAAAACTGAAGATGCAGTCATAGCATTATGTTTGCTAATTTAGAAAACTAAGACAAATATATGGTAGAATATTTGTATAAAATATAATAGATTGAATTTGATTAGCCTATCAGTTATCAACAAACAATTCCTGATTATGCAGTCATAATCTCTTGAGTTACTCTTTTTTTTTTTTTTTTTTAAATTAAGATGTCATCTTAAAAAGGTAAGAGCAAAAGATGAATTTTTGTCCCATGCAAATTTACTACTAGTCCAGTCATATTAGTCTATGGCTTAATGCTATTTACTTTTAATATAAATATTGTAGAGAATAAAAATTTTTATAACCTTTTATTTGAAACATTTTTTATGCATCAAACCATTTTTGAGATAGAGGGTGTTAAACGCGCAGTGCTTAGATATCTACAGCATAATGCAAGATCAACCATTTGTCACATGGTATAATACGCCATATGAAGTCTATAAACTTTAAAAATATACATAGTTAAAAACATTTGGCATTTTTTATTAATTATTATATTACATTTAGTAATAGTTTTCATTAATCAAGTATATTTTTTAATAACCCTCATCTGTTTGTATAATTAAAAAATAATTAACTGAAATTAGTCTTTAATTATATTTTAATATATGCTCGATTTCAACATCAAAATGACACATTGAAAACAGCGAACTTTTATGAACACCTAGTGTACCTCATAAGAGAAGTGAAGCGTTTAATTTCAAAAAGCTCTGTTTATTTTGTGGTCAAGTAGCTGATGAAGCAACAGAGATTAAAAAAAAGTACAGGTGCAAGATCAGGAAATTGAGTACTCTTGAATTTAAAGACAACGTTTTAAGAAAAGCAGAACGTAGTGATTCTATAGGAGAATTAGTGAAAGATCATATACTTTGTGAGTATGCTTTAATTTCTTCTGAAACAAAATATCATACTCTCTACAATGCTAATTTCTTAAATCGACTGTCATCTACTGAAAAGAAGCCTTGCCAAGATAATCAAGTCTCAGAAGCTATGGCAGAGATTTTTAATTACATCAAAAATCACGACGATTCACAATTTTCATTGAAAGAGCTCAGAGATGTCTTGATGGGGTATGTACCAGATGATAAAACTATAATTATGAGACTTCAACAAAAGTATTTGACAGATGTAATAATTACAACAAAAGAAAAATCTTTTACAATCATATTTTTTTGGAATACACAATAAATAAGGGATAATAAAAAAGGGATCCCGAAGAAGAATGGTTACGAATTGTAGAAGCTGGAGCAGCTATTATTCGTGAAGACATTCGGTCATCTGTCATTGAAACCAAGTGTTATCCACCTGCAAGTAAAATGTTAATCAAGAAATACCACAAAGTCTATTGCATTTTTTACAGGAAGTCATTATGAAAAACAGAAAAGGAAAAATAGCTAATTCAAAAACAAAATGCGCGTCAATCAGTTATGCAGTAATGGCTGCATTTCGAGAATGATCATTTTCATCACAGCTACTATTAAGCCTTTCTGTATTTCTTCATAGAAGATATGAATCTTAAAGACTAATAGATGTGCTATATAACTTGGGATTTGAAGCTTTGTATGGTAAGACTGTACAGTACGAAATTTCAACAGCTTACCATCCACAACCTCGTATTTTATCATTGGAATCAGGCACACTAGTAGAATATGTTGGAGACCATACCAATATAAACGTCCATACTCTTGATGGTAATAATACTCTCCATTTTATGGAGATTGTTACTCCAAAAGATATATATTGATCGTATACAAAAATGTACAACCAAACCAAAAGAGTTAGCAGCAATATCACATATGTCTCTTCTGGCATATGAAAAACCAATTGTACCTGGGTACAGCAAAAAATTCAAGTCAAAATTCTACATGATGATCAAGCATTTAACAGTAAAGAATTTTAATGGAGTTGATTTTTTGTGGTTATACGGAAAGTGGAAGAATATTTCATTGTTTTCTGGAATGGTTTTCTTGAATAGCTCACTAAAAATAAGGATTTTTCTTCTTCTGGGGTTGTTTCTTTTTTTTGTTGATCATCCTGCCAATAACGTAGACGCAATTTATACTACTTTACATTGCGCTACAAATATTGCCAAATTGCATGGCCAAAAAACGTGTTTAATTACTTTTGATCAACCTCTCTACTCTGAAGTTACTACTCTAAAGTCTCTACTACTCTAAAAGGAAATTAGTATCTGTTGGTATCACGTCAAAAACAGGCCAGATATGTTGCAGGTTCTTATTGTAGAAACAGCTATTGAAGAATTGGAACATCACAAGACTGCTGTCATAGTAGGAGAAGACATTGATTTTCCCATCATTTTAATTGAACATATTCAATCACATCAAGAAGTTTTCTTTAAAAAGTTAGCAAAGGGTATGTTAAAACTCTAATATACTCTTCCAAAAGTTTTGTTATTTTTGCACACATTTAGTGGCTATGACACGTCATCTGCATTTTTTAAAAAAAGGAAAAATTTCAATAGAATATTATAGAATCTTCCAAATTTGGATCAACTAGCTTAAGCATTCCAAGAAGAAAACGGTCCTGTACAAATATTGCATGAAAATTGAGTATGAGTCTTGTTGGCAAAAAACAAAACTCCTCAGTCTGAGAACAGTATTGATAATCTTCGTTACACTCAATTCATCAAGTCAACAAAGCTCAATAAACCCGTGCAGCTATTCAATATTCCACCAACAAGTGCAACGGCTCATCAACACATCAGCCATGTATATTATCAAGTTCGAACTTGGTCAGGGAATCATTTAGAACCCCAGGAATGGGGTTAGATTCTGCAGAATGAATTCTTGGAACCGATTACGACAATACTACTGCTTGCTCCAGATGAATTACTCAAAACAATTTATTGCAACTGCAAAAATGGTTGTGGCTCACGCTGTGGATGTAAGAAATCGGAGTGCAATGTTCTTCAGCTTGTGATCAGTATAATAGGCAAGCTTGTTTCAATGCTTCATGCTATGAGAGCAATCTCGATGAAGATTGTACTTTTGATCCTGAAATCCTTCAAGATTTGGAGACAAATATCCTTGACGACAAAAATAATGGGAATAAATAGGAAATTTTCGAGTGACTGGAAGACAATGAAGAAGAGGAAGAAAAAAATTAACATTCATGTTCGTCTTATTATTAAAATTTTTGTAAAACCTCTTCACATATGAATTTCAACTGTAATAATAGTATAAAATGATATTTCTAAATAAAAATATAATTAAAAAATACTCTAGGCATATATCTGTCAACAACTTTTGAACTACACAAACAGTGTAGTTCAAAAGTGAGTTATAAAAGAAATATATACTTGATTAATGAAATCTATTACTAAATGTAATGTAATAATTAATAAAAAATACCAAATGTTTTTAACTATATTTTTAAGGCTTATAGACTTTATACAGTGTATTATATCATGTGACTAACGGTTGCATTATGCTGTAGATAGCTAAGCACTGCGTGTTGAACACCCTCTATTTCAAAAATGGTTTGATGTTTAAAAAATGTTTCAAACTAAAGTTATAGAAAATTTTTTTCTGTACAATATTTATAATAAATGTAAATAACATTAAAACCATAGGAAACGATATATTTGCAAAAAAAAAAAAATTATTTTTTTACCTTAAATATCTTAAGACGTGGACACAAGATTTTATGAGACAACATTTAGAGTGCTAAAATAAAGGTCTATACAAATTTTCAGCTTATTATCTCTCATTCCGCAGTGAAACCCTAATATGACTGGACTATACGCTTTAATTGATGAAGTAAACAAAATATGATTCCTAGAGCTAACCCTGCCTAGATTAGATTTGACTTCAAACTCATAATTTTTCATGCCTTTGGTTGTTTGCGATGCTGGGGCTCTTACTGTGTAAACAAATCATTACAAGCTCCCGTATGGCCTTGGTAGTCAAGTGGAATACATGCCTGCTATTGTTTTTGCCTAGTCGGGAGTTTGTCCTTGTGCCAATGAACTGCTCCATTAAATCAAAGCCTTCACAATCGTGTTGTATGGAGGTTGCCAGCTGAGGTGTTGTCCTCATAACTTAAACCGGGTTCCAAATTAGTAGGCAAAAATTACCATTTTTGACCTATTAGACCTACTGACTTTAAATTTGGCAAGCATGTTTCTTTTGTTAGGAAATCCGCCTAGAACCGGTTTTGCAGAAATTGACTCCTGAGGAGGAAGGGGGGTTACAGAGATGTAAAAGACAAACGAACTTCCATTTTAGAAATTCAAATCTTGTTTTTTGTAAGAACATGTTTGAATACAATCAAAAGGTTAAAGCTACAATTTAGATATCAATAACTTTATAGTCATATAACATCCTGAAATATTCAGTGAAGCAGGAGGGTAACAGCTAGTTCATTATATTAAAATGAGAAATGTTGCATATTATAGTTTATATTCTAATTGATTTTTTGCATTATGCTTGAAATTTTTGGAAATACTGATGTTATTTTGATTTGTTAAATTATGTTTTCAGAATGCTGTCATTGGGATCCCTGGAGTAAAACAGGGCACTATTGCAAAGACAATTAAAGTTTATCCTGCTGAGGTAAAATCTTCATGAAAAATTTTAGATTAAGTAAACTTTTAAATATAAAATTTTACTGAAATAAAATTAATTTAAAATAATTCTTTGGAATCTTACTGCCTCATTAAATATAATAATTTGATTAAATTATAATTTAATAAAAATATTGTATAACATTAATTGGACATTGAAATATAAGAATGTATATATTTGTATTAAACATATATTGATATTTTAAAATTTTTTCCCAAACAGACAAAACATTTGAAACAGTTTCTTCATTACCTTATTTGTAGATGGATGCATTGAAATTTTACTCTTCTATTTAAAATTACTAAAGTAATGCTTAATTGTAATTGTTATTTTTATATTAGTGTAAAATTTGTGTGATCATTTTATACAATGTTTCAGAAACATAGCCAAATTGGGGAGATTGATTCACAAAATGGAATTTAATATACATGTTGTTAAGTTAATGTTAAAAATAATTTAGTTAAGTCAATAATTGCATTTTTTATGTGCTATAACTCATATCATGGAATAAATAATATTAATGTTGGTTTATCTAAATAGAGTTGTTTTTGAAAGAACAAATAGAAATAGTTTTCACCAGTCCAACTAAGTGTCTTTTTTTATTTAAATATAGAATGTCTTTTCATTTGCTAAATGTGTACTCATGTCCAAAATTTTCTTTACATACTCAAAAATAATGATGTTCAGTGAAATACCTATTAATGTAATCAATTTTTACTGAGAATGTGTGAAAAGATGAACCCACATAACAGTATCTGATTAAAAGTAATTAAATTGATTCTGATATGCAAATCAAGGCATTAAATCACCCGTCAGCAAATCAACTGCTTTGTTCAAAATCAATTTCAGCAATATTAGCAGAATTCATTCAGAGATTTCAGTATTTTATTTCAGTGTGTAAGTACTCAAAAACTATTTGTTATGGTTCCAAAGCATTTGGAGGAATCTGTGAAGTTGGGTTTTATCGACCATTTAAGAACAGGGTAGGTAATCATGGAAACATTAAGATGTGTGAATATTTTAAGACTGTCTCTATGCTAGGGAAAACATTTCAGAACTCTGGAACTGTTTTATGTAGGCCTGGACAAGATTGCAAACATATAACAAACTGTATAACAAGAAGTTTGCTACTTGACATCTACATTCATAGCTAGTAGCTGCTGCCAAAATTATTGTACCAAGGCAGACTGTTTACAGAAAGTTTGATAAAAATAATCTTTATACTGGGAAATCAAGGATATGTGTTTTGCTATCTTCACAGCAAAAGAGGAATTGCTTTTAATTGTTACATAGAACATCAGAAATAGAGTGAACACTAATGGACCCATGTTCACTGTATTGATGAGTTGAGTTTTAGTTTAACATATGGTTCAAAATGTTTTTACATTTGGAGATTTCTAAGCTTAGTTTTGGTGGTGAAAGTGTGATGGTGTGGAGAATAATGATTGATGGATGTACATCCATGCTTCCAACAGAAAATCTGTGCCTGACCAAAGGTATCAAGCTTTGACCTTACAGTCTTATGTAGAACTTTTTACAGGTACATAGAATTTTTTATTTATTTTTTTAGTTATGGACAGTAATGCTCATTCACATCAAGTAAACTTCTATGACAAATTCCTTGAAAATGATAGCAAGCAAAATTTAGCAGTTATCAAAATTTCTTGATCTGAACTGATGGAGAACTCTCAAGGACTACCTTGAAAAAGCAGTTGGTAGGAGACATTCTCTCTTAGATATAAGTTCCTTAAAAATCATATTGTTGGGAGAAACAAGACTTAATTCCTCAAATTAAGGTTTACAACATAATTGCCAGTTTTAAATCACATATGTATGTACCAGTCAGGAGTGATTACATTTTATATTAAAATTAATAAGCTTTAATTTTTCTCTGAGTTATTACTTTTATTCTGAACTGTTATTGTCAAATTTCTTTTATGCTAATTTTTCTTATATCCAGTGTTCTTATTTTTTCTCTTTATTTTTGCATTATATATCATTTTACTCAAATTTATAAAATTATAGTTCACAGTTTCTGAGAAATCTGTGATTTTATACATATAAAGATAATTTTGGACATGAGTATATTTAATCTGTCATTAACTACTTCTTAATTGATTTATTAGATATTGATGGTTTCTGTCCTTTTACATTATAAATTATGTATTTTTTTAAATTTTGTGTTATAGTAGGAAAAGTCTTGGCCATCTTGCGGTTGCAATTGTATGTGGATTTGTTTTTTAAATGACATTTCATAAAAGCTTTACATTAACTTATTGTTTTACTGTTTCATTCATGAAGTGTCAAATATTTCTTTGTATTAAAAAAATTTGTTTAGTTGCTATTATGAATGAAAAACCATACTTTTTAATACAAAATTTTATGCTTTAAAAAAAACTTATAGTAGTTGTGCATTTTTAAAGTTTTTTCTTAATGAATACTATATGATTATTTTAAATTTTTTCTTTTTCTAATTTCTTTTTTTTAAAGTGCCGTAATCGCTGTGTAACATACAAGGGTCGCCTTCAATTGACTATCTCATGGAGTAAAAATGGAGTTGTTCAAGATGTAATTGAAAAAACAATTGGTGAAGTTCCTATCATGGTAAAGGTAAGAAAATTAAATACTTAGTGTATGTTGTAGTTTGGGATAGAATTAAATTGATTTCTGAAATTTCACTTAAATAAAATACTTTTAAAGTTAAATCAGAAATAAAAATTTCTTATTTAAATAAATTGCAGCATTTGTTTCAATTTAAATAAGCACTCTATGTTTAAAATGCTATTTACACTCATGTCCATAAATTAAGGATAATGCGTTTAGGCAAAGAAAGAGTTAGAAGCAAAACAAATGTGATTTATTTGTAGTCTTTTTATTAAACAAAAGGTAAAGAGCAAAAAAGATGCTATATGTTTAATATCATTAATAAAAATCGCAATTTTTGCTCCTTGAAGCAAATTACAAAAACACCTCAACCTATTTACAGAAACTAATATTACTTGCTTGGTATAATAGTTAATACATAGTTTGTCTCCCAGATGATGCAGTACAGTTCGTACAACACTTAGGAATGCTATCAAATTATGGATCTGATCTTCGGTAATATTACACCACTCATCAAGTAATGCTCTCCTAAGTTCCGGTAGACATGTAGGAGGTGGTTGACAGGCTGCAACTCGTCAGCTAAGCATTTCCCACACATGCTTTACTGGAATCAAGTCTGGTAAGAATGCTGGCCAGTCCATACGGGTGATATTGTCTGATTTAAGGCATTTATTTATGATGTTGGCACGATGAGGACAGGTGTTGTCATCCATAAACCCAAATTCTGCGCCACGGTGCCCCAAAACAAATGTACATGTTGTTCCAGAATGATGTCTGGATAGATTTGGCCTGTCATGGTTCCAATTTGAACATGCAGGTCAGTTCTGGAACCTAGAATAATCCCCCTCCCTTAAACAAGCAATCCTGCACTACCAAAATGGTGTCATTCAGTGATGTTCTCTTGGTGGTAATGGGTACCTGGCGCTCTCCATATTGAAGTCTGGCGAGAATCAGACTGCAAGCTAAACCTGGACTCATCAGAAAACATCACACAAGCCCACTGTTGTACTGTCCACACTGCATGCTCTCTACTCCAGGCTAACTGCAGGCGACAGTGAATTGTAGTAAGTGGAACACATCTGACAGGTCTATGAGCGTATAAACCAATCTGCCATTAGTGTCTGTGCATGGCCTGCCTTGAAGCTGTTGTACCAGTGGTTGAGAGTTGACAAGTGCTCTGTCTGTTTCTTTTGGCAGAACTGCCAAATACCGGTTCTCATTCGACATTGTAACTCGGGGGTGACCTGTGCTGTAATGTATACTCACATTACCATCATCTTGGAATCATTTCCAAAGCATGGAGATGACCGTCTGGGTGATTCTAAGTTTCTGAGACATTTCCAGCTGGGTATGCTCACATTCCAGGTGGCCGACAATTCTACCACATAAAAAAATCATCCAAATGTGTCCTTTGTGTCACAACTATGCAGTTATTGCACTTAAAGGCTTATAAAGTGCTTGTGAACAATTTTACTACCTTACCTATATTCCTTATATTTATCTCCTTCTTACACTCTCATCATTGTGACGTACTATTGGTGTCATCTTGGTGGCTTCCTGCAATTTGCATATGATTCTTGAAGATGTGTGTAGTCATTTTACAAGTGATATATTTATATATATTTTAGAGTTCGATTTCCATGTGACTCTGAATTAGCCTTAATTTATGGAAATGAGTGTATTATTTTATTTCAAAGATATATATTTTTTAAAGTGTACTGTACAAATATGTATATTTTAATTATATTGTTTCCATTTACTCATTCCATTGGTTTTTTTTTAAAATCATGTTTCGTGTTTTTTTATGGCATATAATTTCCTTGAAAAATCATAAACACAAAATTAATTTTTCATTGTTATTAGTGATATTTCAATATATGAGGCAAGATTCAAAAGTTCCTGGACTGAGTCTATGACATTGAAATAAAATGTTTTATAAACTTCAGCACACAACTTTTGATTACATAATTTTCTTAAACATAAACAAAGAAAAAGGTGGTTTGCTGTATTTTTGATATTGCAATGTAGCACTTACATGAATTGTAATGTTCTTTAGTTACATTTGAATTTTTCAATAACCTGGCAGCTGAAAAATCATTTGAATGGTGTTCACAAACTGCCATCATATTAATATATTAACCCTCTAAGCGGTCTGCACTTAAAGTCTTGCCATTCTGGAGATACTTCAAAAATGCACCATACATATTTTTTTGCTTTCAGGTGGGGTTTTCAAAAGCGGTTGAGCTGTATTTTTAAGAATGCGGCTCGGCCGCTTTTGGGAATCTTGCTTAAAGGCAGAAAAAGCATCTCTGTAATGGCGGAATTTTATGTGCAGACCGCTTGGAGGGTTAATAAATTATTATTCTTCAATCATGACACAGGTTAATACTAGTTTACAGTTGTTCATTTGATAACTACTTTTAATTTAATCTTTGTTTCTTGTTAAATAATAAAAAATTCTTTTATCTTAAACTTGGTTTGTTTTGTATGAAAAATTAAACATAAATTAAGAATTTGTTACACATTATCACAAGAAATGGCAATTTTTCTGTTTTATATTTATTACTTATGTAATATATTTTATCAGTAAGCATTTATTGATTACATCTATCATGTCATTTTATATTAAGAATGTTTCTCATTTTTTCCCACTATAACAGTCCCAGGCTTGTAACTTGGATAAATTAACTCCAAAACAGCTTGTTGATGTTGGTGAAGAGGAAAATGTATGTGAATTTTTTTTTATAACTAAAATTATATTTACATATTTAGAAAATGTCTAATTTTAGTTTCAGCTTTGAATGGGAAGGTATGATTAACAATTACATTATTTGTGCTTAATGTTTATTCTATTTATCATTTGATAACATATATTAAATAATTTAAATGTCATGTCTTATTGCTGCAGTTTCATATTTTTTGAGAAACTCTTAAATTTTGGTTATGTTTTGAAAGTTAATGAATGTTTTGAATCAGGACTTTGAATTAGAACTGAATAGAAAGTCAAAATTGAACCAGAAAAGAATATCAGTTTATTTCGGTTTGATATATCTTAAGTTATTTTGTTACTTTAACCAACTTATCAATGGTTTCTAATTTAATGTCAACCATATAGTTATCATCAATACATGTTCATTGCTTCTTGATGTCCTGTTTTGATGTTCTTTAGTACTTTTTTGTTATTAAATTCACATGAAACAACTTGTGAAAGGCCAATTTAATTCATTTGATTGAACTAAAAGTACAGATGATTTTTTAAGAAAAATTATCAGTCTGAGTTACATTTTTAACATCTCAACATGTGATCATCCACGTATGTGTATAGACCAAGCTATGCAACATTTAAAGAATATTTGGAACAAATTACAACTTTTGTGAAAGCTCATTTTAGTTGTAAATGAGAAAAGACAATCTTCTACTGTAAGCAATTAAAATGATTTAGAGACTTTTTTAAAAAGTAAAGAATTGGAAATAAAAGCACATAGATCTCCTATTTCTACTGAGATTGACATTGAATTCATTTTAATTAATTTTGACAATGTAGGAAGGCCCAATATGAAACATAATATTTTAGGTTTCTGGATAATAGATTTTGGATAAAATTACCTATCCACACTTGTATAAGATTGCAATGGTAGCTTTGGCAGCTCCAGTTATACAAGTTAGCATTGAAAGGGCATTTTCAGGTTTGAAATTTATTCTTCTAGACAACAGAAGTAATCTCAGTGAAATTGTTAGAGGATATATTAGTAATTAGAGGCAATTTTCATATGTTAGAAAAAATAAACATATTTTTTACATAATTATTGCAAGGCCAAATGCACAATGGGGGAGCACCCAAAAGGCGGGTACAATAATCGAAATAATCGAACCTAGTTCTCGGAATTTTTATTATGGATAAATGCTTTTCTTCCCCTGCCCCACCCTCGATCATACATGCTGGTTAATTGTATCGATTCACAAGTGTACCAATTAAAAAAAATAATAAAATCTAATCTTTGATTGAATTGTATTTTTTGTTTATGATAAAAGTATATTTATAGTACAAATAAAAATATACATCAAATAAAATTATTCATATGGAACTGAACCGAAAACCTTTATTTTTTGCGGAATGGAAACTAGAACTGAACCAATATATATATTTTTTAGTTAAACTGGAACAAAAACCATAATGAAAAAAAATTACTGTTTACCCTGTTTTGAATTTCCTTGAATAAGTTCTTCTAAATAAGTAGATTTAAAACATTCAGGACAAAAATTTTAAACAGTAGTCTAATCCAGCTTACCTATTAAATATAAAAAAAAATTCTATCCGTGTTTAGATCAAGAGCTTGTATTTCTTTATGTACTAATTATTGTTAAGGTATTTATATATGTATATATATTGTAGTATGAGATAAGAGATTTCCAAAGCTTCCTTTATTCAATTCCTACTATTAGCTCACACTCGCTAGATATTTATTTATTTATCTTGGTGGAATTTTCAATTGTTAATAAAATACATTTTAAAGTGCTCAATTGAGCTGAAATTTTATATACTTGATTATTTTGGATGACAATACAATAATTTAATTATAATTAATAAAAATTGATTAAAACTAATTATTTAAAGAATTACAAATGCAGCCACATTGGCATCATTTTTGGCGACTTGTGTCAAAACTTGCTTGCAAATAGGGCCATGTGAACAGATGCATTGTCTTGGTGCAACAGCTATCCATAGCTCCCCTATTTTGGCTTTTTTTCCCTATTTTTTTCATGAAGTCTTCTTAGTACTTCAATGTAATAGTGTTGATTAACAGTCTTACCACTGTTGTGAGTGGGAACCCACTCATATCATGAATTTTGGCTATGTTTTAGTCTGTAATTGCAGACCTTGGGCCCCTAGCAGGTTCATCATCTTCCAAGCTGAACCTTCCCCCTGAAAATCTCTTACACCATTCAAACACATGTGCAAGAGACAAAGTTTGATCTCTATAAGCCTCAGTTAAATGTGAAATATTTTCGTGGCTGATTTCAAAAGTTTCACAAGAAACTTGATGTTGATTCGACATTTTTCCTGGCAGAATGCAGTTGCCTATGTTCACTCAAAGATGCAGTACTTCCAACTGGTTTGATCGTTAAGGCAAAACGGGCCCACATGGAAGAGGAGGTGCGGGGGGGCGCCCCAAAAACAGTTTTCAACTTTTTTTTTTTTTTTTCCAAGTTACAAATTTAGTCTCGTTTTTTTTTGTGTCACACCTTGTATATAAGGATAATGTAGGAATTAATGAGTTAGTTAAAGCTTGATTCAGTCACTGTGCATTTTCATTGACTTAATTTAATATTGGGATTGCACTGAATTGCTGTGTAAACTTTGAATTTGTACTATTGTAGATTTTACATTCAATAAATACTTCAAATTAATTAAAACTGTTAGAATTACTGTAGCCTTTCAAAAAGAATTACGATTTATTGAGAAAAACCTATCTTTAATTATGTGACCAGTAGTTTCTGACATTTGAAAGACAATTCACCATGTAATAGTATGTGTGTGTCCACAATTTTTAGCTTATTTGATTCTGAAACAGGGAGAAGTGAAGTATTTTTTTACTGTACCATTCGGTAAAATCTTTATTTTTTCAATATTTTTTTTAGTCAAAACAAATTTTTCATTTGCATATCTTTTGACAATATGCTAAAACATTGAAAATTGATTTTATTAACTAAAACTTATTTTATTTGTGGTCTTTTGTCACAAATTAGTCAGTATTTAGACTTTTCTACTTAATCTCTTTCTGTTACATATATTTTATATTTCAGGAATTTGGTGGTTATTTTATAATAAATGGTAAAGAAAAAGTTGTGCGATTATTAATTGTTCAAAGAAGAAATTATGTAAGTGAATGTTTATTTCATTTATTATGTTACATGTGTATTCTGAATATTTTTAAAAGTATTTTTGTGATTTTACTGGTTCAAAATTACGTGGTCCATCGCCAAAAGCCCTTGAGTAGCTGAACAGTGTGACGTTAATAATCACTCACTCATTTGTGATTTTACTATGCCATTTGAATACAAAAATATGTTTTTGTAGCTATTGTTAGGGGTTTCTTCTGATTTTTACTTTTGACAACTTTAGATTTTTTGCATTACCGTAAAATTTGGTGTATAACGCACACCTACACTTTCATGCTGCAATATTTAGTTTTTAGGGATATTTGCCTAAATTGCCCTAATTGCTATTGTTTTTAGGTATATTTGTATAACATGCATCCCCTTTTTTACAAAAAAGAAACCTGAAATGTATGTGCACAATGCTCTTATGTTTTGAAGTCATTTATTCAAGGTATTATTCTAAGCTCTAGAAAAAAATATACTTCTAGAACTACAACTCTTTAAATTTATAAAGAATGTCATTTCTTTTTAAGAAACAGTATTTCGATATATGGAGAAATCTAATTTTTTTCTATGTTCATATTTTTTAAAATTTTTAAAATGCACCCATAAATTTCGATCATATTTCTTGTGTTAAAAGTGCACGTTATATGCCAGATTTTATGGTAATTTTATTTTGTGTTCAGCTTTCAATTAACCCTAACATACAGTTTTCTTCCAGATGCTTCTATAATGTTTTATCTGGCTGTGTGAAAGCTATTGATCATAAAGTAAATAAAGTCTAAAATAACATTTAATACATTGCATACAGAAGGCACACTTTTTTTCCTGCAGTCTCATTAGAGTGGGGGTCATGTAAAAGTACATATTTAGAGTAGTTTTGTACTGGAGAGCAGGAATCACATATAAAAAAAAAGAAAATGTTTACATTGGAAAAAAAAATGAAGTAGCTATCGATTTTTAGAGATTTTACTGAATGACCAAACTCCTGCAAAATTCAAAAATCACATGGATTGTGTTAGGAAATAATGGAAATAGCAGGTGTATATGTACTGAAAACTACAATCCTCAATTCAATATTGCATGCAAAATAAACTCTAAAATTGTTCTATTGTTTTTTCAGTATATTGTCAGATACATATACAGAACTTGCATATCATTAATATTAGTGGAAAAGGAAGGTAACATATTATTAATAAATTCCTTTAGAACTTTTGTACAAACTTTATCAGTTTGTAATGAGAATTGTGAGTTATTCAACATGTTCCACACTTAAAAATAAAACATCTTTTTAATGACCATGCTATGCAGAAAAGCGTTAGTGTTAATTCTTCGATTTCCTAATAAAAATATCTCTTAAAACTGCAAATTTGAGAATTTTTTTTAAAAAAAGCTAAAATGTCATTTGAAGTTTCTTTTATCAATAATAGTTATTTTGATGAGCATAATTATTTTTATAATTATATGAGCATTGTAAAATGTGTTCTTATAATACAAATATGGAAATTCATGTTTTAAAAAAGAATTGAAACACATTTTCATTCTAAACAAAATTGTTCCAAAAATAAAAGTTATCCTTTATATATGTATTGATTTTTAAAAATCAATTAAAAAGCATAATTTAAATTTATCAATTTTTAAATTTGATGTAAGAAATTTCCTATTATGCTGTTAGATTACTTTGTGATAGATTTTTGTTCTTGAATATATTTGATTTTTAAAAAATACTAGTATTATTTATATTTGTTTTCATAATGAAAAAAAAAATACCTCCTTAATTAATCAGGTAGCCAAAATAAAATTTTCGAAACGCTTGGTATACCATTCATTCAAGTTTTGTCAAGGAGTGTATTATAAATTGGTGTGCAAAAGTTAAAGCACAAACATGTTTTTGCAGATTTTAAAAAAATTACGGCATTATTTTGAATGAAAATTGGTAAACATAAAGAAGTTTTTCTTCATAATTTAATCAAGTTTGATCTCTTTTACTTTATCCAACTTTAGAAAAATGATAATGCAGATACTTCAAGCACTACTCTGTGCAGTTTTAGTTTTGTGTTTCTGAATGTATGCAATTGTTTTTGAAATTTTTTTGCAAAAAGTGACACAAAGACATCCAGATGATGCATTATGCTAGAGAACAGTTTAGAAATTGAATGCTTGTTAATCCCCAGAAAAGGTAGTAAGATGGCTGAATGTATTCTGCAGTGTGGCTCCCACATTATGGAACCAGTTCTTGGAGACTGAATAAAACGTTCAGAAGACCAGTTACAGGGTGGCCCAGATCGTTTGCAACCAGAATGACCATTACATGGTTTTAACTGCATGGCATGATAGGAGGGCTTGTTTTTGGTTCCTTAGAGTTGTACTGCTTATTTAAGACTTAAAGAATCAAGATGTTATGCCTGGAGATTAATGGTCTGCATCTCACTCAATCGAACAATAATACTCTTGGTACAAACAGTAACGTTCTTGGGCATCGGAGCAGTGGGCTTGTACTCTCTTTATTGATCAGTCGAGATTCAGTCTGAATAGTGATTGTCAATGTGTGTATATTTGGAGAGAACCACCCCTCCAATATCATAGAGGTAGTAGTATTATAGTCTAGTCCAGGACATCATGTGTTGGACAGGGGCACAGAGATGTACATCTTTCAGTGAGGTGAGGTTTTATTGGGTAGGTTCCCTTGTATTTGCGATTCTTTCTAATCCTGTAGGGAAAATTTCTTTTAAGCATTGCATGATTATAAAACTGCTTTTCATAAAGGAACTGTGATTTATGTTAATGAGAGTTGCTATTTAAAGTCAAATGAAGAAAAAAAAAAAGAGTTTGGCAATTGTTGTCATGCTGAAGCTAAAGTATTGATGACAATAGTTGAAACTACACTGGAATTCAAGTAAAAGGAACAAACAAGTCAATTTAGAATGAGTAGCATTGCTGTGCATATTTCATCTTTAAGCTAAGTATTTAATCAATTATTAGAGGTTTTAGTAATTAGCTTAGGTAGAATTTAGATAATGATTTGATAGTCATAATAAAAGTGTTGGTTTTATAAATATTTCATCCTTTGGTGCATTTTAACACTTCCATGGGCAATAGTTTGTGACACCCTGTCTAAATTTTTTGAAATTTTAAAAATGCATTAATTTTTTCAATCACATTTAACTTTTATATGTACATTTTATTTAATTCTTGTGCATGCTATTTTGTTGTTGATTTAATGCATGCTTTAAATTTATTTGTTAAATTTATTACTACACCTTGTTTAACATATTGTCCATATTTGGGCCTTGCACCTTAAAACTACAAATAACTATAATAATTTCAGGGAGACACCTTGACTGCTCTGAGAAATAAGGATGAAAGCTTTGAGCCCCATATGATACTTTTCCATGAAACAATTGGCACTCAGTACATTTTTATGAATGATAATGCTCATCCACATAGGTCTTGGCTGGTCGACTAGTATTTTGTGATTGGAAATATTCAAAGGATAATGAGCCAGCCTACTCTCCAGATCTGAATTCCATGGAACATTTTTGAAATGTTCTTAGCAATGATACCCATTCCTCTACCAAGGCTAAGAAGAATGAGATTTACAATCCCAAAACCTTATAAATGGCATGATAATTCTTTGTGAGAGCTGCATTGCTGTCAGAGCAGTTATACTCCAAATTAAACCCTCAATAATATCTTGCTACATCATTTTTTGACTATTCTATTTTCATGAGTATTAATCATGAACAAATACCATCAATTTTTTTATTATATCTTTAAGTAGTACTTTTATGTATTTTTATCCCAAATATCGCTTGAATTGTTTTTGAAAAGTTTGCTAAGTGTGTTTGTATTTTGACTTTTGCACACCAGTGTATTTAAACAAATTATTAAAGTTGCAGTGATGAAGAAGTTTCTGAATATTTATGTAAATTTTAATTGATTTGTCAGTATTGAAGTGAATCATTTTTAACTAAATATATTTGACAATATATTGATGTATTTGGATAGCCAATAGCCATGCAAAGAAATTCTTGGAAGAAAAGAGGAGATTTGTTTACAGAATATGGAGTAGCCGTTAGATCTGTCAGAAAAGATCAGTCTGGAACTGTATGTATTACAATTTTTCCTTTTTACTTATTTAATATTTTTATGTAATGTTTATGACAAATGGATTTAACATGCTGAAACATTTGAGGTACAGCATCTTAGTAGTATAGTGTGATGTAGGAAAGTGAATAGAGGTTAAGTAATTTTACAATGCACATGTGTTGCTGAATGGCATGAGATGTAAATTTATTTTTTAAAGTAATGTTTTCAGTAATTAAGACAGTTTGTGTGAAAACCAACTAAAGTTGCAAACATAATATTGATTTATAAGGAATGTCGATGTTGCATTGTCTAAGAAATGTATATAAAAAGCATAAAAGTAACAATATACTAATACCAAAAATGGGGAGGAAAAATGTATGTCTAAAAAACAGATGAGCTTGACTATAAGACAAAGATAATTTGTGATCTTATTTTTTTTTAATATATTTATTGGCTTTTTCAAAAAAGAAAGAATTGTCAAAATTTACTGAAGCATAATTCTATGTAAAACAATAAGCATTAATAAGAAATGAATAAGGTTCTGAAAATATCAATTAGATTGTTTTCTTTCTTTTTTTTTATTAAGTGTAATAATCTAATATGATGAATTTTTGCTATTATGTTGAAATAAACATGTCACTTTTACTTTTAAATATTTTGTGCTTTTCTTTCAGAATCTTGTAATGCATTATTTGTCTGATGGAACTGTAAAAATTATGTTTCATTATAAGCGTGAAATGTTTATAGTTCCTGCTATGATAATTCTGAAAGCTCTTGTAGATGAAGTGGACTATTATATTTACCAACAATTAATTAAGGGAAAAGAGAAGGATGCATTTTACCAAGGGTATTTCACTTGCATTTTTTTTTTCACTTTGTTTTTAAGAATACTTAAGATAAGAATATATATACTGTATAATCTTGTTTTATGAAGTGAATACATTTCAATGGAAAACACATGTAAAAAGGAATTACAAGAAACCTTTAAAAGATAGAGATATATTTTTAAAAAATTGCATTGAACAGGTTCAACCATATAAAATATTTGTAGAAATTAACAAAAATAAGTTGCTTAGTAAGTTCCATTAAAAAGTTGAAAGAAATTCTCTTAAAATCTTCAAAAAATATACATGAAAGCTTAAATATATTCTATTTTATTGAAAAATACACTATTCAACAAAACTTAAAGAAGATATTTACAATGATTATAATAAGTGACTGTAGTAGTATGTAGAAATTCGTTTGAATGTGGGATGTTTGTTCTGCTCATATGAAGCTGAAGTAAGATATTTCAGGCATATGGTTGTGAGTTTTAATTATGTTAGATGTGAAATTTGATGCAATAGCAATGAGAGAGAGAAGTTATTGACACTGTGGACATGTTTTCCAGGCATCCTTTAGATAATTTTATTCATTGAAAAACTGGAAGATGGGCACTGCATGTATGAAAAATGTTGTCCATAAACTTAATATTATGCTCAGAATCATTTTTAGGGTATATGCTATATTTCTAATGTTGGAGAGAGGTCCTATTAATAAAACATCCTAGAAAATTAATTTATATTATTTCAGCAAAAATGAACCAATTCAACTCTGCTGCTCACCTGGTAGATCTACTTGATGCTTCAGGAACACAAATATCCCCAAGACCTATTGTACAACTTTAACAAGATAGTAAACTGTACACCTTAAATCTTGATTTACAACTTCTATATTTTTTCTCATATATTTACATGCTTATTTCTTCTATCTTCTCAAATTTGTCCATGAGTGTGTTTTAGAATAAAAGTAATTTTAAATTTGTTATCATTATCAGTATTTGATAATCGTCTGCACTACTTGTGAACTGATTTCAAACCACTTTCATCATCAACAGAGAAATACTTTGAAATAGATCTTTTTGATAAAGACAATGAATTTTCAAAAATTTCATTCTCGTTTCTTGTAGGAACAATGTAATCATAACACAAAGCTTAGTGCTAATAATTCTACTAATTTTTTATATAGTTCATGATATCTTGACATACACACATATATATTTAGGCATTTATTTCTGTGGATAAATTAGCGTAAAATTTATGTGTACAATGATTTAAGAAGAATGGCTGTAAGCTAATTTTTAAAGAACCCTATTTATACATGATTTTACACAACATTTTTAGCTGAAATGCAAACTTCACAACTTTCAAATTGCATAAAAAATATGCTTAATTCTTTATAATTTTCGTTTTGTTGTCAAAGGAAAATTTTATTTCACCATTCTATATTTGAAAAACAGAATTTATGTATTAATAATTTTATAATGTACTTAAACTTCAATTCTGCAATAAAAATGTTGATATTAAATAACAAACTTTTTAATTACTGTAAAATCTGGCATATAATGTGTTTTTTTAACACAAAAATAAGTTTAAAATTTACATGTGCATGCTATGCCGAGTATAAAAATGATAGCTTTAAAAATAAAAGAAAGGGATGAGTATAAAAAAATGATTCTTTTACATTTATTGAAATACTATTTATTTAAAAGAAATGACATCCCTTACTTGAATGAACTTAAAGGATTATAGTTCTTGATTATCAAAAGCTTGAGACAATACCTTGAATAAATGACTTCAAAAAACAGGAGCATTTTATGCATGTATATTTCAGGTTTCTTCATAAAAATGGGAAAACATGTTATACGGCAAATATGCCTAATGTTAACAAATAAAATTAATAATCTTGTGTTAATGGTGACAATATCAAAATTCTTTCTACTTTTATCAACATGGGAGACAGGATGTCAATAATAAAAGTACAAGCCAACATTACAATACAATTATAATTTATATTTAAAGAAATTGCAATATATTTCAAGAAAACTGCATAATTTTCTTGTGAAATTTTTTTCCAGTGGGACACTGGCTAAAATATTTCTGTATTGTACTCTTTGAAACAAACCACAATCATGTCTTATAATTTCTCATCATCTATAAAACATTTCCTGACAAAAATTAATTCAAAGGTCCAAAATTTGAGGGAGCTAAAACTAAAGTATATGGAGAAGGATTGTCCTATTTCATTTTGTGTGGTTTGATGATTCAGTGTGTGAGGTTTTATGCAATCATATTAAAAAGAAAAATTTTTGTGTAAACATCCCACCTTTGCTTTCTTTAAGGCTATTTGTTGTTTGATCTAAGAAAACTTGTACAACTTCACACACCACATGCTTCAGATACTTTTCAATTATATAGCACTTGTTTGCATCTCAGCAACTGAACTGAATCTTAAACAAAGTAATGTTCCAAGCTCTGCTACTATATAATTTGATGTGTTTAGTCATGTATGAATAGTACCAATCTTGCCGGTACACAATTTATGTTACAGCCACTATACTTTTTATTATTAAATATCCCTCTTATTGCAAAACAAAATTAAACTTTAAATTATATATATTTAATTTAATAAAATAAAAAACTTTTCATCCTCTGCTTGGGACAATGTATCCTGTAAAGTAAAGGTTAAAAATTCCTGCAACACAATAGTATTTTTTTATACATATATATTATCAATGACTGTGATTTCTTTACAGCAAGTTCTGCTAATAATAACAATATAAATACTTTTATAACTTCTTTATTTCTCCTTTCTGATGTATAGATTGTTGCAGCTGAAGTTTTTGCTACATTTTTTTTTACTGTTTTGCAAACTTTGATCAAAAGGGCATGATAAGTGTCCATCAATGTGATATTATACTAACAGATACTTTAATTTGTTATTTAATATCTATTTTGAACATAGTGACAATTATCAATTACCTGACATAAATTTTTGTGTTTGTCTTTATTTATACATCTGCCATTTTGTTTACAGATGTATAAAAAACATGTTACGTAAAGCTGCTTCAGAGGGTATATATTTTCAAGAACAAGCTTTAAATTATCTGGGTGAAAAATTTGCAGTAAAAATGAATCTACCATCTTGGTATTCTCCTGCTGATATTGCAAGATTTTTGATTGAGTGAGTATTCACTTTTTGATTAATATATTATGATTTTATAATGATAAAATTTCTTGTATAAAATACATATTGCATTTATTAATGTGTTTGCATAACCTGAAATGATTTTCTTAACTATAAAATGCAGAACTTATATTGATTATACAAAAATTATTTGTGTGGGAATAGTGTAACTCAGGGAACGGCAACCAGTGGCACTCTACACTAATCTATAAATTTGTCAATTTTTGAGTAAATGGAAGTTGATAAATTTGTAATGGACCTTGTTTGTCAAACATCTTCAGAATTATCAACATTTATGGAATTAAAAAAAAATTCTGAAAGATAACTCTACAGATAAATGTACAGCTATTTGTAAATTATTTGAATGCCATTTGCTGGAGAGATTTAATTGTTTGAAAAGAAAACATTTCATGGTACTCTGCTTTTCACTTTTAGCTCTGTGTATCAAAGTAAAAAATCTTTACTCATGTAAAATATTCAGAATCTACCAAGAAGTTGTTAACAATTGAATAACAAGAATCACATCAAGCTGGAAGTCCAAATTATACCCTTGAATTTGTGATATGAAGTAGAGCAGTGCAAGCACTACAGGGGTTTGCATTAAAAATTTTATTTCACTATAATGAAGAAGAATACTTATATTTTATGTTGTCTATCTCTTATCTTAGTAAATATGTTTAAAAATACATAATATATGTACAGTTTTAATTCTTCTTATTTATATTGAAGAAATAGTTAAATTTTATGCTGTTTATTTTTATGTTAAGAAATATCTTTAAATGATTCAAAACTAATAAGTAAAAAGCCAGTAAATCTGTATTATTGACCTCTATTCTCTGACTTTGCATGCATTATTGGGAATCAAATTGTTTCAAATGTGTCCTACTGTGTGGCTTGCCGAATCATATTGGTAGATTGGTTTGGCACAGTTAAAATGTTGTCGAACCCTTGATGTAACTATTGCTTTATTATTATGTCCTTTGATTGAATTGAGATTGATTAGAGAAATAAAAGAAGAAAGAGCATTTGAAAAATTCTCTTTAAAAAAATATTATCATTATTTTTTTATTTTTTTGCTGTATGTCATGTTAATTTTATATGGCTATTCTATTCAAGCATTTTCATGCAAATCCTTAATTGCATTCTGTATCATTAAATAACTGAATTATCTATGATAATTACAATTATTGTTGCTTTTGTGAGATAGGTTTAAACTGCATACTTGCAGAATAAAAGCACCTACTAAAGGTACTTTTATTCTTATCAGTAGTTTTGAATTGAAGATAAGTATCACGTTTCATGTTAAAAGTTACCATTTTCTTATTAAATCTAATAAAAAGAATAATTCAGTTCTTCTTTTCATTGGGACTTAATGTCTTTGAAAAGTACATGATTTTTTTTTATCCCAATGCTTTCAAATGATATTTTCTTATATTCCTGTTTTTGGTAAATTCAGTAAAAAATCCTAGAATACTCTTGCCTTTCCCTCTCTTCAACCCCCATTTCTTATTAAGTAATTCTTAACTTTTTCTGTATACCTTTATTTTATATCTACAGAATTGTACATTTTTAGCAATTTATTTATAAGATAAATCTGATTATATTAGTAAATGTTTATATATATTTGGTGTAAAAATTGTGAGACATGTTGCCTATAGACATTATGTTGCTTCAGTTACTTGTTATTTGGTATGACATAAATAATCAAGCTGTTAGTGCTGGCATTCTTTGACTGTAGTCAAATAACTGCAAATATGAACTCTACAGGTATGACCTTGCTTCCCTGGGTATATATACTTCATGTTTTCTGATCTCAGCCTTTACTTATTAATACTAGGATGCTAATCAAGAGAAATGTTTGACTTTTTTTATCCTGCTCCATTAAATCTTTGTAAACGGAGGAAATTTTTAAGAGGTGAATCCATATAGCTTCCCAATGCTCTCTCTTTCAGTGTCTCATTAAGTTTGTGTCAAAATTATTACCATCTTCAGAGCAAAAGGTAATGTTATGGACTATTGTGAAAATTGATAGGTACATGAAAATCAACTGCCTTTTAGTCACTCTGCATATTATAGTTAAGTATAAATACAAATTATGTATGTGTGTGATTATTATAGTGTGAATTATCAAATAATCATAACTATTATAGTAAATTGTGATTAAGTATCATTTCATATTTTTTTATCCTGTAGTCAATGCATTTGTGTTCACCTTGATACTGGGAAAGAAAAGTTTGATTTTCTCGTGTAAGTAAATATATATATACATATATATCTTTTTAAACTCAATACTAAAAATCCATAGTTAATGCGTAATTAATTCATGCTTTCTGTATTTATATGTTGTTCCATTTTTCTTTTTTTAAAAACAAAATTCATTTAATTCATATTTTATAAAAGTTGTTTTTTTATCTTTATTTTTCTATAAAATATAGAAAATTAAATTTTAAAGTAGTTTCAGCCTTTTTAACCATCAACTTTTTAAAATTTCCTTTGAAAACTGTTTTATGCCGACGCCCATCCGGTATAGTGATTAGCGATGCTGACTGCTGTGCTGTTGGGCCTGGGTTCGAATCTTGGAGAAGACATGGATGTTTGTAAACGTATAGTGCCTTTGCGGCATGGGGTTACTTGAAATAGCAGTCAAGCCACAAGTCCTCTTGTGATGTTGGTGGAAGGGGAAGAGAGGTGGGAGGCTCCTGACCACCCCCAGGGTATTCTCCCTCAAAATTGGGGTGAAACCGAGCTAAATCGTTCTGTCGCCTGTATGGTGCTCAAAGCTACAGCTTATGACAGGTGTCACTTAGCCCTTTGCCATGATGAATTTCGTGGGCCTTGATCTGGGCTTTGCAGATCAGGTGGCATTAGTAACAATATAATTTTAGTATGTACATTCCAGATAAATCTTTGAAAATTTAGAAATTTCCTTGTTAATGTTGTAATTATAGGCTCATGGCTCAAAAGCTTTTTGCTGTTGTCAAAAATGAGTGTGCTCTGGAATCTGCTGATAGTTTAATGAATCAAGAAATTCTGACTCCTGGAATTTTTTACCTTATTGTTTTAAAGGTATGTACTGTTGAAAGTTTTTCATAATTTTTTAAACCAATTGCTAAAGACATCTGCATCATTAGAATATCAATAAGCTACTCTACGTGTAAAAGACTAAGTACTTTAAGATGTTGAATAATGTTTGTGTGTGCATGTAAATGTTTTAATTATTGATTGCATTAAGAAATGTACATTTGATAAATATTTATATAGAAATTGATTTCTGAAGAAAAAAAATTCAAAAATTATTAGTGCGCTGAATATGTATTGAAATAAGGAAAAGATGAAACAAAATTACTCAGTTGAAATTATTTATAAAATTATTTTGCATAGTTTTATCTATTTCTGAAAGCAAGCATTATGAAGCTAAAATTGTTCTTCATTTAATTAATTGCAAAATAATGCACAAAAAATTGCTATTTATTCCATCACAACATGGTAGCAGTTCTTACAATATCGAAGCAATACTTATCCAGAAATTTGGGGGGAGGATTATAATTCAAGCTCAACTACATAGGAAATTACAAAATAGAATAGAGCCAAATGAAACTGTACTCAAGTATTGCATTGCTAGAAATAGCAATTGATTTGCTATTCATTGCTAGAATAGGAAATCAAGCTCAAAGTTTTTTATTGTATCAATGAAAATTTCAATTCATCTTCAAATGAACTTCCACAAAACAGATGTACCATTGTAGTCAGAAAGAGCATATGATTAAATGCTGGAAACGAGGTCTTTTTTCAGCAGCATTCTGATGGCAGCACTGATGTAAACTACAAATTATATCCCAATGTGATGATTTACTTTGATCCTGCAAAATGTTCAATTCAAAGTGGTCTTTTCACTATTTTAAATTTTACTGGGGATTTTTCCATTGGATGAATTAAAAATACTTAAGTTATACCTTTTAAAAATTTAGTTTCATTTATGGTTGATAATTTTGCAATAATACAAGGGAAAAATACTTAATTATGGGTTGCTAGTGCCGTTTAATGGATTTACCTTTAAAAGTTTATGAAATTCTCATAAATCATTAAACATTCATGTATTGATGGTTATTGTTTGGTTGTAGTTTTGAAATCAAATTCTAACTTTATTGTTAACTACTGTATGTATATATTTTTTATCAATATTTGAAACTTACTGTATTTTGTGTAAAAAATTCTTTATTAAGTTATTACTTTCTTGTGTATGTTACTATATGCCATTGAATTTATTTTAGTGTATATGAGTTTTTATAAATCAAGTTAATACAAAAGAGTTTCATGTTGAGTACTTTTTTCAACAAAATATTTTTATTGTGAAATGTACTTCACATTGTTTAATTTGCTTAAAGTTTAAGTTCCGTGGGGGAGGGGTACACTCTGTTCTTTTCAAAAGTAGATAGGTATGCTACCATAAAATCTGTCGTATAACGCCCACTTTTAACACAAAAAAATAAACTCAAAATTTAGGTTTGTGTGTAATACGTCGAATATAAAAATGAGAGTTTTAAAGTTAAAAAAATGAGTTTAGTCAAAAATTAGACTTTTACAAAGGTCAAAATACTGTTTATTTTAAAGAAATGACATTCCTTATATGAACTTGAAGGGTTGTAATTCTAGAAATATACTACTTTTTTCTGAAACTTGGAATAATGCCTTGAATAAAAGACTTCAAAACAAAACAAAAACATTATGCACATTCTTCATAAAAAATGAGGTGCGCATTATACACCGGATTTTACGGTAAATCAATCAATTACTACCTTTGTAATTAAGCTTACCTATTTGGCTTGAATTTAATCTCTTACACAGTTTTTCTTGAGTGTATTAGATATTAATATGACAAAATTTGTTATGTTAATCTGAAGTTCATTTTTATTGGTTGTTGATAACCCTTCAACTGCATTGAGGGAAAATACTTGAGATACACATAATAGAGTCTTTTTTATGTTGAAGAAAATAACAGTAGTCTTCTTTGAAAAAAATAAATACTAGTCTACCCTCCTTCAAATAAAAATGAATTTTTTCTCATTCACCAACAAATTTAGCTCTACCTTTATATATATTTGGTGTAAGACATGATCCAGCTGATTGTCCATCATGGCTATATTTGACATTCTCCTAATGTCATTAAAAGTATTTCAGCAAAATGAGTGCTTATGGCTCCTAAAAACTCATACTGATTTATTATTTCATTATTTGTGATCTTTTATTATAATGTTTGTTTCACAAGAGTACATATGTTTAGTTTTCATTATCCTATCCATTTTCTTACTCTTTCTAGAATTTTTAATATCTTTAAACCTTTTTATTTTACTGTTACCTTTCAGATTCCCCATTTTACTAC
Source organism: Trichonephila inaurata madagascariensis (assembly GCA_019973955.1). Classification (NCBI taxonomy): domain Eukaryota; kingdom Metazoa; phylum Arthropoda; class Arachnida; order Araneae; family Nephilidae; genus Trichonephila; species Trichonephila inaurata. The sequence goes on along the minus strand of BMAV01026393.1, from coordinate 42,473 downwards.
ATATAATAATGTCTTATTTATATAATTTTTTACATTATCATTTCGCAGTTTATAGGTTTGTTTGTAACTTTTAATATTAGACCAAAAGTTCAACACCGGTATTTAGTATTTTTTAGATCTGAATACCAGGATTCCAGTTTTAATATTGGTAGTTGAAATTTTAGAAAAAGAAAGAAAATACAGGCGTTTCTTGGTTTTATTTTCCTACTTTTATTGGAGAGTGTAAATATCACAAAAAATAATTTGTAACTTACAAATTACAATAGTATATAAATAATCACAAAAAAGTGTAAATATCACTATTCAGTATGTTGTACTATTACAAATTTTTGAAAGGTGATCTTAAAAACATAATGCATCTATTGTACTGTCATTACCAGCTGTCAAAAATGCTCTTTCGGCATCTACGCTAGTTGGTGGTACTGTTAGCAATGTGCGATGTACTTTTTCCAAATATTTACCTCTAAATCCCTCATCAGATAAATCGATTTCTCGTCGGATTATTGTATTTTGGTTTGTTGAAATTTTTTTATGTATCACTAATTCTAATTTTTGCTCAAGAGATAATTCTGTTTCATTATCAACATTAGTGTCATCATCATTTTTGATAACTGTACCAAATTCTTCTGAATATAGATAGGTTTGTGAGTAAAAAATTTTCCAAAAATTTACTATGAACTTGATCAAATTTGAATTGGTTAGTCTTTTTTCTTCTTTTTCATTTTTAAAATCATTATAATTATGTAAATACCATAAGACATTTTCTATTTTGATATGTCTTTCTTCTGTGCAAATTTTCAATTTTATATATAATTCTTCAGATTGTGATGTGTGCTGTTCTTTCAGTGACTGCAACATGAAATTTATTGTTGTATTAGCTGTTAGAATCTCTTCGACATAAGTTCTGGATATTAAGTCAAATTCACTATCAAAAAAATTAATTTGCAGGTTTTTGATCATTTCTTTTTGGATAGGATTTTTCAGTTTCAAAAATCATTCCATCATTAGGAGTAAACTGTTCCGACATGTTTTAGAATCTAATATTAACATATGCTCTGTTTTATTTTCTGTTAGTTCAGTTGTTCTGTTTTATTTTTGTAATAAGACATTTTTTGTAGGGGAGCGTTTGAATATCATCAATTTTTCAAACTTTATTAATTATTGGAAGCAATTCTTAATGAGTTAATATTTCATCTTATTAGCAATACCTTCAACAGTTACATTGTCATTATTTTCATTGTCACTCTCTTCAAAGTTGGAATTTGAAGTTTCTATGTCCACAGTATTTGGATTCTTTTGTTCTTTAGTTTTTGGTATAATACATTTATTACTCTTAATTGAATTCCATGAGCATAGCACAATTGTTGATTTGCACCAGTCAACTTACCAACTTTTTTCATAACTGTTACTCCATCAGTCGTTATGAATACAATATCTTCTTTCAGGGATAAACCCATGTTTTGATAACTTAGATTTAAGCACTTCCATGCATTTTTCGGCTGCCATACTTCCCAAGACGTGCAAGTCCTGTTCCAAATTTTTTTTCAGAATGAATATTTAAATAGTGTCTATTTCTTTCACTTGTCTATTCATAAAATTTAAGACTAAATTTTTCACCATTTACTTTTAATTATATTAGCTCATGTTTCAAAGAATTGCGAGCACTGTTACTGTAGTTTATAACAGTTCTTAGAGTATTAATCAGTGTTGGTAGATTTTTAAAACCTCTGGCAGATAGTGATTTTCTTAATTCAGTGGAAGTGCCAAACACTCAAAATAGCAAACCATCTAATGCTATCATTTTACTTATAATTTCATCCAAATTATCTTTTTTTTCTTTCCAAAATAGAAAATCCTTGATGGCTTAGGCTTAGAAACTGTGCTTAAATTTGTATCTTCATCACAATCCGATTCTTTCTTCTTTAACAAATTTGTATCTTGCTTCGTTTTTAAATGTGTATGAAGTCCACTAGTACTTCCTCCATTCACTTTAATAACTCTTGAATTTTTTTTAAAATTGTTCCACCATATTCTTTTTATTATAGAAATAATGAAACCAAACCGAAATATTATCAACTGATTTTTTATGTTCTTTAAAGTTATTCTTTTGCATTATTATGGGTTATTATTTATGAGTACATATATAATGACTCTGAAAAATATTTTGAACCCTAAAAAATATGATATGCAAATGCAATGTGAATAACAAACTCACCAATTTAAAAAATATCGAGATATTACCCACTTCTTCACAACTACAACTTTGTTTTCACAGATACGAATATCAGGTTACGAATCTTGTGTGTGTGCAGTATCGCTCTGAGCTGTAATGTTTTGGTTTGCCTCCTTGAATGATTCACATATTTTATCACTTCTCTAGATTGTATGATACAACTTTATATTCACAGTCTAATTAATTTCGCCCATTAGGGAGACATTAAAAACAAAAATGCATACTATTTTGCTATGTTGGTGATCCCTGAACATGTTGTGAAGACAATTTAAAAAATTTCTAGTAAATACCAAAAAAAGCGTATTTAAACTTGTGAATACCGTTATTACAAAATTGTACTAATGGCACATAATACCAGTTTTCGGTATACCGTTATTGCAATCCCTATTTTAAAGTTGCTGACTTTGTTTTAACAAGGTTTCTTCAGTCAGCATTTCTCCTAGGCCCCTTTAGGAGTGAAATCTGCATCCGACTGACTGTATATTCATTGCACAGTACCTTTCTTTTCCATGGGAGGAAACTGGATCAGTTGGAGGGTATGAAACCTATCATCTAATAGTTGACCGACACTTCTCAGTTGGCTTGTTAATTTTCTCACACAATTTAGCAGCAAGGTTCAATGATCCATGTTCTTGAGTCTAAAGGAAAGTATTCTTGGAGCATCCCAAAGGATCAACATCATACTTAGCATTTGAAACAAGGGACAAAAGATGAGAGATATCTAATAATATCTTATGTGTATACTATAAAATCTTTACACTTTGTGTACCAAAATAAAAAAGAACTTAATTCATGTTTTTGTTGTAAATTTTGGTCTTAATATCCACAAGGCAAGTTGTTATCAGTGATACTAGATATCTTTTTCATTAAGGTAATATTTTTTTATGCATGTTTGACATTTAAAAGTTTTGAGGAAAGTGTCTTAGTCTCTAAATGCAATTTGATTTATTATTTCCCATTCTGTAAATTTAGGGTACTAAAAGTATGACAGATGTAAAGATAACTATTTAACACAATTTTCTATAATTCAAATTGGTTTAAATTTTACTATAGTAAAATTTAAAATATTTTATGATAATTGCTTATTTTATTTATTTTTAGGACAGACTATATTCTTGGTTAACATCAGTTAGAATGCATTTCAATAAAAAATTTAAATCTGCCAGTACAACTATAAATCAAGGTAAGTTATAGCTTTGAAAAAAGTTGTAGAATTCATAATCATCAAAACTAATTTGCCTTAGAGCAAAAATTCTCTAACAAAATAAGTGTTTATTGATTACTAATGCATTGTCATCTCTTGATATTTTACTTTCAAATTCTAGTGAAGCATACTTCCTTTTGCATTGCTATCAAAATCTAATTAAAATAAATTAGTAGCAGAAGCTTAAAATATCTTTATTTATCAGATGAACACCTGAACTTATTGCTAGCTGTAGACATCTAAATAAAAATCCTTATTGAACTAACTCCCTTTTTAGTCTTACATTGCATCAACCTTCTCCCTCAATATATTACATAATCAAAGATCCTGGAAGAACTGATTGCTAGCGCACATCCTATTTTAGTCAATGTATCAGCAATCTCATTGAATTGTAAGGTCGAAATCTAGTACCATTGAAAACCTGCTGTGTAGAGATGCTGATTGCATGTTAAATTTGTTGAAGGTCAAAGTTCTCACATTACCGTGGTAAAGTAGTTTGATAATAGAGCTGGCTGTTCAGATGTCATCCTCATCACTTGACCATGTTTCAGAATTATGAAGTCAGTCTCCAATTGCCCTGCAGTGTTTACATAGGAAAGGATCTGCTTAAGATTAATCTGTGTGAACAAAGACAGACAAAGCTTATTTAAACATATATTCTCCATTGTAGTATTTTTAGATGAAATAATAGTGTTCACATATAATAAGAAATATCACACTGTTGATTTTTTTCCAGAAATATCTTAATAAAAATTAAGATAAATATCTTAATTTACAAACCACTCATATTGATACTGTAATATGGATATTTAACTTTCTCCCAAGTATCACTCAACAAGCTGTTATAATTTTATTAAACATCTCCTCAGGCTTTTATTTTGCTTTGGAGTGTAAATGGCAATAAAAGTTCTTGGGAAAACATTTTGATCTCAAAGCAATTTAACAGGAAGAAAATTATGCATAAAAACTTATGTGTGTATGCTTTATGGATATAGTTATTTGACTTATTTTCATAAATCTTTAATGACATTTCACTTCCTAGACTTAGCATAATGTACTTAATCTGTTTTATCACTCTAAATATTTATAATTAATGCTTACATTTATAATATAGTATAGATATTCAACTCATATCTATTACTCTTGATTTGGTTGAATTCTGTATTATTGAAGAACTAACAGAATAATTAAAACTATTATATCTAGTTCACGCATTTTAAGATTTAAAAAATATATATCTTGAAACAAACTAATATGCAGGAAAATTTGTGGAATAACTGTTACTAAAATACATAATAAAAAATTGAGGAGGACTAGAATATATAAAAGTATCCATCTGTGATAAATTGTTTTTGTAGATCAATAAAAGTCATTCTTGGATGAATACATTGATGAAGCCAAAAAGAAGCTCATATGAAATATGCAAATGTTGTGGATATTATTTTTGTTAACTATAGGAAGATTCAATTTTCATCTCCAATTCTAGATATTTGAATAACCAAAAATGATGTATTGTGTTGTAAAGTGCATGATATCTGTGAAAATAAACAATAGAGATAAACAGTTATAAAGTGTTCACAATAAGCTGATGTGTGATATATTATTCACCTGTGCCTAATGAATTAATAAAATTTTTATAAATTATTTTAAAAATAAAAATTTTCCCTGAAGTATTTCTAAGTATTAGAATATTTGAAATTTTTTTATTGGTTAATAAACAAATTTTGTGTAAATGATATCTTTGTAGAGCTAGCACACATATAAAGGCTTATTCAAAAGCGAATTTTGATTAGTTGAAGTCAAAAATAAATATCAAGAAAGATACACTGGAATCTAATAAGACTACAGTTGTGATTGTGCGCTTTGAGGGATTAGTCAACAGATGACTGCCAAAAAAGAAATACTTTCAAGAAAGTGTGAGTAAATTTAAAGAAAAATAATTCTTAAAATAAATTTTAAAAATAATTGTGCTAATGATAGTTGTAAAAGAATAACCTCACTAAGACAAGATAAAGAAAGTGGCAAGAATAGGGAATGGATGTCACAACATTTACCACACTAGAACACAGCTCCATGAAGTGTATTTTCAATGACATATGCCCAAGATAAAGTCATTACTTAGTAACAGGTAAAAGAAAATATGTGTTGATGCAAAGACAGATTGCAGTAAGGTTTTCTGGACTGAAATAACAGTTTTTAGTGAAGATTCAATCGTTTGTGTTCCCTAGTCATCAGGATATCTGTGCTTACAATCATAAGCAAAAGATTTAATACTGATTGTTTGAACTTACAGTTTAACACCTTTGTCATGATTTTTTAGTGTATAAGTGCTGAGAACTTAAGAAAGCTATGTATTTTGACTAGAAAAATAAATTCTGAAGTACACATGCAGAGCTAGAGTATTTTATGATTCTGCCATTGTAAGAAGCATTTAAGAATGAACCTCTGTGCCTTGCCACACATCAAAGGCCATTACTACTTGACTAAGAAACAATAAAATCAAACTACCTTTTTGGCTCGCCAATTTGTCCAATTTAATTCAATAGATACGTTTGGCTTAATGAAGAGACATTTACAAGATTGGGTCTAAAGCAGGCATGTCAAACTCACGACCCACCAATACATAGGTTGCGGCCCACAGAGACATTTTACAAAATTATACATATCAATCTTTAAGGGCTTTTTTTATTTTAAAATTTATTTCTAGTAAACTTTTTTTAAAAAATGTACGGCATATTAATCTATTATCTAATCTTATTTCTAAAAAAAATCCTGTTTAATTATAGAAATAACCTTTAAATAAAAATAATTTTTAATATTTTATTAACTTTTGTCATTTAATTTTACTATAATAAATTAATTTTTATTAAATTCTTAAATGCATTAAAGAAAATTATTTGCCATATATCGTACTAGGATTCATCGTTTGTGTGACTTTTATTTCTCTTTGAAGTGTCCAATCAGCAAGAGGCGAATAGCATGACGTCAGAGGCAGTTGAAGATTTTTTTTTTTTTAAATTCCAAAACCCCAAGATGAACAAGACAAAGTGCAGTGGTTACTCAATCGTTTGTGAATGAATGTGGATTTTGGTTTTTATTCATATTGAATTAAAAAGTCATTTAATAAAAATAGGATCAAACTTCAAGAGCGGAGTAAGAAAAGATGAACTGAAGATGAACATTGTAAGTTTCAAGAAAAATAGGAACTGCAATATCTTGATGTCCAAAACAAGAATAAAATATTGTGCCTGATATGTAAAAACTGACTTAGTTACTAAGGAATATAATTTTAAAAGGCATTATGACACAAATCAGAAAACAAATTATAAACAATATGTTGCAAAACTTTGTGAGGATGAGTTGCTGGAATTAAAAAAAACTCTTCAAAAATGAAAAAATAATGTATTCACTAAATTTGTTGAGTGGATAAGTGAGAGTGAATATTAACATTGCACTGTTCAGCTACAGGAGGGCGTTTGGCGATGAAGCATGGTCAAGTGGCGAGAATAACACCTGAGCTGGCACACCCCTCTCCTAACTTCCACACCACACCATGGGAGAATGTTTGAGCCTCAACATATTTAATGTGCATCGGCCTCCTCTGCATGACAGGTCTTCAGCGGTACAAGGTTCGAACTCATGACTCGAGTCTGTTACCTTGACCACTAGTCCACCTAAATTTGTTGAAGACAATACAACTGCAGTAAAAACTAGTTATATATTATCACTTTTAATCGTAAGCACAGATTAAAACCATTTATTGAGAAAGAATATATTAGTGAATGCTTAATTAAAGAGGAAGAATTACCGTATTTACTCGAATCGAAGCCGCACTTTTTTTGCAATGTTAATGCTACTGAAAATCGGGTGTGGCTTAGAATCGAAAAGAAAAAAAATTTGTTGGATGGGGTTAGAACAACTACGTGCTCATGTATATAATTAAAAACTTATAATACTGATAAAATAACTAATTATTCCTTATTAGTTCTCATTTTAAATTTATTTAAGTTTCATAAAATTTGATATCGATAAACCATTTTACACTATTTTTCACAAAAACTTGTTGAGAATTTGGGGTGCAGCTTAGAATCAATGGTGGCTTAGATTTAAAAAAAAAAGAAAAGAAACTGTATTATGTCCAGAACAAATAAAAAATTTTTAAATTGCAAGTTTAAATCAAAATTTTGTAACCAGTAGAGGTGATGTGAAATAGTCGAGAATTTTTGTCAAGTCATGTATCTATGCATAACACATATTTTCGATGAATTTTTTAAAATCTGGATGTGAAGTGTTTCTTGGAAAAGTTGGTTTGTCATGCAACTGATAGTGCACCTACCATGGCCAGTATTACCAAAGGAGTTGAAAGTTTAAAAGAAACAAGCTAACAGCATGGTAATAATAATTTTAAACATTTTCGTTGTATTATTTCATAGCAAGTACTGTTCTTGGGCATTACTTGGATATTGGACATGTTTTAAAATAGTCAGCATAATTGTAAACTATATTCGAGCATGTTGACTGTAACATCGTCGATTTGCTTCATTCCTGGAAGATATAAAATATGAATTTTTGGTCAACCATATTATACAAAAGTTCAATGAATTACAAGTCAAAAAGTGTTAAGACGATTTTTTAAATTGCTGGATTAAATCATTATTTTCTTGGAAACAAAAAATATGATGAATTTGCTGAATTAAAAGATGAATATTGGGTAAATCCCCTAGCTTTCTCAGTTGATATTAAAAGTCAACTTTAGAAAGTAATAATGCTTCAAACAAAAATTATTACAGACAAATTATTACAAACAGAAAGAAAACTTGTCTCACTTTGAAAGCTTTCACAATCTATTGATTAAATCACTTAAATTAAAATTTACATAATCTCACCAAATTAAATTGTTAGAAATGGAATTCGATCGAATATTTTCTAACTTTAAACATTTTGAATTACAATTTCTTTTCGTAACCTCACCTCTATCTATTGATTTTGAAATAGTTGATGAAATCTTACAATGTGGAATTAATAGGAATCTATTGTGATTCTTTGCTGAAGCAAAAATGTTTGAAAGTTGAAACTATGGATTTTTGTACTTATTCATCTGTAGATTGGTTTCTTAAAATGTTATCATTTGTTATGGGCATAATGAATGGCTATGTTTGGAAGTATTTATTTATGGAGAAACTTTTTTCTGTAATGAAAAATAAGAAAAATTCAGAAAGATAAAGGTTAAAGGATCAACAATTATCATTTTTTAAAAATTACATCAGCTCAATATCTTCACCCAAATTTTGATAATTTGTTTCGAGGGGAAAAAACGATGTCAAATATGTTCTAAAAGTAATATTAAATTGTATTTCATATTATAACTTTTATTTTTGTCTTTTTATAAAACAATATAAAAGATGTATAGTTTAATAAATAAATTGAAATATTAAACGATTATGTATACATAATATATAATACATTGAGTTTTATAAATATAGAATATAATCATTCCATAAATCCGCTTTATTAATTTTTTGAACATTGAAAACATGCGGCCCTCCACTTAATATAAAATAGCTCATGTGGCCTGTGATATCAAATGAGTTTGACATGCCTGGTTTAAAGGATAAAAATGTTCTCATAAAAAGTAGGATTTCCATTGAGTAATTTTCACCCAAGATGAATACTAAAGATTAAAGCATAGTATGCCAGATCATGTTTGTAACATTATTAAAACAAACGGAAATGCAGGTAAATATTAATTTTTCATAATGTTTGTATTAAAATGAATTTTATTTAATTTTTCATTTTATTCAATTTTTTGAACAACCGTGACAATTTTAATTTTTTCAATTTTTCAAAAACATTTGTTACAAAAGGCTTTACAATATCATACAAATTTTCTTGTTATGCTCATCTACAAAATATCTAGAATTGCATATTACACTTAAAAATTCTCAAGCATTCATTTTTGCTGAAATAAATTCAAGTTGTGCAAACCACTTTGTGTGTGCTTTATTTTTCATTATTCTAATTTTTTAATTTGAATTGTATGTCATTAGCATGCATTTGAATTAATAATTTTCAGTATTATGCAATCAAACATATTCATTATTTATAGGTAGATTCATGATGTGTATTAGCTAAAAATCTCTATCAAATTTTTCAAAACTTGAAAATTTTTGACAATTTAAAAAATAAATAAAACTGGATATTGAAAAGAAAAAATAATGTAGCTCTTATTATCTCAAGAAAATTTAAATTGCTATAATTTTAATTTTAGAGTTGAAAAGTTATTTCCTCTTCATATGATGTAGAAATCTGATGAGTAAACTATGCCATCAGAAATTATTTTCATCATGTGATTGTGGCAAATTCTATCACTCTTTGCCAAAATTCTGCTGTACATGTCATTTGTAATAAATACTTCAAACAATTATTAAATCTTTGAATGTAACATGCTTCACTTATTTTGCTTGATTTGGCATTTTTTGTATGAATTTTTAGTAGCTATAGAATCATATTTAAAATATATGGTTGTATAGTTTAGCTATAGCTATATAGTTATGTATAATTCAGCTTTTATTTTTCAGCTTGGATGATCCAGTGCTTTTCTCACACAATGGATATAACAAGCTCAATGGAAAATGTTTTAGCTACTGGAAACTTTGTACCACGCTATGAAAATAGCTTGCAACAAAATACTGGATTTGTAGTTATTGCTGATAAGTTAAATTTTTGGCGATATCTCTCTCATTTTAGAGCTGTTCATAGGGGTGCTTTCTTTACCACAATGAGGACGACCACTGTTCGAAAACTTTTGCCTGATGCCTGGGGTAAATATGTCCAGTTCATCTATAATCATATGTTTCGTACATCAAGAATTTGCAGATACATGGCAAATTTAAGTTTGTAAAAATATGTATTCTGTGTATATTTCTTTTGTGATTATACACCAGATTAGATTATAAAATATGAGTGATGTTTTAGTATAAAACTTAATCTTGAGGCAGTTTTTTTTAATAGATAAATACATTACAAACAAATCATATTATAATTGTAAATCGTAAAATGTTATGTGTTTTAACTTGCTTCTCGTCTTTAAATTAATGTTTCCCTCCTTTCCTGTATAAATTTTTGTTTCATGTATTCTTCACATAAAGTTAAAAAAAAAACTTTGCATTCAAGTAAAATTACTTTTTTATTATATGCTTCCAAATGATAAGGACATTCTGATAAACAGGTGTGCCATATATATCATTATTATTATTAACCCTTAATTTTTTGTAACATTTTTGCTGGGAAATTTGTACTAAATTGGGAATTTGTTCATTCTACCATTGAATGAAAATAAGTGTGAGTACCATACTGGTCATCAAAGTTAGAGGATAATGATAGAAATAAAATATAACTGATGCATAATGAAAAATTATTAATAGAAATTTGTACAAATGCATGACTCAACATAAATTACAATGTTTGACATTTGACTATTCACAAAATATTAATATTAAATCCAAATTCATGGAAATTTGAAAATGATGGAAAATTTAAGTCTCCTCTTATGTAAAATTTTTTTCTTTTAATATGGAGTATGGTCACCTCAGACAGATAAGCATACTTCACATCTTGATTTCATTGGTTTTACCAAAGTTTTCATCAAATCTTATGCATTTGCATTTCACTCTGCTAAAAGTGTGGTTTTCAGCTCCTGGGAGGAATTTGGGAAGCTGAAATTCTATGCCCTAAGGCAGGAGTCAACAAACATTTAAGAGAAAAGGACCAAGTTGTCAGGGAAGTAAAATAACACTATCAAAGATCCATTTATATGCATATGTAGGGAGGGGATCAAAACTATTGTGTTCCAAGTATAATATTTTTTATGCCATTTAAATGATGTTTCATGCAAAGTAACATTTTTCACTCTGTAAATAAAAAAACAACTTAATACAGAAGTAACACTCTTAAGACAGTCAAATGTTTGAATGTATATGAGTATATGTAAATACAAGAAAATTCTTTCAATAAATTACTAGAAAGAAAAATGGGAAAGGAAAACAATAGTTTTTAGTACATATATTTTTTTTTATAGTGCATAGAGGTAGAAGTTTGAAGAGCCACAATATAATGACCCCCTGTCTTAGTCATCCTACATATGTTTAATTAGGTCAGGTAAATAAGATAACATATCCATTCGAGGGATATCTTCTGTTCCCAAGTATTCTGACACCACATATGCTTGGTGTGGCTGAGCATTGTCGTACATTAATAAAACCTCTGAGTCAGCAACACCCTTAAATTGTCTTAATTCCAATACCTCGTCCATATTTCTCCAAGCAAGTGTAAAACATCTTCGAAAGATATGCATCTCAGTACCACTATTTGTCATGATTCCTCCCCAAACCATTAAACCATGGTTGCAAAAAAGGGATATTTCGCTGATTAAAGGCAAGTTGTGGGTGCTTTCCTCTCTTATATAAAAGCATGTCTAGAATCAGTGTTCAGACTTTATCTGGACTCATCAGTAAAAAATACTTGAGGTGACCTTTTTGGTTTCGTTGAACATGACTATGGCACCAATTTAAACGACCCTCTGGAAGATGAATGAGTAAATGATTTGACTTCCTGTGTCAGCTTGAAGGTCTAAAATCAAATCCTTTGTTGTTGCTTCATGGTTTATTTGAGTTGGTGATGACAGAAAATGATCCTTGGATGCTATAAGTTTTGCTCTTGGTTGCCCTTGAAGATTCCATCGACAGATCCAATGCTTTGAAGGTGGCTTCAGACTCTTGATATGATACTTTGAGGGTTATTCAAATCTTTGACGACCTCTATTTGTGTTGGATCCCCTCCATTCTACCAATTTTTCACCACTTTTGAATGAGCAATGATTAAGGAATATGGATCATTCTCAGAAACTACATTAACTTCAAACAACACTATAGATTGTGATTCTAACATGCATCCATTGTGCACAACATTGTCAATCACTGAAGTTGCTTAATTCCAGTGTTGATGTATGCAGGGAAGTGCAATTTTATGTTCTGTTGTAAAAACATAAATAATTGCAGCATTGATAGCAACATTAACTTGGTGAGCATATTTTTTCTCTTTATCCTTTAATTTTGATGATCACATCTAGATTTTTTATTGAAGCTGTATAATATACTCAACTTGATTTGCCTTTTCAACATTGCTCTAAATTATGTTAACATTGGATATTTTGATGTGTAGGCTCATTTATTAATGTTATATTGATATAATGATGTTTGTTAGATGGAAAAATAAATGAACTTTTTAAAGTCTTTACTATAATGAAATAGAGTCTTTCATTATTATGCTGTTTCCATTCTCAGTTGAAACATCTTTGCATTGTTGATAATAAATTTCCTAATTTTTTTTATTGGTGTTGTAATTTATAAGTAAATGAAAGTGTTAGATGTTTATTATTATGTGTATTAATTCATTGTTTTTAAAATCTTTAGGTTTCCTATGTCCTGTCCATACACCTGATGGAACACCATGTGGTTTATTAAATCATATGGCTCTTGAATGTCGGGTAATATTTGAGAGAGAGATGTACAATATTTCACTTAATTTCAATTATTTTTAAATTTTGTATTAAACTAGCAAAAGATGCAATAGGTTTCTTTTGTTTATAAATTATATTTGTTTCATTTTGTTAACTTTTTAAGTAAATTTGTTTCATTATTGAATTTATTTTTAAATTTTCACAGAAATTTACACCTTTATCAATTTTAAAAAATGCAACTTTTTGATATTTCAGAAGTATGCAACATTTATTAAGATGTAAATTTGAAAACATGTACTATATATATATATATATATATATATATATATATATATATATATATTTTATATATATATATATATATATATATATATATATATATATATATATATATATATATATATATATATATATTTACTAAATAGTTTTACTACAATAATAAGGTTAATATAATATCTAATAAAAAGAAAAAAATAGAGGGCTAGAACTAAAAGATTAAGTAGAGACCAAAAAGTCCTTTCAGATAGTATTATGATATTTGTAATAGCTTTGATAACAATTTTAACATAAAACACATTAAATCTTTTATGTTTGGACTAAGTAAGACAGAATTATGTATTACAGAAGATGTACTAATTTCAAATAAAATTAAAGATTGTCATGCTTTGCACATTATTAAGGACATTCATAAATTTTTGAAACATAAACATAACATAAATGTTAATGTAAATAAGGATTATCAAATAGAATACTGTACACTTTTATATATGAATAAATCATATGATAATGTTAATTTTTCTGACATATTTAAAAAACACATGTCATCTTTCCCAATACAAAATATTACTATTAAAAAAGCTTTTAAATACAATAAAAAAATAGGTAGATCAATTTTTAACTATAATATGCCTATAAAGCAAGATAACTTAATATGTAAATGTAGTGAATTTAAAGATTTCATTGATCAACATCACAAGCATGTTGTTACTGGTGATCTCAATATTGTAAAAGACAATAATCTTAGAAATATTATGAATAAAGGTACTGGTTTTAGATTAATGATTTCGAATAATAATAAAATTATCAAAATCAGTTATATAATGATATTGAGCATTTTATATACAAAATAGCTATTAAATATAGTATGCCTATAGAGGCATTCACAGAATTCAAAGATAAAATTACAAAGCAGCTTAATAAATATAACTATGGTATAGATAATAAAATCTTTTTTAATAATATTAAAAGTCAGATTAAAAAATTTACAAAATAAATTTATTATAGTTTATGTTGATAAAGTGCCAGGAAATTTTGCATTCATATGTAAATACTATTATAATTTATTGATCAACAATTATTTCGATAATAATACAGCTTTTATTAAGTCTTCTGTTTCTGATAGAGAAATAAATAAACGTATCTTGGCTTTTCATAAAAAGTTAAAAATTCAAATTAATAATAATTTTAAATTTCCACATATATTTCTAACTCCCAAATTTCATAAAGACCCAGTTAAATTTAGGACAGTTACAAATGGTTTTAATACATATATCAGCAAAACAGGCAAAATTCTCCATGAAATATTGCATGAAACTATAAATAACCTCATATCCTCAGCCATTCTTAAAAATAGCAAATCACTTGTTGAGAAAATGAAAGATAAAAAAATTTATTCAGTCTATAGTTTAGATTTTGAAGATCTCTTTAACTCTATTAATATTGATGATTTGATTAATATTCTTGTAAATTTACATAAAGACAATTTATTTAATAATGTTAATTATGATAGATTTGGTTCACTACTTAGGTTTGTACTTAAAGAGAACTATATATATCATAAAGGCAACTATTATCAGCAGATTACAGGATTATAAAGGTGGCCTCATGACAACTGATTAATTTATACTTACATTATTTTGAAAGTAGTTACATTAATAATTCTAAATTTTATATTTATCGTATATAGATGATTATAATCATCTTTGGCAAACAAGCCAATTTTATACCTAACATTAATTTTATCCACAATATCTTAATTTAATACAGACAAATAATACAACAATGAAGAAATTTTCTTGACATACATGTCAAATTATATGATAAATGTAATAGTTTCTAATATTTATGATAAAAGAGAAGAATTTAATTCAATATTATAAAGTTCCTCATTGGGAGAGTAATGTACATGTTTCTATATTCAGAAATATTGTTATTAATTATATACAACGTAATAAATTTCTTGTGTCAAAAAATCAGACATTATAAATAACTATACACATTTTACTAAATATTGCTTAAATCAAAATACCCAATTTATTTTATTAATAGTTATATAAATAAAGCTATTCAAAATAGTTAGAATTAAATTATGAGATTGATAATAGCTTTATTACTATAAACAAATATTTTGATAGTTATCTCCATAGTCTAATATTAGATTAGAAATTACTTACTATTATTTTATTCATATTTACTCTGAGAGTGTTAGTTATAGTTATGCTATAATATGCAACTAATTTTAATTTTATTTCCATTTGTAATCTTTTGTTAAGTGCTACATTTCAAGCCACTCTTTTTGATTTAAATCTGTATTAGGGTATAGAATCTGGCAACAAATTGAATGTTTCCCCTCAGATTTAGTGCGAATTTGCACTGTAAGGTGCAATTTTTAGGTAAGTTACCTCTATCTTGAATGGATTTAGATATTTCTATCCATTATTTCCTATTGGTTTTGCTCAGTGTTATTTACAAATAAAGGGGAAGGTTGGCTGGCCAAAAACATGTTCAACCCACTTTTATATAAATTAATTTTTATATACTAACTGTCCTAAGTCAGTATTGTTCTGGCACTGCAGCATCCATTTTATATTTATTATCTCGATTACTTTTTTTGTCCTTCATTGTGTGATTTTCCTGCTGTCATGTGTTTGTGAGTTTATTGTTTGGATGTGATCTCTTGGTTGGGTGAAAATTTGACCTATATATATATATATATATATATATATATATATATATATATATAGTTATTTTAAAACATTGAACTTTAGAGATAATAAAAGAAGCATAAGTAGAATATCAATTTCTTATAAGGTAACAAATAACATATATATCCAGTTATAAACCAATCCTTGTATAAGTAAAGAGTGCTTTTTTCAAAAATTTACATGAAATTCAACACCTGTATATATGTTGAATTAAAAAATATATATTTTATTAAATCCTATAATTTTTAAGCATGTCACTATTAAAACAAAAGTGTTTGCCAAGTGGGTAAAACAGGTAAAATATTTTCTAATCAAATTGCTGTAAAGTAAAATACCAGAAGCCAACAATGATAGTTTTATTTTATGCATACATATCAGTTTTAGGGAGAAGGGATAAAAATGCCAATTTTAAATGTTTACTTTGTAATATTCCATACGTATTTTTTCATATAATTTAATGACACTCATTTTTTTAGGTTGTTGATTCTGTGACACCAACAGATCATTTACTTGATTTATTTTGCAAATATGGAATGATACCTTTAGATGATCCCATATCTGTAAATTCTGATTTTTATATCGTTTTATTTGATGGTAAAGTAGCTGGTCGAGTACTAGATCATATGGCCTTTAAATTTGTT
Organism: Trichonephila inaurata madagascariensis; assembly: GCA_019973955.1. Lineage (NCBI taxonomy): Eukaryota > Metazoa > Arthropoda > Arachnida > Araneae > Nephilidae > Trichonephila > Trichonephila inaurata. The sequence continues at coordinate 25,894 of BMAV01026393.1, read as the reverse complement.
ACAAATTTAAGAGCACTGAAAGTTCAATGTTCAGGCGAACAAAAGGTAAGTAGTATAAAGTGGTTGTTGTGCTTTTAAATTTTATAAAAGAGCTTCTCTTAAATTTGTCTCAAAAAGGCTTAGTTACATATTTTAAAAATTAAATGAAGTAACTTTAAAATAAAATATTTTAAATTAGTGAAAGCTTTACTGAATTTAATTGATGGTTCTAATTAATGTATTTCAAATTAGATAATTAAATAAATAAAATATTTCTTTTAAAGAATTTGAGGAAGAATTAAAATTAATAAAATTGCAACTTATAGGTATTTTTTAAAAAAATTGTGTTTACTAGAAAAAGTTATTTAAAGGAATTAAATTTCTTTTAGAATTTCAATTGTAACAAGGTTTAAGTATTTTCCCCTCACTTTATGATGTGTAGAAAAAACAAAGATATTGCTGATTAAATTTTAAGTATTTTTATGGAATAATTTCTTTCCCCTGTTTTTCTATTTGTTTTTACCTGTATTTCTAAAATTCTACTGTAACCTTCTTAATCTTAATTTTATGCTTGTATTGAAATTTAAATTCTCCTTCATATTTTTAAAATTGTTCTTTGAGTTTTATTTTTCATTATATACTTATTTGCTGTAATGGAAAGTTTATAGATATTAATTGTACTAATTAATCTTATATAAATTAATCCTAGAATTATGATATTCATTTTCCTCCAATTAGTGTAATATATTTTTTAAATATATTCAGGTAATATTATTTACTTTAACTTGTTAAATTTGAAATGTTTGTATAGGTCCCAGAACATATGGAAATCTGTTTTGTTCCAAAAACAGAAAATGCTTCTCAGTATTCTGGTATATTTATCTTTACAACACTTTCTCGAATGGTAAGACCTGTAAGGAATCTTACCACAAATACTACTGAACTTATTGGTACAATGGAGCAAGTCTATCTTCATATTGCTCTAAAACCTGAAGATGTCGTCACAGGTGTAAGTAAATCTTTTATAAATCACTTTTGAACATTTAAAGCTTGAATGAACTTTTACATATTAATTTAGTTTGTAGTGATTAGATTTCATTTTTTTAAAAATTTGTTGTATAGTAAATGTTTAGGTTTGTGTGTCTCCTCTTAATTCAGAAAGAATGATCTATTCTGTAATTATTTTTATATATTTCACAACAAATAGTGACTACAAGCTGCATAGTGTGGCATTTCACAGGCTTTTTCAAATGTATTAATTTAGTGGTCTCAAACCTGCAGATCGGTCCCTGAATCAAAAAGTACTGGGCTGCCCAAGGAATATTAAATTGTTTTCATTTTATTTAATATCGTTTATTTCTCTCAAATCTGTGCATTTTTCTGAAATCACTTTATATTCCATGTTAAATCACTTATATTCATTTTTTGGCATAACTTTAGTAATTTATTCTGAGGGCATATTTAAATACAAATAGATTAAAGTTATTATATAAATCTAAGCAATCTAAAATATAAACAATCAACGTCACACATCCTCTGCAGGTCTTAGTCAAATTATCAAACATTAACCATTCCATGGTGATAAAAACCCATGGAGAAAACTGCATTAATTTTTCCTTTTCTCTGAGAAATTTTCCCTTTCCCTCTTGATGTCATCACTTCCTGGTGATTTCCGTATTTGCATTAAAATTTCCTCTTCCAGTTCTCTTCCACTTCTTTCTCTTACCAAAAGAACACTAATTTGTTTTAGAAGTACAAAAACAAATAGTCATCACGATTAATTTTTTTTTCTTTTCTGAAATGGAATATGTCAAAGAGAAAAGTGTCATGGAAGACATAAGCAAGGATACAAAATGTATTGGTATTTAGAATATTCTATACCAAATATCTTTAGATATTTCTTGGTTAACAAATACTTTTTATTAAAAATAATAGAGACCAAAAAGAAAGGGAAAAAACAGAATTTGATGGGATTCATGGGGGAAACCTCTCAATCTCCTGAAGTGTCAAAGTTAAAATTGTGGAACCATTTGCCTGTGTATTAAATATTGTGCAGTGCGACCCCAATTTTAACGAATTCATCAGGACTGAACATTTTATTCGTTAATTCATTCTTCGTAATATTAGAGTAAAAAAAAATGTTTTTGCACGTACTTTTGGAATTCTGTAGTTCCAAGGAATTCTGCAATTTTGTAATATGCACATAGTTACAAACTGCACACTTTTTATTCAGCAGCTAAAAATACTTTTAGTGAATTATTACGCATCAGTTAATTGGAAATTTTAAAATGCTTACAGATAAATGCTTGACAATCTTTTTGATTTCTCATTCAAAAGAGTTCTTTTTTTACTTTATCCAGAGAAGAAAATACTGCATCATTTACATTCTGCTCCTACATGGGGTATGTTTTCGCAATTTCTAAACATTAGAAAATGTAACATTTTTTATAGGAGGTTCATTATTGATTTTTGGATCAGAATTGCTATTTATTGGCACAAATTTTCAAAAACAAAATGTTCTGTTAAACATAATGTATATTAAATATCATTCCTCTCAAAAAAGAAAGCCAATGGTAAAAACTCTAAGTATCCCCTGCATTATGAAGTTGGATGCGATACAGAAATTTTCTGTCCTATTCAAACTTACATGATAGCCTACATATGACTCATTTGCACCTGTTAAGTTTGGTAATGGGCTGCAACCTTTCCTGTCAAAATTTGCCATTTGCAAGAAAAGTCTTTTTATGGTTTAGAGCAGGCATGTCACACACACACAAACTCATACGATATTGCTGGCCACATGTTCTATTTTATTATAACTTGGGGGCTGCATGTTTTCAATCTTATAAAAAAAATTAAAGACGTTTTATTTTTATAATGCATTATGCATTTATTAGACTCAATGTATTGAATATTATACCTATGTATCGTTTTATATTTCATGTTATTTTTTAAACCTTAAGTATAAATATTTTACATTCTTTATTAAAAAAATTATTGTAAGAATTTCAATTTAACATTGCTTCTTAGATGATGTTTTACATCGCTTTTTTTTTCTCAAAGCAAGTCATCAAGATTTGATTGAAAATATTGAGCTTATGAAATTTTTAAAATTCAGGATAAATGTGGATTGGTTAATCTTGACCTGTGAGAATTTTTGCTATTTTTCATTAAAAACAATAATTTCCTGCATAAATAAGTGCTTCCAAACATAACCATTATTCGAGTTACAAATGATAAATTTTAGGAAACCTGTAGACTTAGAAATATGTCTAAAAATATAAAATTCCAACTTCCATAGTCGACCTTTGATTCAATAAAGAATCACATTAGATTTCAGTTAAGTTCATTTGTAAACTGTCATCAACAATTCCAATATTGATAGGTAGAGGTCAAGTAAAAGTGCGAAACTGTAACTGACAAAAATTAAAATTGGAAAATCCTTCAATCTATAATTCTGTTTCTAACAATTTAATTTAGTGAGCATATTCAGTAAATTTTAGTTTATTGCATTTAATCGATATATATTGACAGATTTTAAAGTGTGACAAGTTTTCTTTTTTTTATTTATTTTTGCCAAAGCAATAATTTTTAATAGTATCAAACAGAGTTGTAACAACATGATTTTCGTCTTGAAATTTAAAATTAAGTTAATTAAGATGACTTGTAATATCAAATTAGAAAGCCAGGTCCCTCCTATCCATTGCCCATCTTTTAATTCAGCACATGTGTGTAATTTTGTCCTGCAATTTGAAGAATTGTTTTAACACTGTATGATTTGAAAGCCATTGAACTTCCGTATAATATGGTAAATCTTTGTATTCAATTTCTATTTCCAGAAATGAAGCAAATTGACGATGATTAAGTGTATGTTCTGAAATATAATTTACAATTTTAGTGACTATTTTTAAATCATGTCCTATATTGAAAACTTTGGAGCACGGTACCTAATGGTGAATAATATGATGAAAGTATTCAAAATTATTATTACCATGCTGTTTGCATGTTTTTTTTAAAATCTTGAAACAACTCCTTCAGTAATACCGATCATGATAGATGTACCATCATATAATACAAACCAACTTTTCCAATGGTAACTCATCTATAAATACATTCAAAATACCAGCCTCAGTGGTTGTATTATGAATATGAATGATTTCCAAAAGTTCTTCACTTATTTTTTTAATTAACCTTGCATCCATGAATAAAAATAACTGAGCAAAATTTTTCAAATATCTGTACTTTCATCAATATTGCAATAAAGTAGGCTTCAAATGTTGATATTCTTGAGTTATGCTGCTTTCTCAAATTCTCGACTATTTCATCAACTCTGCTAGCTACAATATTTAGACTTAAACTTACATTTTTAATCTCATTTGTCTGTGCTGGACAGAATACTTCAGCTGTTTTAAATAAACATTAACTAATAAATTCCTTTTCAGTAAATGATTTCGATCTGATTGCATGATTAAATATGATTATATATTTTTACAGCATCTGTATAGTCTGCAAAAAATTTAATGAGTACACTTTACTGTTTTTGAAGAATTTATCTCAATTCAGACTTGTCTTCATGAAATTTTGCAAAGTATTGGTCATGATTTGTGCCATAATGCCTTTAAGGTTACATTGCTTGGCAACTAATATAGAGTTTTCAGATATCAAGCATGTTTTATTCTTGTTTGGGGTACAGAAAATATTGCATTTCCAATTTTCTAGAAAATAACGACATTTCTTTACACATTTATTTTTTTATTACATTTTTTGTTAAATAACTTTTTAGTTTAATATGAATATAAATCAAAATCCTTTACTTGCAAACAGTTAAGTATACACTGCCCTTTGTCTTAACAGTCCTGAATATTTTTGTAAACTTTGAAAAAACATCCCTGACTGCCTTCTTGCTAATCAGACACTCCAAACAGAGAAGGAGGAAGAGAAATAAAAGTCGCACACACAAAGAATATGGTTAAGTAGTTATCCATAGTTAAGAATATGAATAATGCATTTCAGAATTTTGAAAAGTTATTTATTATAGTAAAATTAAATGAAAACGTTTGATAAAATATAAAAAAATTTTAATCTAAAGGTCATTTCTATTAGTCAAAAGGATTTCTTTTAAAACAAGAACAGGTAAAAGAAAATATATATATATGGTTCACCTCAAATAAATTTCAAAATGAAAAAACTTTAAAAATTGATATTTCAAATTTTTTAAAAAGAGTTGGCAGGCTGCAACTTTTGTACTAGTGGGCCACATGTGGCCCGTGGGCTGCGTGTTTGACACCCCTACTCTAGACAAAAAGAATATGTCATTTGAAAAGAAATCCAATTTTTTCTAATCCAAACTAATAATATAATTTGGCTGTTGAAATAATTCATTAATTCACAGTTTATTATTCATTAAACCTGGGGTTTGCCTTCCTTTTAATCAAGGAAAAAGAAAATTCTTTAACTCCCAAAATTTGTTAAATAGAGGTTTGATAAATCAAGGTCCAACTGCATTTAAAGAACAGTATCCAGAGCGAGATGTGAGAACCCTGTTCCACGTGTCACTCCACAGTATATTATAAAAGTTTTTACATAAACTATTGTAATGGCTGATTAGATATGCACTTATAATATTAAAAATTTAAATGGACAGTTTTTTAATAGCTAGCTTGCATTTTAAAAATTTTAAGGGTACCAGAACATCACATGCTTTCAAAAAATCAGATTTTTCAGTTGTAGTTTTTACTGAATCTAAAAATTTTACTACCATCAATTTAAGCTGAAGAATATTCACATCACATCCAAAAATGCATTGAAAACGTATATATATATATATATATATATATATATATATATATATATATATATATATATATATATATATATATATATATAAACATTTTTACCAATCATAAAATCTCAAAATAAAACCTCACAGAAAACATTTTTAGTAAAAACTCTATTTGTCTCTTTTTCTTGCATCATTTATCAAAACTTGATGGAAAGCTATGATGTTGCACTTATATATATATAAAAAAGCAACATACAACATCTCATGGGAAAATACCAGCTGAGGCAAACATATCCCTACTTTTTGTAGATTCTGTTCTTGAGATCTTTTTATGATCATAGCAAAACCAAGTTGAACTGAAACTACTGTCATTGAAGGAGAAAAAATAGATTGCTGTCAGAAGGATGAAGCATAATTCTTAGAATAAAAGCATGCAAGCCTTTTGTATGTCGTCAAAACTTCCACATCTATTACATTGGGCATCAGTTTTTGAATAATCAAACATGTTCCATTTCTTAGTTCTGCCAATGGATTTAAATTTCTGAGCAACATTATGGCTTCTACTTTGAGGTTAAGTACATGCAGTGGCATTCTGTAAGGAGGTATTATTGCATTAATGAAAACTGTTCCATTCTTCTTGATCTTTGCACATAATGCTGTCTGCACTGAAATATGTCATATTTTAGCCTAGAAATTTTCATAAAACTTGTTCATTGATTTTCAAAGAATCGTCATTCTTGGTGACCTTTCCTGACAGATTTTTCATATAAAAAACCGGATACAAAAGTTTCCTCAACGTGGATTTCTTCACAATGCATTCTTCAAGAATTTCCACAATATCTTTTCTTAATTGATAGTCATTATTGAAAGTTTCATTGCCAAGATTTAAAATTCAGTTCACAAAATCCCCTGTTCATGGGGTCCTGTTCTCATATCCTAATTAGTGAAACTTGCTTGAATGAGCTCTAAAGTGGCAAATCCTTTCAAATTTTAGAATACCACATCATAAGTTATTTTACCATTCAATGACAAAATCTAGTCTTTTTAAAGACTTTATTATACCAGAATATCAGTCATTTTACTTTTTCACTGAAGAATTAAAAATTTTACTAGCACCTATGGAATCTGTAATATTTAACTTTTAAAAGAAATTATAATTTTCTTACCATGGCACAATGAAACATTTGAGTTTAAAAATCCTTTTGAAAATTTTTTATGAAAGTGCACACAGATGTTAATACTTAAAAATTATTTTTTAATCTCTTTGTTTGCCAATTTTCTGATTTTATTATTTTTTGTAGTGATGGTCCTAAGTCTGTGTATAATGTGTCTATGCCTCATCTCATAGACTAGCCACTTGACACTTTTCAACTTCATCCTGCATGTTCTTTTTTAAATACTGTGATATCTGCTGTTACAAAAGCTTTAGGAGTCATGTTGAATCTGTGAAAATTTTCTTTTCTACACAGATTCTTTGGATGTCCTATAGTCTTTGCAGCATCCTATTTGTTCATCTCATTTATTGATTTATGAAACTTTGGCGAGGGAGGGAAGAATACATATATTTTACATTCTCAAAAAATTCAACCAATATTTTGTTGGATACCCTCCCATATTGGAATCAAACATGATGAAATAGTTGACAAGGCTACTAAAACAACTTTTGATCCAATTCCCCCAATGTCTCTGTACTACAATATTTTAAAGTTATTAAATCAAGGAAGATGAATGGAATCTTGAGATAAACAACAAATTGTATAACATAAAGCCCAGCGTTTCTCGTTTAAAATCATTGTTATGTAAAAGACAATACATTATTTTAATATGATTAGGAAGTGGACATATGAGACTTACTTAGACATTGTTGATTCTTTATCTTTTAAAAATAGTTAAAGTACATAAAAATTAATAAGTCACTTTTTATTCTTCTGGCTTAACTGGTGTTTCAGTAAAAATTTTGCAAGTTAGCTAACGTTGACCTTTGGACTGTTCTAATTAGGTAAAAAAATCACAAAAAAACTTGTTTCCAGATTTTCAAGTATAATTTTAAATATTAGCAAATATAATTTTAAAAGTTAATCACACAAAATCTTAATTACAATTATGAAAAATATTCAAAAAATAAATAGATATTTGCATTTTTAACCTGTTAAAACATCTTTGCCTGGGAAAAATTCACCTTGTGTAATTGTATTTTTCCACATTTTGATTAAAAGCCTTTTTTGTTGTTGATGATGATTTGGTAGGTAATTTTTCCTAGCCACACGAATTTTTCTATCCTTCCATGACTTTAATTTTTTCCCATACATTTAATTTAAAACAAAAGCAACTTTTTATGCTTTATGCAAAATTAGGTTTTATGTAGTTTTATTTTAAAAACTAAAAGTTTTTTAAAAATTTATTTAACTATATGTTTGAATTGACATGCCCTATATCGGGCAATGTTCTCAGTGCCAGAAATTTAACCTTCCTACTAATCTTATTTCCTATATATATATAATATTCTTTGAATTATTGAAAATCTGTATCTAATATTTAGCATCTATATTCACAAATCTGGTGCTCATATTACCGTAAAATCCGGCGTATAACGCGCACTTTTAACCCTAAAAGTAAGATCGAAGTTTACAGGTGCGCGTTATACGCCGGGTATAAAATGAGAGCTTTAAAATAAAAAAATAAAATGAGCCTAGAAAAAATTATGAGTTCTACATAGATAGGAATATTTTTTTTAAAATAAATGACTTCAAAACTTAATAGCATTGCACACATACACTTCAGGCTCCTTCATAAAAAAGGGGGTGCGCGTTATTTGGCGAATATACTTAAAAATCAAAAAAATGCAGCTTGAAAGTATGGGTGCGCGTTATATGCCGGATTTTAGGGTAATTCCTTTATTTGTTGGAATTACATACATCACATCGGCTTATATTTTACATACAGCTTAGCACAATGATTCTTATACTGGGGTTTGCACATTCTTTGGAAGAAGTACATGTAAACTTCCAAGGATAAACAATTTGGAAAAGGAAAAGTACCTTTGTTCTTGATTCATATTGTTTTATGTTCTCTGAAAACTGAAGAATGAAGTATCTTAATTGCACTTGTAAATAAGGATCAAAACTCTTGAAGTTTTATTTTTCATAAATATTGCTTTTTTATTATTTCTGAATTATATTTATATTGTTTATAAATAATTATAGAAGTATTTACTGAACTCATTTTATGCTTCTATAACATTGAAATTCTATTTAACATTTTTTAATAGCTATTATGTAAAATGATCTAATTATAAATAATTTTGCAGCTAACTTTTCATGAAGAAATTGCTCCAACAAATATTCTTAGCATTTTAGCTAACCAAATACCTTATTCTGATTTCAATCAAAGCCCGAGGAATATGTATGAGTGTCAGGTAAGCCTTTTTAATTGTAAAACTTGATTATCAAAAGCAAATAAATAAATTATTTTTTAATGAAAATTAGTATTTTAATAAAAAATAATCTTTGTTCCCCCCCTTTTAGATGGGTAAACAAACAATGGGAACATCATGCCTTGCCCTCAGATACAGATCTGATAATAAGCTGTACCATCTTCGCACACCTCATTCGCCAGTTGTTAGACCCAATATACATGATCGTTTTCTCATGGATGATTATCCTCTTGGCACAAATGCTATTGTTGCAGTTATATCATATACTGTAAGAAATATTTGAATTTATTTTTATAAAGCTAATTGATATTACGATGAATTAGAAGCATTTAATTATTTGTTATGAGAGTGTGTGTGTGTGTGGCAGGGTTTTTTAATATTACATCCATTTTGTGTAGTGAAAATAAGTTAAGCAGTTTATTATATGTAGTAAAACTACATTTTATTTTGTGGCAATTTTTTTAGTTTTAAATTAAATGAACATTTGACCATTTATGTGTATAAAATATAAATATTTTCTTTTTTAGAAACTTCAAAATTTAGAAGTTTAGTGGGATATTTGTTTAATTTCAAGCTGTTTACTTTTCTTTTAAATAAAGTGTAAGGTTATAATATAAAGAATCCAAATCTGATGTACAGTTTATTTAATCATGTTTTGTATGGATATTACTTTAATCACAATTCACAACTTTAAAATAGTGTTATTTCTGTTTAAATTCAAACAAGATTCATGTGATTTTGCAAACGACTGTACTGTAATTTAAAAAAATAAATGAATTAGATATTTTTGCGGAACAATGCTAAGTATTTTGTTTTTAATATTGTCATGTAGGGATATGATATGGAAGATGCAATGGTTTTAAATAAATCTTCTGTTGAAAGAGGCTTCAAGCATGCTAGTATATATAAAACTGAAATTATTAATTTGCGTGTAATTTCTGGAGATAAAGGATTTCAGAAAACCCTTGTCTTTGAGCGAGAGAAGGATGGAGAATTTGCTGATTTTATTGATGCTGATGGACTTCCTTATATTGGTACAAAATTAAATTATGGGGATCCAATTTGCTGGTAAGTCTTTATTTTAGAAAGCTGCTTAATGTTTTGACTGCAAATTTTGTAAAAGTCATTTTCAGTATATTGTACTCTTAATGATCTTAGATATATTATTTTTAGTTATATTGATAAAACTACAGATAAGGCTTCATATGTGAAATATAAATCAGTTGAAATTGCTTATGTTGAAGATGTAAAACTCTTAGGAAATGATACTGGTACAGACACAAATCAAAAAATTGCTATTAAATATAGAATACCTGTAAGTATGTTATTGTTAATTAACTCTTATTTATTTCACTTTGATTGTCGAATTGTGACCTCATTATTGTTCTAGATAGAATTCAAATCTTTCAAGCTACATAATTGAATGAAAGAGGTTTTAAAAAAAAATTAGAAATATAATTTGAAAGACAGAGAGAAAACTTCCTCTCTCTCTTTTTTTTTAAACATAGATTTAAATTTAGACTACTCCACTCCATTTCAAAATTAATGGTAAATAAATCTTATGTTTGTATCTTAAAATGCTGACATACGTTAAAACTAATGATTAAGTACAATCATATAAAATATATTAAATTCAATTTTCTGTAGAAAATTTAAATAAGAAATAACTTTTTAATCGTTATAATTTAATAATTATCAAAAACTTTAATATTTCATATTACTGTAGTAATTGCTTTATGTTGCTTATGATTTTTTCATATATTTTATTGTAATTGTTTTATTTTTATTAGCGAAATCCTATAATTGGTGATAAATTTGCAAGTAGGCATGGACAGAAAGGTATTTGCAGTATAATGTTGCCTGTTGAAGATTTGCCATTTACTGATAGTGGAATGACTCCTGATATAATTTTCAATCCTCACGGTTTCCCATCTCGTATGACAATAGGTAGTTTTTACAAACTGAATTTCACTAATAAATATATTGAGATTTTTTTTTACATGGGGTTATTATTTTGTAATTAGCTTTTTGATTTAATTGTGATTGCAAAATAGCAATCTTTAGTAATGCTTATCAGTGGATAATTTGTACCTTTGATTTTTAATTATTTCAAGCTTTGTATCAATAGTTATAATGATTATTTTATCAGAATTCTTGCTTCTATTTTTTACTTCAAATTTATGTTGCAATAATTCACAAAATATATAAAATGGTTTTTTTAATTTTGATAATAAAGCTTTTGAACTCGTATACTGTAACACATAGTGTGTGTGTGTGGGGGTAATTCCATGAATCTGAATTCTTAAAATATTTACAATGTAACTTATATTAATTTTTTTTTGTGTATCATTTAAAATTTCATTAAAAATTAATTTTAGTTTTCATGTTTATGGATGATAGTTAAGAGAGAGAAATATATTAGATAACTGATTATATTAATGACTTAATAGGTATGATGATAGAAAGTATGGCTGGTAAGTCAGCTTCTATACAAGGAACATTTCATGATGCTACGCCATTCACCTTTTCGGAAAATAATACTGCTATTGAATATTTTGGAGAATGTTTAAAGAAAGGTAAATGATTTATTTTTACTGTATTGTAATTAATTTACATTCCATTATTTATAATATTTGTTAATTTATTCAATAGTTCTTAAAATTATTTTAAAATCTGTAATTATAGAAACTTTTTAAAGAATAATTGTTTGTATTTATTTAACTGCTGTTTCTTTGATGCTTATTCCTTCTGTCCTCTCCCTCTTAATATATTTCAAGCTGGATATGATTACTACGGAACAGAAAAAATGTACAGTGGCGTTAGTGGTGAAGAACTTGAAGCAGATATCTTTTTTGGAGTTGTTTATTATCAAAGATTGAGGCACATGGTTTCTGATAAGTATCAGGTAAATCATTATTTTTATATCTGAAAGTATTTTTATAGCTTTTCTTAAATCTCTTCTCAAAGATCTATTTTGGAAGTACTTATATTTTTAAATAGTATTAAATGCAATAAATCAAAAACCCATCATTTTAAATATATTGTGTTTTCTAAATTCATCCAATAAACATATATTTTTTAAAAATCATTATAATTGTATTTTTAACTATGATAGAACGTAGAACTCTAAAGTAATTTGCTTCTTAAATAAACTCAATGCTCACAGTCTCGATTTGCATTATTTTGTACTCACTGGAATATTTTTTTATGGATTTAATTAAGGATTATATGATCTGGAATTGAACATTTGAATTATCATGCAATGTCAACAATTCCTTCTGAATTTAAGAACATGATGCTCCAAAAAAAAATCAAATTTTATTTGAATATATAATTTATTTTTAATTTAGCTGAGTAAAACACAACTTTTTTAGTATACAAAGATCAGAAAAGAAGCCAAAAAGTTTTTTGTCACAGCTTAATGCACAGTCTTCAAATGAAAATTAAATACTGTCAGACAATAATATAACAAAGTTGCTAAATTCCGGAAAAAAGTTTGTTATATAGAGGTTCATCTTTTAATGTATTTTATAAACTACATAAAACAAATTTTAAATTCATAAGCTCTATGTATTAAAAAAAGTAATTATTCACACCTTTTTCAAATTAGTATATGTTTATTTTATATATCTTGCCCATCAAAAAAGAAAGAAAAACTGCAAGGAAAACAAGAAAAAAGAATGTCAAAGAATACACAGTATTTTAAATATTAAGAAAACAATTTTATATTAAAATTCAGGAATTTTAAGGACATTTTCTAATTTAAAACATACAAGTAATATTAAGCATACAGTATTTTATAACTAGAACATGGGGTAACTCCACTGAGGGTGAAAGGGGATAACGAAGAGGTTTTTAGGGAACTGGACAATGGGAGTTAAAGGTTGCACTTCTTGGATGAAATGTCCAGAACTCTATTGCTCTCGGTGAGTTAGTATCTAATAAAACCAGTTCAAGATTTATGACCTCCATAAAATGTGTTAAAGAGAAAACAACTTGAAATATTCTAAAATACTTTAAAAAATAGGGAGAAAAAAATTGAATCACAAAAGAAAAAGTTTATTGTATAGAAAATGCACTTCACTTAGAGAGGTTACGGAGAAAATCGTGAAATGTTCACGGTTGCATGAAAAAATTTACTATATAGAAAAATTTGCAATATAGAGGTTCAACTAGTTTTAAAATTATTCTTGACCATGTTATAAATGTAATTTAAGTTTAAATATCTATATGTCTATACAGTTTAACATTATTTTTGAAAAGTATATTTAGTGGTATAATTAGAATGAAATCTTTTCCTATTAACTTAATAATAAAAATAAAATGTTTTAAAAAGAAAATTTAGTGATAAAATAGTGGTAGTGTTGATTTTAAATATTTCTGAATTTGCACCTTTTTTTTTTACTTGATGTTGTATATTATCTAAACCTCTGTAAATGAAACTAAATATGTTCATGTACCACTAATATATATAGTAAGTGCCATTTCATTTGTAGACTTTCTGTGTATGTTGACCAATTTGATGAAATACAATTTACAAATTTGTAAAATTGAATTGTCTTTTTGGGTTATTTTTATCTTGAAGTTTTTAAGGTGAATCAAAAAGGACCGGTTAATCCTCTTACAAACCCCAACCTGTAAAGGTGGCGAGAGGGGAGGTTTTAATTTGGAGAAATGGGCTTGATGCTTTGATTGCTCATGGAGCATCAGGGCTTTTTCCCGGGGAAACTTTTACTTGCTCAGATGCATCACAGGTATAAAATATTATTGATGTTTCAAAAGCTTTATGAAAACTATATTGTGTTTTTTGTTTCAACCCCTTTGTGATGGGGGTGCAAATATGCATTCTTCACAGACGCATCTCATGGCCAGGCAGTGCAAATGTGCTTTTTTCCTGGAACGTTTTAATGACCCTAGATGGCCCCTATGTTCATTATTTTTGGTCGGCTTAGCTAGGTAACCTGACCAGTTTGTTTTAAAATTCTGCCTGGATTTGATTTTTTTGCACATCAGCTGGAAAGGGAAATGGGAAATTAAAAGATCAACAAACAGGGCCATTTCTAAATTTTCCCTCTTGAGATGAAACTTTAAAAGCGTTTTTATAACTGATTGAATATTTTTTTTTTTTTTCTACGGTGTGCGGTTTTTTTGGGCGCCCAGTTCTGCTGAAGTTTTTTGTTTTCGGATATAATTGGTTTTACTTTTCTTATTTAAAAAACCTTGATTTAAAAGGTTATTATTTGATTTTTTTTGAAGGCTTTTTTCAAACCCTTAATATAAAAAAAAAGATTAAAAAAAGCCAGGTGTATAGTCACAAACTGTGTTTTAAAATAAAAAAAATGAACAAACATATTATGCTTGCAAATCTTACAATGTAGGACTGGCTAGCGAGTTTTTCCCACACCCCAATCTTCATTTTAATTTTGTTTATTTTTTTTTGTAAATAATTTTTTTGGTGTTTTTTTTATTAATTTGGGGGGTTAATTAATGTGGCCAATAAAAATTTTGGGGGAAAAAAAAATGAATAGTATTTACGAAATTTATTTCCGATGTAAGTCATATTTTTTTTTTTCAATATAATTTCATGTAAAATAAAAGGAAAAACGTTTTACATTCTAGTTTTAATGTAACTAACAGCGTGTAATTCTAAAGGGGTCCCAAAAAATTATGATGTTAGGACTGAAATTTTTATTATTTATCTTTTTTTTCTTAAGTTGGGCTTAGCGACAAAAATGCCCGTCCTGAAGGGGTGGGGGGCTCTTTTTTAAAGTGGTTGGGTTGGACCATGGCAGGCATGTCATGAGTTGAGCCCAATACCACAAAAGACCCCCCGTGGGGGAACAGCGTCCCCGTTAAATCTGTGGGGAAAATGAAATGTCCTCCGTTGGTGTGGGTGTGGTAGTTAGGAGGGGGTGCCAGCTCCGGTTTTGTCCCGTACTTGGAAAGGTTCAAAAAACGTGGTCCCTTTTCCCAAAAACCCTGGGGGTAGCTGAACAGTGCGGCGTTAATATTACTCAAACTCAAACCCTGAAAAGGGGAATCATACGCATTCACTCCGTTTTAACAAGGGTTTTTTGCCCCTGTCGGGGTTAAAAATTAGTTTGTTGCTTTTATCATTTGGCTTTTTGAGAATTTTCACATTAATGAATCAGGAGAAACTAGTTCCAAAAGCTTACTTTAATAAAATAAGCTTTGTTAGATTTATTTATACAAATTTATCTGAACAGAAATTTAAATTTTTGTTTTTAATCCATCTGTCTAAATTTTGTTTACTTTAAAGTATAGTGTTTGTGTACATTATTCAAAACTCTAAAAATAGCTAGACATTTTGGTTTACTTTCCTAAGAATTGATAAATGAATGCCCTGGGGGGGAGGGAGAAAATCCATGAGGACAATTTGTTTTTAAAAGTAGCTGTAAGAACTCAGAAATATTTGCAAATTGAATTTAAATTTGTTTTCGTAGGCTATCCGATAGGGAATTTTTTTCCAATTAATAAAATGCTAAGCATGCTTGATGCATTGTTTTGTTCTCAGTGAACTGAAAATATTTTTTACAATATATTTCATTTTAAATTTTTTGTAATGATTTTGCTTAAAAGCAAATCTTTACAACCTTTACATTTTATGTGTTTTTTCTACAAAATTTCCTTTTTATTTACACAATGTTCACAGATGTAAAATTGAAATGTTTATGAAAAGGGGTTGGGAGTTAATGGAGTAAAACTTGCTATCCATTAGTTACAAAAAGATGTGTTTAGGATTTGGAACTGCATACATTTATAAAAAGAACATGCATACTTTAAGTTTATTATTAATTACTTTTATGACTAGATAGTTAAGTCATTAAAAAAATTTTAGAAGGTTGTATGCCATACATTCTTAATTATATTTTTACAGCAATACGTTTGTATGAAATGTCAAGATCTTCTTTCACCTGTTTTAAAAAAGCAAGAACCACCTTTCATGACTTATAATGAATGGATTTGTAGACTTTGTGGTTCAAGTGAAGATGTGGTCCTGATAGATATTCCCTATGTTCTTCGTTATTTATGTGTAGAATTGGCAGCACTGAACATTAAAATCAATCTTAAAATTGGTGATTTTATGTCAAATGATCCATAATTAGCAATCTTGTGATATGAACATTTTAAAGCTAGTTGTTGTCATGCCTCATTATATTATTTCAAACCATTTTTGTTTCGAAATAGTACATAATAAATCATTATTTTCATCTAATTTGTATTCGTTATTTGTTCTTCAAAGTATGATCATTTAAAGTCCGTATTATAATACAGACTAATTTTGCAGGAAATATCAGAATTTTAATAAATTAAATGTGAAACTTAGAAAAAAGATCTAATTTTACATTAAACTGATTTAATTTTAAGTTTTCATGCTATGCGAAAAATTATCCTAAGGCCTCTGAAACTGTTCCGCATTATTTATTTTGCATGTGAATGTTTAGAATAAACTAGGTAAGTTGTACTTAAATTTCATGAAAAGAGTATTTATTTCATGGCATACAATTATTTAGACATTTGAAAATGTCTTACTTTATTTACAGCACTGGCTACAAAAATCAAATAGATATCTATTAAATAAATATATATTTATCTTTGACAAAATCTAATTCAAAATATTTTAATTACAAGAAATAGAAAAGAATTTCGCTCGTAACAGAAAAATTATTCATAACTTCACATAATGTTTATCATATAATAAAATATTAGGTATAATTATAACTAATAAATAACACAGAAAATAGGCAGTTATCAACTTCAGTTTCTTCTATTGAAGCATGATATTGAACAGCTGTAACAAAAATATTAAGAATGCACTATTTCACAATGATTTACATAATTATCTATATGTAATGCTATTTCCTGCAATTTAAAATATGCATAAGTTTATTGAAAAATCTATTGAATTGTAAATTTTATAATTACCATGGCATATCTCAGTGTACAGACATTGATTAATATGATTCTATTATAGTTGGGAGTTATTTAAAATTATTCAATGATTAAGTTGATGAATTTTTTTATTATTCATCAACTTAACTATTCAATTGTGTAGCTAAACAGTGTGATGTTAATATTCACTCACTTAACTATTCAATACCATTCTAAAAGTTTTATTTAAAACCAAAGGAGTAACATAGACCCAATAATCAAAGAATTATTTATTGTATGAAAAGACCTACAACACTGTTAACAAAAATATGACCATTAACATCTGTCTGGGATTCCCATTCAAAGTAGGCAGGATTTTAGCACCCTTTCAAAGTAAGTGGACTCCATTTTCAATGAGAGATCTTATAGAATGAGCATTGATGTACTTGAATAGGATAAGAACTTCTCTGACTTATTACAGCTATTGAGCCCCAGATCTGTCTAAATACTGTGTACTTCATCCAACTGTGCAAAAAACCATTGGCCTATCATCCAGCCTGAATCATCTCAACTTCTACAGTTTATATATATATATATGTAATAATTCCCAGTAATTTAAACTTTAATAGCTTTTGATTTATTTATGGTCCAGTCCTTCAGGACAATTGTTTAATTATCTTAACTAGCTACCTGCCTAACAGGGAGTTTTGAAACTACATCCATCCACCCACCCACCCCAAATCATGTGATTTCCCACTGGGTATAAATAGAGAGACTGGAAAATCCGGCCTTTTATGTATTTGTTCTTTCACCAGGTAGTCAACTGCAGCTTTTTGTGTATTTTCTTTTTTGTTCTGTGTTTTATCTGCTTCTTGTTATGTTGGAATGCAATGTGCAATAAACTGGATTACTAACCTCACCAGACTGCCTCGTCAATGCCATCAAATGAGAAACACCAACAATCTAAATTAATTATCATCATTAAAGAACCAATTACACCTCGCCAAATTATGCACCACTCAAGTTTTATTATAATTAGCCAGTAAGATTTTTCTACGCAGGAGAGAAAAATAAGTCAAAATTATAATGACCTTCATAAACAAAAGGAAAAAGGGGAAATTCCTGGCAATCTTTGAAAGAAAAAAAAAAAATGGTGATTTATTGTTAAACCTTGTTAATGAACCGGGGTTGTTAAAAAAATTTGCAAATACAAAATCAGTAAAAAGAAAGCTCGAAAAGGAATGGAATTTGAGTTAAAAAAATAAAATTTGAGAGAACAAAAAGCAGAGTTAAGTTTTCCAATTCAAGCGGAATCTAAAATTAAAATTGAGAACGAACCTGAAAAAACAGAATCATTGATTTTTAATTAAAAGTGCCCTACACAATTTAAAGGTTCTACAAACCAGGGGGTGGGTTATTTTTCCGTCATTAGAAAAAAGGCATTTGTTAAAAAGAGTGTACCAGATAAATTCAAATCAAAAATTTTTTAAAATCTATTGGGTGATAGGCTCCCAAATTTAAAACCTTTACATTAAAGACAACGAGCTGAGTGATTTTATTCCAAAGTAAAACGATGTTTTAAGAGAATTTGAGCCTACCCACTTCGTATTTAGAAATTTTAAAAAAACATCGCCAACCCAGTGAAACACATGTTCAGTTCGCACCCCGATAATAACAAGCTGGGATTATTTTTACTTAAAAAAAATGTCAGATTTTGGGAAAGAAAGAGTTAATTATATCCGTAAAATTTATCAAACACTCGATAAAATTGCGTATCAGGGGAGTATGAACGGGGAAGGTTTTTTTAAACCACAGAATTAAAAAGAAATCGATTATATTACACATCGCATCAAAAAATTTAGTGACATGTTCAATGTTAACAATAAACATTATGATTCAAAAAAATGCACCCAGAGTTTTCCGTCAGAAACCAAGAGTCCAAAAAAGGGTTTTTATTGTGTAACGAAAATCCCCCTTATATAGTGTCCCAAGTAAAAAAAGTTATCCGTTAATGATCGGTAAATTAGTGAAAACTAATAATTTCTGTTTCAACTCCCTATTGCGCAATCATAAGAGTTGGGGTGAAAAGTCAAAATTTCCCTGCGGAATGTGCCACGACGTCATCACGTGACCTCACTTTCGGCCCGCAGATAAACAAAGGGGACAAGATGATTCAGGGGCAAAAAAGAGTTCTGTTTTCCCCCACAGCTGCAGAATTTCATACTTCTGAAAGGGGGGAGTGAATCAGGGTTGGTAAATCACAGTTCGCTGCCACGGGTTATAATAACTCAGATAACAAAACTGTGTTTTGGTACATGTATTTGTTATGTTACTGATGGTTCTGGAAATGTTTCCCCAATTAGGCATTAATGGATGTTGGGCTTTTTCCCAAACTTTATGAGTCGATTAGCGGACAGGTTAGATTGAGAAAAAAAAAACGAATATTTCATGTCAGGATAAATAACTTCTTTTTAACGAAAAATATCGAGTTAATGCTACGATTACTAATGAGGAAAGAGATTTTAAATTGAACTTGATTTTTTAGTTGTCCCTCAATTTTTCGGTTTTACCCCGTCAAAACCTTTTATTGCCATGTACAAATTACAGTTTAAGTTAGCGTTCAAGCTTCAATAAGCCAGGCCCAGTTGACCTATTTTTTAGGAGCAGAGCTTTTTTATGATTCTTGAGGTGGACAAATTTATCCGTAAATACAAGCTTATGTTACAGAACACTTTTTTGGGTTAATCGTAAGGGGAAGTATACCCAATTAAAAATAAGCAGTGCGCATTTGGTCTAATTAAGGAAAATGGGGAATTGAAGAACCTTTAAATAGATTTTGGGATCTAGAATTATGGGTTTAAAAAAGATGTTTTAAAGATGAAGAAGATAAATCTTGAAAATTTTAATAAAACAGTATGTTTTAAAAAAGGGGTAGGTATAAAGTTACCTTTTTTTTGGGAAAAAAGATTGGGCAAAATTTAAAAGGATAATTTTAACGTCCTAAAAGGAGAGAGTCACTAAGAGAATGAAACGCGATATTTCTCTATATTCTGGTATTCCGGGGCTTAAAAATTACTTAAATGAAGGAATCATTTAGGGAAATTTAGATCCAGAAACCAAAAAAAGACCTGTGTTCTATTTACCCACCAAATTTATTCGGAAAAGGATCACAACTAAATTGAGAAATTTTGATGCTATGGGGAAATAGGAGAATTATCATTGAATGATTGTCTATTCAAGGGAAACTTAAATCCCAAAAATCATTCATTTATTGATAAATTTTTTTGTTTAAAAATTACTTTCCTGGTGACATGAAAACCTTCCTTCAAATTTTTTTTCAGATAAAAAATGAGATGCTGTTGGTTTCTTGTTGCTGATGCTGATGGAAACATAAAAAATTTACAAGTTCAATAGAGTTTTTTTCGAGTTTGTCTCCATATTTTTATTGTCCACAATAAAAAAACCCCATTGCAAAAACCAAAAAAGTTTCCGCAGCGTAAAATACTCAAAAATGTTTTTTTGTGGGGAAATTTAAATTTCTGGGGAAGAAAGTGCTGAATCTGCTTTGAAGTTTCTTCAGAGCAAAAAAAAATTATGAAAAAAGCTAATATGAATTTGAAAATGGTTTCAAACGTGGTTCTTATAAAAAAAGGGGGGGAAGGCCATTTTTGCATCCCGGGAAAATCTTGAAGGCAAATTTCATGGGTTCTAGGTCTTTCATGGGATCCCCGTGGAGATTATATCTCTTTGGGTGTAAATAGTTTATTAGAATTCATCCAGCAAAAGGGAAAATAAAACTTTTCTACTCGCGCTGGAAAATTTTTGACCTGGGGGTTATTACTCCTTTCACTATAAGGTTCAAATCTTGTTTCAGAGATATGGCAAAAACTAGCATGGGATGAAGGCGCCTCCCGATATTTCAGAAGCTTGGGAGAAGTGGTGTGCAGAGAAATTCCAAAATAAAATCAAGTTCCAGTTTTTTAATTTTTTTTTTGGAAAAAATGTCGAAATCCCTGCATTTTCCGATGCCAGGCAAAAAATGGGGCAGTTGTGTACATGAAGCACAAATCGGGGACAAGTCTCAGTCAACTTTTTTGCATCTAAAACGAGTTGCCCCTTTAAAAGAAAATCTCATTCCCGGATGGGGTTTTTTGGGTGCTCTACTTCCGCCAGGATAGTACAAAAGTAAAAAGGTCAGCGATCGAAAGAGACAAACTACCGTATTTTGGGCTGACCGGTTTCTTTGTACTGGATCCCAAAATTTTAAATAAGTGGAAGTCATTCTTTTCCCAAACCCTGTGAAGGAGATCCAACGACCAACCATGCGTCATGGCATCACTGTCCGGGGACAACCCCCGGTTTTTTGAGCCGTGGGGGAAGTATAAAAAATTTCTTAAACTGCAGAAAATTGGACTGGTCCCGACTACTTAAAAAACTTTTGTTAGTGATGAACAGACTGTTTCAAGAAAATACAGTGAACTAAAAAAAAACCCCAGTTCTGAGAACTCTAACGTTTTTATCTATTGAAGCTGATTTAAGTGTTGCAAATTATATTCTTACAAAAATAATTTTATGTATATTTTTCGTGTTCTGAGTTTTATTTTCAGGTTTTGTTACAATGTCAAAAATCCTAATGATAGAAAAACGGGGCCTTGAGTGCTGAGGAAATTTAAAACAAGCAGGATATTCCTAATAAAAAATACAAGTCAAGAGTTTTCTTGTGAGGTAAAATCCTAACTAAAGGTGAGGCAGTTTCAAGAAAAAACAAGTTGAGCAGTTTCCCTTTATTGATGGAATAACGAATAAAAGTGGAGGCCGACTGCGTAATTTTGACCTTAATTATTTTCAGAAACACCCTATTTTTTACTCTAAAATCGTTTTGTCATTGATTGTAATTCCCATAAGAAAATGTTCCACGTTGGTACAAGCTTTACGTATCATGTAGAAAAATATTGGGCCCGTAAATGGAGAAATTTGTGTAGGAAAATTTGTCATGAATTTTGACTTGTTTTAGAACTAATCCAGTTACATCTACCAAATAATGAGTGATTTACCCCCAGATCCGTAAATCAAAATTTTGTCTTTTGGGGTTACATATTGACTTCTGTGTCCATTTCTTGTGAGGTACAAAAATCAGAGAAAAGGGTGTTCTTAACAAAATTTTTGTTGCTATATTCGTTTGTTTTTAACTCGTGCTATCCATCTTGAAATTGTCACAGATCTAACAACGCAGACTTTCATTGCTTGTTTAAAAAAAGATTTTTTTTTTCCCCAAGAGAAAGGGACAAAAAAAATTTACCGATAATGCAAAACCTTTTAGGGGCTAATGCTGAGTTAAAAAAATTCATCGAATGCTTAAATTCCCAGAGGAACTTCTGCAGGATTTTTGGCATCAGAGAAAATTGATTGAAGTTCATTCCTCCCAAAGCACCCCCCTTTGGTGGTTTTGGGAGGCCGTAAAAACATTTAATATCATTTTAAAGGATAGTGGGGAAAAACAAAATAACGTTAGAAGAGTTCTTAACGGTTGTAGCAAATTGAGGGGGTTTTTAAAATCGCCCCACTGTATCCTATTTTTTCAACCCTAATGATTTTCGAGTTTTTTCACCGGGGCATTTTTTTAAAAGGCAGACCAATTGCTCGATAGTTGAACTACTTTGTGACACCGAAAATAGACCCCTCAGTGGCAAAAATTACAAAAGTCTACCCCGTTAATTTGGAAACGGTGGGTCATGATTTTCTTAATAACCACAACAAAAGAAAAATGGTTATTGAAAAAAAATAATGTAAAACTTGGTACTGTCGTACTAATAAAAGGACATCTTCCACCAAGTAAATGGTTAATAGCAAAGATTTTGAATTGGTTCCCAGTCAAGACAAGAAGATCGTGTTTAAAATTTTTTACCAGATGGAAAACATTTAACAAAATTCGCCACATTTGTATTCTACCAAATCAATAACGAGTTGAAAAACTTTTTTTGGATTTTGTGTTGTAAAAATTTTATTAGGCTTTTTTTTTGCATTTTTTTTTTATAGTAGATAAGTATGTATTTATTGTGTTTATTGTTATTAATTTTGAGTATTGTATTAAGATAATTTTAAATTTGGTTAATGTACATTTAATGTAAGTGTTGAATGATCAATCAACAGGGGGGGATGTTGGCGCCTGGAGCGTCGAAGGGAGAAAGAGTTATAGCGCATGCGCCAAAGGGGAAAAAAAGAGGAGAATGATTACCTGAGGGGCCCGACCAAAATGGCGGGTCAAAATAAAGAGGTTAAAAAAAATGTTTAAATGTGTTTAATGAGTTCGAGTTTATTTAATTTTTAGTGAATCATATCATTTTTGCTTCATTGTAGGTTAAAAACGTTTTTCTCAAAATTATAAGCTCTTTCTAATTCATTTCAAGCATATTGTTTAATTTTTTCGCATTTTTTGTTTTGGGAAAAAACAGCCCTTTATTTACTGTGTAACTCGAAAAAGGCTACATTATGTGGTATCCTATTTGAAAATGTAGATGGTAGAAACAAATTGTGTACTTAAATTTGAATTTCTGTTTCCTTTAAAAAACCCCATTAAGAACATAATAAGTTTTGATACAAGTCTTTAAAAAGAAAATGTTATTTTTTTTCTCTGTGAAAATGGTCATTAGAGCACTTTTTCATAAATTGTTATAATCTTTTTTAACCACATTTCCATTTCTTATTTTATAAATCAATGTTATTATTTCTGGTATTTATGAAAATACGACAAAACTGTGTAATAAGAATTCCACTTTAGATGACATAAACTGATTATGGAAGCAACTGAAGACAAAAAAGTATCTGGTGTCTCCCTCTTGGTCCCTCCCCTATGGATGGGGGAAAAAAGCCCAATCTGTGGTGCTTGACCCGTTTGCCCTTCTTCACTGTTCAAAGACGTATATTGCTCATCGTACATTATGCAAGAAAAAACTTGTGCATTCTAGCTGTTACTGTGTTTCCTTTAGCTGTTTGAAAGTAATTTCTACTCCTCCCAAAGAATTTTTTTTTTCTTTTTGTCATCCCAAAGAATCAGTTCGATGGCTTCTTCATATTTCTTAAATCCAGTAATTTGTATTGATTTATAAAAGAATTACTATGTTAATTACATATCTTCAATGAACGCACAATTCAAAAATTATTAGTAACATAAAAATACATATACTAATAAAGGCTTAAATCTGCTTATAACAAAGTGTTGTTTTACACTCACTTCCAAAAGTTAAGCACAAAGATGTAAAATGCAAACAAATCAACAAATACTGCTTTGATTGACACAAAATTTGGCAGTAAAGTAGAATATACATTTATACATAAAACAAAATCAATAATTATATACAGAAAGGAAAACAATATTAAATTTTTGTAAGTTATCAGATAATGTCATACTGGAGACATAAGCAGAATTATGTATAAAGTGAAAATAAACAGCATAAAATGAAAAAAAAGGACATTAATAGGGTATGTGATCCCCCCTCATCTGTATGCAAAGTTTACAACTTTTGACCATGCTTTCAATTAGGTGGTCAACCACCGCAGAATTAAGCAATCGCCATTCTTCTTGTAGAGCAGTTTCCAGCTCAATAAGAGCAAGGCCGGCTCTAGCAGTTTTGCCGCCCCGGACAAAAATGAAAAATGCCGCCCCTCTCCACAACATATAAACAATTTTAAGAAATATATTAATTGTTCATAAATACACACCTATAAAACTTGAATAGTTCTTGCAAAGAAAAAGTAACATAAGAGTATACGTATATATATAAAATTCAAACAAATAACAAAAAATGAGAAGTGTTTTTTTTTCTGACTTTTAACTTTCCGATTAATTCCTTCAAATCACTTATTTTTATGTTCGATTGCCAATGTAGCTGAACCATTTAATCTCTCTTGAAGAATAGTACATCGTGTGACGAAGCCGATCTCTATCCCTATTTTCTAACAGATCCCTTGCCCTTGCCGACAGACGATGCGGAAATTCCAGGCATTTCCCTAATTGCTGGAAAGGAATTTCGTAACTGGGTGGTCGAGTTTCGGCACCTTTTTTCCCAGCTGACCGGACTGTCAAAAAGAGGCGCCTTATCATTGTGTATTCATTTTCCCACAATTCGTTGACGACGGCGCGTCTAAGAACGTACAAAGGTGCACCCAGCCTCGGCGCTTCTTTGAGTCTAGAGAACAGGAAATGAGACCGAATTGGCGCGGCAGAAGGGTAAAAGATCAAGGGGGCCTAGACCAGAAGGTGGCAGTAGAACGAGAGGGATTGAGGCCGACAAAGAGATGAGAAGTGGATGACGAGGAGAAAGAGAGATGATATAAAGAGGGCGAGAGAGTCCGGAAGAAAAGAAAAGACTGGATTTTTGAAGGGAGCCGTTCGGACGTACCTTGAGCGATAGGAAGAGCGATAACGAGCCCGTGAAGTACAGCGGTCTCCTGGCTTGGAAGATCAGGGAACGGGAGAGTGCGAAAGAGACTCGAAGTCATTACGGACCAGCCCGCGAAGTACAGCGGTCTCCTGGCTTCGAAGACAGGGAACGGGAGGGAGTGCGAAAGAGACTCGAAATAATTAAGGACCCTTTTTGCTATTGAACTGTAAAGAATATACCATTTTATTATTATTATTATTTTTTTTTTTTTGATGAATTTCATATTGAAATAAATAGCTATCAAGAGCTGAGGGGAAATCATTACAACCTAAAATTTTTAAAAACCCCATCTCTACGCTTCTCACTTATTGGTAAAAAAAAGTAAAAATTTTTAATCATGACAAGATTTGGCGCAAAATTTCCCAA
>BMAV01026392.1:0-60864 GCA_019973955.1 Trichonephila inaurata madagascariensis | reverse complement strand
AAAAAAGTATTTTTAAAGTTTAGTTATTTTTTTTCTTTTTTTCATTAATTAATTACGATAAAATTTGGCTAAAGAGATGAGTTAATTGTTCCATTAATATAAATTAGTGAAGAATATTATAAGAAATTTTCCCCTGAGACAGAGATATATGACAAAATGATACACCAATATAATTTACTTAATTCATCAATTTATCATAAAAAAATTGAAAGTAGTATAAATATTGATAATTATTATTAGATATCAAAATTTTTGGATTCTTATATTAAAATTATTTCATTACCACATGCTTATGAGAGATGTCATAATTAAGACTCGTACAGTATAAGCTTAGTGAAAAATTACAACTTTTTGTTTCAATGTAAGTATTAATTAGCATTTGCTTGTAAAACCATTCCTTCAATTTGGAAAATTTTAATATCTAATGATTTTTATAAGTATATTAATGTCTTTGAAGGTACCACTTTTGAAAGTGGCGAGCTGCGAAGTGAATGAGTATTTGAGGACTACCGAAAGGGAATTTCCTCACATTTTAATCATCAATCACATTGCAAAATAAACAAGCCTCCAGACCCATTCCGGGAATATTGAAATTACCTTTTCTAAGCATAGCAGCCAAGGTCACTATCAGTGACTCATCACTCAGTATTATGGCAAAATAAATGTAATGCCATTTACAGTTCCCAAGGAACATACCAATCACATTAATGACTGTTAAATGGAGGATTTTTGAGTTTTCCCAAGAAAAAAATGGAATTTTTAAAATTTGCTTGAAAACTGTCTCAAGGTAGTTTTGTTAAATGACAAAACAATTTTCTCTCTATGCTCGTCACACATACTGTCTACTGGTAGTAAACTGGCCATAACCGAAAACAGTTTTTGGGGATGATTAACTACAGTATCTCTGGTTGAACTGACCTGACTAGAAGGGAGTTTCTTTCTTGATACATTTGTATTTATTAGGTTTCAATGTAATGCTATTTTCTTTGTGGAACAGGAATGCAATCGATTTATACAACATCAAGATACATCAGGCACCTAGAGCTTCTTTTAAGCTATCCGAATACGTTCGGAACCGTGATTTTGCAAAAGCACGTAAATGGATATTTATGATATTTAGTGTGACTTAGATTACAATAAATGTAACAATTGATTTAAGGACATTATGACAAAAAAAATTATTTAAAATACAATATTTTGGCAAAAAATTAATTTAGAATAACCTTTTTTCCAAATGTTCTACTTTTGTAAAAAATGCTTCTATTGTATTCATATTTTGCCTCTATTCAGCTCAGACCTCTCTACAGAGGCTCAACTAGAATTTTTGAAATGCATAATTCGGAAGTCGGTTTATCCATGTTTTACGAAAACAGAAGGGAGAAATTTTAAGAAAATACGTCGATAATTATTTCAAATGGTTGTAACTCTGAAAATAATTTGAATTTTTAAAAAAACATAGTTGAGCCTCTGTACGGATGTCTGAGCTATATACAGGCAAAATATTAATACAATAGAAGCATGTTTTACAAAAGGAGAACCTTTAGAAAAAAGGTTATTCTAAGTTAATCTTTTGCCAAAATGTTGTATTGAAATAATTTTTTTTTGTCATTATGTGCTTAAAACAATTGTATACATGTATTCTAATCTAAGTGACACTAAATATCATGAAAATTATCCATTTTTGCGCTTTTTTTTAAATCATGGTTCCGAACGTAGTCGAATACCTTAAGACTAGAGAAAAGAATATATAGCGCCCACCCTTGACAAAATCAAATATATTCACCTGTTTTGCTATTAACACTAAGTTTTGCTTTGTTAAAAATTTGGTAAATGCCATGGATAAAAATAGTCTATATCCAAGTACCTATAAAACATTTCCTCAACAGTATTGCAAAAATTAAAGAAAGAATCTTTTTTAGGTCTTAGATTATGCAACTTTTGGCTAACATCAAGTTTTATTTTTACCTCCTTCGAAGTAAAACGAAAAGGAAAAAAATACAGCAGGTTCAGATGAGTTCTACCAAGTGTCAATAAACTTCTTAGGGGATGGCAAGGTGGAAAACTAAGAGGATCTGATTGAAGATACTCCAGGATTTCGATTGCAGTACATAAATAAAGATCCAATACGTGGATTCACTTTTGAATGTATTCCCTTATAGATGTGTACAAGTTAATGATGAGCAGGGAGATGGGTTTTATCAGAGTTCATTATTAGCATTCAAAACGGCATCAAGGGAATAGGTCTAAGGCAATATTGGCTGACTACTATGGAAACTCATAAGAGATGCTTCCGATATTCTTCTAGTGACCGGTTTAAAGAAATGTAAAGTTCAAAGGATATTAATGTATTTCTAAAAGTAAAATTTTTTTGAATATTAGTAGCCCAGTGTTACAGCACAGAAAGCTTCTGAACAGTAAGAAGACTCCTCATCCTGGATAAGGTATGCAGTAACATCCTGTTCTGGAAATCGCAATACACAAGAGTGTTTACTGACTGGGCCGAGAACAGTGGCTTAACCTACACCCCGGCAACCCCCGCATCGTGAGAGGCCCAGGGTTCTAGGGGCCCAAAGCTTGACTGTCGTCTGTGTAAAATCCAACGTGGAGGGCCTAAATCCTGTTTTTGCAGGCAGGCTTAAATGCTCTTCATTACACCAGTGGATGAGGAGTAATTTTTTTAAGATAAATAACAACATACAGCACGGTACGTGGCTATGGATCGACAGTTTGATGGTTTAAAGCTTAACTCAACATTCTGTAACCGAAAACTTTGAATCCATTATCAAAATTACTCAGTAAATATTTATTTTTCAATATCTTACTAAAAATATTTCATGTTTTAACCTTTCATTGAATGAAGTATATCTATAATAAAATAATTTTTCAACAATGTCCAACAAGATTAAAAGTTTTTTAAGGAGAAAAAAAAAGACTAATTATATATTTTTTTAATGAATTTTGCCTGATATATTTTTGTTAATATTTTGGTGATAGATTTAATAATTTAATGCTGCGATCGCATGATTGAAAAATAGCACATTTAAGTCAGAATAACTAAAATTGTTCACATTGCACCTCGTAGCTGATTTAGAATATTATTTATATGTACAATGAAAAAGTTATCTTTTTGTTTTTCTAAAAATACTTTAAAAGAAAGGAAAGAAAACAGAGCTATTTTCATAATAAGTAAGTTGAGCCAATTAAACAAACTATCATATTCAAAATTTGTGAATTTATTTTAAAGTACTTTTGAAATTTTTATCTCATCACATCTTTTGTTCTTATTATTCATTCAAAGTAAAAGCTGCATGAATTTTATTTACTGTCAGCAAATACTAAGCATTAAACGAAAATTATAGAGTATTATACAAAATTTCCCAATTTGTGCAATTACTGGAAAGTCTTACGGCGATTGAGAGTTTATCTTCTCTGAATATTGTAAATATGGCACTTTCTTTTCTTTTTTCTCTTTTTTTTTTTAGATAATTTTACTATTTTTTTGCCAAGCACATTTGGGGAAAGATTTTTCAAAAATAAAGAAGTGTGTTTTTATCGCAATTGCTGCAAAGAACGATGAAACGGAATGACTTCATTTTTCTTTCGTACTTATGTACACATTTATAGAGGAAAAAATAAACACACATAATGGATAAAATTTGATGATGTACTTTAAATAACATAGACATTCAAGGAGAATATTTTTTCCAGCTAAGACTATGCTGTATTTTTAAGTCAATTATGTTAATGATCGGCAATAACTTAAAAGGGACAAATCTACGTGCTTGGAAAATTCCAATTCACATAAATACGAGGAAAGTGTACTTTCATCTGGTAAATAATATTTGACGGATTAAAAGAGATAATATTTATTGAATTTTGCAACATGTTGAAAAAATGCAATATAATTAAAAAAATTCCGCTTTAAAATATTTATCATGCTTAAATAAACTAAAAAAAAACCATTTGTTTTATGAAAATTAGTTTATACAATATTTTTTGCCCCTTAAACATAGCATTTTGTTTTTATTCTTATATAGTACGAATAAACTAAGTATTGCTATGATATACGAATTTAAAAAATGCTAAATTATGCACATATAATATATTTCAGTGTACTAACATACAAAATATTTTAAGGAAATATTACAGTATAACTTTTTAAATTATTCTCGAATACTATTGCAGAATATTTATGCACGTTACACACAATATTTAAATAAAATATTACTGCGTGCACACACACTTAGCAATGTACATAAAATAGTGAATATCACAGATGGGAAAAATAAAATCTTACTTAAAAATATGGAACATGCGAAAGTTATTTGTAAGAATTCTAGTAACGTCTATACATGAATCTATAATTTGCCTTCAAATACATTTTTGGCATTTAACTATGCGTGATTTTTACTTACATGTAATTTAGTATTTATATGTCTTCATTTATCAGTTTATTTTAGTCTAAAAAACTAATTTTTTTTTTAAAGAAAATTCTGAAATTCTGAGGGAAAAAAAAGGATATACCTAAGGATAACAACACTCATTATATAAATGAGGATTCTAAAATAGTAATTAAGGGAATACTTTAATTAGAGCTTTAATACTCTGTATTTAAAAGTATAAATACAGCACTTAATAGAGTATTAAATTATGTTTATACATTACATGTGCCATTTTTAGTAGCGATGAGAAAAGAAAGACGATTAACATTTTAAATATTTTTAGGTATTTAAAAAAAGATTATCTTGAAAATAACTAGCCTAAAAATATTTTTCAAATATATACATTAGAAAATTTTGGAAGTATAGATAGGGGATTAATGAAAGTACTTTTATTCTATCTCTCTCTTTATCTCTTAGAAGATTCTTTTTAAACTATCTGTTATTTTGAAACAGTCAGTTGGAAGTGTTAAAAGTGTAGTGTATAATAAGTGCACATATATTTATTCCAAGGGCATATAACTAGGGAACATATATTTCGTATTCAGATTTTAATGAATATATAAATGTGTACATATACCAAATTATTATGAACACCCCTTCGATACAATACTGAATTACTTTTTGCAATTAATACTTCATTAATTCTTCTTCGAATTAATTCAATGAGTTATTGATACCTGGTATGGCAAATTTGAGAGAGTATCCGATGAATTGCACTTTCCAATAACTTCATAATTTAGTGGTACTGGATTCAGCTTTTTAGAATCCTCGTTTGATCTCATCCCACATATTCTCAATTTGATTAATATTTGATGATTGTGGTTGTCAACTAATCAAGGTACAGTTTATGTCATGCTCTTTGAAATATCTGGGGACAATGCCTTATGTCTAATAAGGTACATTGTTATGTTTAATATATCCATTTCTGGCAGAGCTCTTTAGTAATTAAAAAATGTACTTGACCTGTGATAACCATTAAATCCCCTTGGGCAATCAGACGTTTTCCCTCAAGAATCAAAGGACCCATGCAATGCCAAAACTGGTTCCACAAATTGTAATATTGCCTCCAGCTCGATAAAGATGGCGCTAGCACTTTCACTCAGTTTTCTCAATATTCGCTCTCTGTCATTTACATGGAGTAATTTAAAACATCACTTATTGGACCACATCATCCTTTTCCATTTATCTACAGTCCAATCCTTAGGTTACTTTGAAATGTAGCCTTAATTTTTTCAAAGCAAACTAGAGGTTTTCGAACAAATTCCGTTATCATAGTCTTTCAGAGACGTTTAGTTATGCTTTTAAAGATTTCCCTTCAATTTGAAGAACAGTTGTTCTTCTGTTGGAGGGAAAAAACTTTCACATTTCCCCTTTTTCAAAAAAATTTTAGTAATTTTCTGACGACAAAAAACCTGCGTTGAGACTCTTAATAACTCACTCTCTATAAACACGAATAACTGCTGTTTGAACACTTCACAAACACACAACCCTTTTCCTAATATTCGTTCCAACGCTTCGAGAAACTACAATCTTCTCGCGTTCAAACACTGCTAAATCATGCCCCCTCCCCATTTTTTCCCAAGAAACATAGTGCAATGATTTACTATTAATAACTATCTAACCCTCTAATGGGAACAATGTGAAGTTATGGATTATCTCCGTAAAAGTGTCAAGTGATTATTATAATTTAGTCACTCATTGCGTCTGTGTGCAAATGTGTGCGTGCGTGTGTTTATGTGTATGATTTCTTGTAACCTGATATATTTTAAATATATATTTATAAAAAAAGATTTTAATTTGAATGGAAGTTAAGTAATATTTTTCGCATTTCGTACATTGTATTTTCCCTGCTCATAGCAAAATCTTTCGCTTCTAATAAAGATCCGAAAAATTATACGTAGATATAATTGGATGATTTTTTGCATATATTGCCTCGTTTAAGAAAAATGCATCAGTGATCATTCAACGAATTTCATTGTTTATAAACTTGTCCCGAATATTTAACAACTTCTCAAATTATAAGTCGCCGAACTTCTAAAATACAGATCAGGTAAATTTTGCGATGCAAATTTAGTTAACTGCCCAAAGCTTTCTATTCCCTTTATTTTCTCAAGAATTTAATAATAACGAACCTATAAATTCAATACTAATGTTCTAGCCACGAAGTAAACAATTTTATCAATGAAGCTTCCGACCAACGTGGATAAAATCCACTCAATCATTTAAACTGTGACAGTGCAGTTTTAAATCTTTTAATAATTTACTCACACACACAATACGAATAATTTTATTTTATTCTTATTTTATTTTTTTTTTTAAAACACATGTGAAAATCGCTTTCTCATATAAACCAAATATTATTTTTTACAATCTACTAGAGAGTAAAGATGTAAGAAATAATAAGAAATGTTTTCATTTATTGAAAAGCAAGCTCTAACCTTTTCCTTCATATAATTGTCAACCATTTTGAAGACAGAAAATTATGTACTTCACTTTATCCAATTTTGCATTGGGCATAAATTAATAAAATACTTGATTTCAACAAATATTGCAATGCAATCTGATTTCATAACATTCTTCAAAATCGTATAAATGCAGTGGTAGTTATGCTTTAAAATACCATTTGTGTTGGAAAGAGCGTGGGCTTCAAATTTGACTTAAATGAAGGTGTCTAAGTACAGTTTTGTCAGATTATTTAATTTTCTTTCACGCTATTTTGTACTTTGTTTAAATTGATGGTCGCTTCACATGCGAAACTTCTATGTTAACTTAAATGAGTTGAGTAACTTTATTTTTCGTTACATGAATGTCATCATTTTTTGATTAATTACCTTTCATCATTTTTTGTTAAACTGTTTTTATAAATAGTTTCCATTTATTTTAATATTTTCTTACAAGATATTTTTTATTTTATAACTTATTCGATAGATGTTAGAGGTGTACTGCATAAAAATAGATTATATTAACCATCTTCAACAATATAGCTTTTCAGTTTAATAGTTTAACGTTATTCAAATTTAGTAGTTTAAAAAAATAATGGTTTGATATTAAAAAATATCTTATATAAATATAAAAATAAAATAAATATCTTATATTGATACAAAATTATCATGCAAATGTTTTTTTCTGAAGTCATTAACTTTATATTGTTTTAATCTGTTTATTTTTTTAAAAACATAATCAGAAATATCAATATTGAGCATTAATATTAATGAGTCTTTTTCTACGTAGAATCTACACTAAGCAACTAATTTAAAATTAATTGTGACAAAAACATTTTTAAAATGTTTGACACTGCATATAAAATAAATACATAAATGATTCCATTAACAAAACGATAAAAACAAACCCATTAATAATAAGCTGATAATGCTGAGAAAAAGTTTATAGCATTTCCTATTTTTGGATGCTTAGGAAACAAAGAATTTGAAAAGTATTATATAGATATTTATTGAAGAAATTTATCAAAAAATTAATAAAATTGCAGAAATAATAATTATTAAACAATATTCAAAACTTTTTACTTAAAAAAAAAACAAACAACAACTTATCTACCTCCACTAATTCCTCAGACTGTTATGGAAATGAAATCAAGAGATTATAACTGCAAAATATCTTATAAAAACATTAACTTTAATAAAGTATTAAATTGCTCTTGAATGATTATATCGTACTCGTGATTTTGCTTTAATATACCCTAATTTTTGATGTTACTAGGAAATATTTGATATAAAGGATATTTTTCAAAAAATTATAGATTAAAAAATTTTAAAAATATTATTATGAAATACCAAGCAGCAAGTATGAAGATATTAACTAAAAATTTAAATGTCATGAAAAGAATCCTCTTTTTATTTGTATTGTATTTAGTTTTCTGTTTGCACACATGGAAGACATAAACTCTGTGCTATGTAAATTTAAAATTCAAACTGAATTTGGATTTCATATACGATAAACGAGTACTTTTGTATTATTGCAACAATCGTCAACTCTATCAACAATTCGCCAAGTTGACAATTCCGATTTCTTATGTGTCGTGCATGCTGAACTAACAGCCATGAGTTTAGTTTTATAGATGTCGCCAATAGATTGTGATAATACCTAAGTACCAAAAAACGATATAAAAAAACTTATAGTTTAGTGTTACTTTGAAGTGAGACGTGACTTTAGTAACACATTTGTTCAAATTTTTAGGCCAAGTTGAATTTAGGTATCATCAGGTTATACTTAGCAAACATTTTGTGATAAAGTGGTTTTGATAACATAAAATAGTTTTTCTTTATTAAATTATTTCACAAATTTATTTATTGAATTGTGAGTGATAATAAAGGTTTTAAGAGGCAATTTTATCTCTGGAAATTATATTCAGGATATCTTGCAGCATCTTTCTTAGCACACAATTCTAGCTGGAAAAAACTTCAACCAACATAGTACTATAAATCAAAAGTTATTGAAAATTTATTAACTTTGTAACAAAATCCGAGTATATTTAAATAAATAGAGTCTCTTTTTATGATAGGTGGTTTGATTTGATTTTTTTAGTCTTTCAAAACTAGGAACAATATATCTGTTAGTGATAGATATCGTACTTTTAAACTAAAATCAAACGATGCCAACGAAATTCGAGATTACACCTTATTCCTTAATGGATGTAACCAATTCCGTAAGGATGTCAAGAGTCTAAGGTAAAATAGATTTAATCAGCGGTACTTAAGCTTTCGATCGTCACGTCCTCCTCTTTATGTATCAGCGTAACATCACGGGCCTCCAAGATTTTGAACATCCCTCCCCAACCAAGTAATCTTGATCAAAATACAAGTTATAGGAGAGTCTTTTTCATTGGGAACAATTTAATGACCTAGTCTAGTATGGCACATCCTTCAATTTTTCTATGAGGCTTTTTTCAGAATTTGTAAAAAGGGAAATTTCAACGTTACATGAGAGACTGCACAGACCCTCTAAAGGGCGTTGCGGACCCCCAGGGTCCCTTGGACCACAATTTAAGAACCGCTGGTTTTACATGTTGCACAACATTTGAATCCCTGTGCTACTATGATTCCCCGTGTATGGAAGCTTATCTGCGTTGCATATCGCATGTCTCAAAGTTCTTGTCTTTCTTAGTTGGAGAGTGAGATATCAACTCTAGTATAATCTTAGTCACTTAATAGGGGCTCTAAACTACAAGATATATTGCAGGTATCTTTTGTTTTATCTCAGAGGGAGACTCTATCAACAATAAGTCAATCATTCATGTTTACTATAAGTCTTCACTGAAATTGGGGTTTTAAGATATCCGACTAAATTGCGACAACTTTTTTTTTGAAAAAATGGAGATATGGGGATTTTTCTTGTGATATTTAGATTTATTTAGTATATTTAAAGGAAAAAACCCTAAAATTGAAAACATAAAAAAAAATTATTATTATTAAAATGGGGAAAATGTAAAAAAAAATTACATAAATGGGGCCCTCTCTGTACAAAAGTTTTATAAACAAATTCTCAATTTTTCAATTTTGATGTGTTACTTTGTTATTCATGTTTAAAATGACCTTCAGGAAAAGAGATATTTTAATTTTTACAAAATTTAGAGCACTTTATCTAAGCGATTATATGAAATTGCTTCAAAAAACAGTGATTATATTCACATAAGGAACTGTAAATTTTGTAATAAAACAGTGGCTGATAAATCTAAAGGTCAAAACACTTCCACTGGTTATAAAACATTCATAAATAATTTCATTAAATTATTTTTAAACCTTTTAAGAAATTGCCATCCCCGTTTGAGCTTTTCGAAAAAAAACACATTTCGAGTAAAACGCATTTTAAAGTTTGACAACTTGTGTAAATTATGGCATCTGCCTTAACTGAGCACCTGTAGTGTTTGTTCTAGAGAATGTAAAAAAAATAAAAAAAAAATTCGTATTTTTATTAAGATAATAAGATGACCTATAAAATAAAATCATAAGAAAATTTGTCAATTTTTGAAAAAAATCATCATTTTAGGGGAATCTGATAGCTTAATAGAAAACTTAACTTATCAATTGAACACGAACTGGTGGTTGTAAACCCTTTCTTTTCTCGCAGCCGGAACTTTTCAGGCTATTTATCCTTTTTTTAATTAAATAAAAAAAATATTATGCTTGGGAAGAGTAATTTAGGAGAAAAGTTGGTAAACATCATATGCACACTAAGATTAATAGGAAATGTGATGTATAGAACATTTTACATTCAGATCACTGGAACAAGTTCTGTTTCACCCAAAATACCCTATAAGAGCATTGAATATCATATCACTAAGAAAAGTCCTTTTCGCCTACTTGTCTTTATCCCAGATTCGATCTCACACGTGATGTCTTACATCACATTCCGATTTTTGATACGTGCCATTTCACGCCAATAGATTCTTTCCCCTCCCTCTGCCTACTTTTCCAAGAACTGCATAGTTTTATTCTCTGACCATCATCCGTGGAAAAACGAAACGTGATGTACAATGTTGAATTTTGATTTTCTTTCTTTCTCTGAACTAGTTTTACTTGAGTGAGACCCGGAATCAGGACCAGTGAATCTGGATTTTAAGATTCTGTAGTTTTCGTTTAGGTTTAGAGTAAAATATACATTCGTATGATTTAAATTCATTCTGTGTAGACCTATAGTTTTAAATTACCTTATTTTCCTCAAATAATAAAATAAAGCAGCGTTTCTCAAACTGTGGGGAGCGCCTCCCTTGGGGGCGTGACAACTCTACGAGGGGGGCGCGAGCATAATGGAAAGTCAAAAACAAATGATCTTCAAAAATTATTATTTCACCGAATGTAAGTAAAAACAATACATTCTGATATAATAAAAAATAAAATACACATCTACATTAATATATTACACTTATAAATATATCAGTGTGTGCTACATAAAGTATTTTATACTTAATTTAACAATGCTCAGTTAAGAACCAGTTTAATAATTACCACTGCCCCATGGGAGAGTGTCATATATAAAATTATATACAAAAATTAACATTTATCTGAAATTTTGACCGGGTTTTTAAAATTTAAACCCTTAACTGCCGATTAAAAGTTACGCGATTCACTTCCCAAAGTTAACCGTTTTCCACGTAGACTCGCATATGTGATGTATTGGAAAATAAAGGAATAAAGAAGCAAATAATCTGAAATAAATAAATCCTTCGAAAACATTGGCAAATTCTTTTTATTGCATTCCAAAGTTTTCGGAATCATTTTATGGATAGCAGTGCAGAGAAAAGATTGTACTTCGGAAAGACGTATATATACGTCTAGGGAAATTAAAGCTTTGACTGGGAGATACGTTTATATACGCCTGTGGCACTTAAGAGGTTACGGTCGGATGGTAGTTTTAGCATGAAAGTATAGTATTATTGAATTGAATACACTATTATTGTATGAGGGGAGCGCGATGAGAATTATATATGATTGTATATTGGGTCGCGAATGTTGAAACTTTAAGAAGCACTGGAATAAAGTAAAAATAAGCATAACGCTAAAATTAACTTGAACAAAAATGATTCCGCAGCTTCTGGATTGGGTGGCGTGGTAGTTTTGAGAGTGGGTACTGTCTTAGATGTAATCCTCGTCACTTGACTGGGTCTCAGATATACACGGTCCATCGCCAATAGCCATCGAGTTGATTTATAATGTTACGTTAATAAACACTCACTCAATCGCAAAACATACCTGGAAACCACATGTATAGTTGCCATGAAGTGATAGCGTCGAAGTACCACAATTTAATGATTTCTACAAATGTAGTAGCATAGTGGTGGCGATAAGTATAGCATCATATAACATTCGTAGCTTCCCATTCCAATTGATAGTTTAGGAAATCTATACAGGGAAATGTGTGTAGGGAATAGCATACGAATTCCCTTATTACAGTACACTTATTATGATTAATTTTCTTATCAAGTTTTGATACCTCATTAAAATGAAGTTCTCGGTTTATAAATTATGTTTACTGTGTTATATGTAGAATTCAAATATAATCATTTAAATTATAATTAATTTTTTTTATTTTGGTGTCCAATTACACTTTTAATTTGAAGATTTTTGCATATGATATACTTCTGAAATAAAAGTGAGACGAAGAAAAAAATCTACAAACTCTATCAAATTTTCTCAGAACATGAGTTTAATTTCAAATCTTATAATATAAAAAGATAAACCATACTGCTTTAATTTAAGCTCATTTACATTTTTTTATTTCTTTTTATTAAATAACTAGCTGTAGAAACATTTTGAGAGTTATATATTCATTTAGATTTGAAAACTTTACTCGTATTTTTTGTTAATGTTACAGGGCAAATTGAAAGTTTATCACAATACATAGTTATTTGAAAAATAATTTTGCCTTTGTAATTGGGATAAGTGCGTCTTTTCTAATAATTTCTTTACGTAACTGATTCCTTGACTTTACAACATTGAACGAAAATTAGATATTACTTTAGCTCAGAAGGTAAATCAATTTAGAAGAATACGTTTCCAAATTCATAATAATTCTTGTGAACTCATTTATTGGTTGTCTGTGAATAATTATACAGGGTGTTCCAAAAATATAGCTCACAGATATTTTGGTAAACTGTGTACAAGTACAGTTTTTCGGCATTTTTATGTACTCTCTACGAAACATCTGGCTGTTCATAGTTTGGGCTTTGTTGTTGGGACACCCTGTACACATATTATCAATTTTCTTTGATAGTACTGTTACCTGTTACAGTATAAATCAACCAACGTCTAAGTTCGCTGTGAAGTATGGTGATATATTCCTAAAAATAAATTTTTGACCATGTAGAATTTTAATTTAAATAATATTATCTAAATTAACTGTAGAATATGAAATTTCAATCTTGTCTCATACTATCTACATACTGTTATGTTTCCATTACCACAGCTATAAATAAATAATAAAGTTCAATGAAACTCTCATATGTAGTTATTAGATGTATGTGTTCGGAAACGCATGTAATGTTCCTTTTATATACTTTGACGGTATACACTAAATTAACTAATAATATACCGACAAGTATAAAGTAAAATAAAAATAACAAACATTAAAGAAGTCCATTGTTTCAAAATTAACATTTAACAATACATGTATTCCATTAGGAACAAACTAAATGAAAACTAGTTAAGACAAACAGATTTTAAAATATAATTTTCTGCTAAATTTTAGTTAAAAATATTAAATATTACCATGTATAGTAAAAAGAGAGCAAAATCAATAATTATACGAGATTTTGCAACTTAGCAAGGTATAAATTATTAGTATATATTGCTCTGCTGATAAAAATATTTACGCTATTCACAAATTAAGGAAACGCAAAACATGCTGCATTTAATACTATGGTATTCAATGTTTATAAAGTATAGAATGAGGGCTATTGGCAAAGGACCTCGTAATTCTGAACCAAGGTCAACAACTGTGAACCTCGATATATTAAACGTGCACCAGTCTATTTATATAAAGAGTCTTCACTAGAACTATTCTTTAATCCCATCACTCGAAATTTTTTACAGAGTTCAAATAATGTAGTTATTTTTATTTATTTTCCGAATGAATATGTACTAAAATTTTAAAAAGAACTTATTTATTGCAAATGTTATTGTATGATAAATAAATTAAATGTTATTTTAGAATTCTTCTCTTTTGCATCAGTTTTGAAGGGGATATTTTTTAAACATTTTTATATAATAAAATTAAAAGCATTTTCAACATCCAGGCGTGGGTGTAATATGTATTTTACTAATATTTAAATGATTTTTTTCATCCAAACGATATACGTGAAGCAAGTAAAACAAAACGTTAAACATCCAAGAGGATTACTTTCATAGTACAAATAATCAAATGAATATTTGTACTTTCAATAATACAAAGAAATACGATATTTGCTTAATGTTAAATAATTTTTATTGGTAAGTAAACATTCTTCGACAAAGTTCAATAACATTTAAGACATAAAAACTACAACTGATATTTATTTTTTCACTTACATTCAATAATATTTAGTAAAAATAATCTAATTAAGAGTAAAAAATTCTTTAATTTACTTTTATTTGGATAGCTGTATTTAATCAATGTGTCCCCCCCCCAAAATAATTTGTCTTTATAAAAATGCTGATTCTTCATTATATTTTCTGTTCATTAATTAATCATCTGCAACAATGAAACATTCACTTTTCGAATTTATAATTGAATTTAATTTGCAAAAAAATTATTTGTATTTATGTGCTTAATTTCAAAAGCAAATATCTGGATCTTATTCAAAAAGTGAGCAACACCACTTGAAGGTCGTTCTTACAGAAATATTAATATCTTTTGAAAATTTAATCAGATATTTTACTAATCTAAAGATCTTTTCATATTCCTTCAATTAACTGATTACGTATTTTAAATATGCAAGTGGCTCATAATGTGCATTTCCTTTCTACAAATTAGAAAAATGTTTTAACTTTTATGTAGATATGTTTTTCTTAAGTAAACTGTAATAATGTATAAAGAATATTACAAAAAAAGGGCTATGATACATTTTATTATACATTCCATATATATAAATATGGCAGTTAAATTGAAAATGTATCAGAGTTTATAGTATCAATTCATAGTTATACCAGAAATAATCTAAATGATCGCATGCATGCTACTGTTCATAGGAATAAATTTATTCATGCATTTTTTTTATATATAAAATTTCTTATATACATATCCGAAAAAGAATTGTTCATCATTTTTGTATAACTTAAGCTAGTTTTTAAATCCTTCTCATTTTAATAATTAACTAATTATTAACTAATATAATTAACTACTTTAATGTTTAAATGTACTGTTATTTTATCAAAACACAGAGCTTTATTAAAATTATGTTGAATTAGAAACAGCATGGAGCGGATTTTTAAAATTTGATTATTTCTAAGTATTTATTAAATTAAATGGGAAATAATAATAATAATTACTAAATATGGCTATAAAAATTAATTCATTTCTACTAATGATTCAATGTTTTGTCTCCCTAAAAGCTTTGATGTTTTTAATATTTTATTGCAATAAATAATGCAACGATTTTTATTGTTCTAAATTAATTAGTAAGACAAAGTAAGTTCGAGCAATTTTAAAACTTAACTAAATCACTCATTAAGACAATAAAATAGTAAATAACATTTTATACGTCTATCTTTTGTAGAGAAAAATATTAACATGTTAGCTAAAGTTTCAAAAAATTAATACGTAGAAGACAATCAATTAATTCCTTTTTCTTTATATTTAACTATTTAAAGCACTTTATATCTCTTTAAAATAAATTAACCAATATTTATTATCTTGCATTCTATGGCATTAGCTTCTACAAAATGGTTTTTTCCAGACAACATTTGAATATTTTATGAAATTTTCTTTAGGTTTTTGAATCGCAGGAAAAAATTAAAAAGTTTTAATAAAAAAACATAAAAGCTGAGAATATTTTCCTGAAACTATTTAATTTGATATTGGTTTTTTGTATATGTAAATTAAATCTGAATACAATCTTGCAAAAGATTTACTATGGAAAATTAAAAATTAATTTTTGTTCCATAATTGAATGTTAATACCATAAATAAGTTTATTTTCCTACAGGATATTATTAATAAAAAAACCACCAGAACATATTATTTTTGAAGATTTTGAACCTCTATTGGATTATTTATTATTCATTTAAGCTTATTATTATTTTTGCTAATTTACAGGGAATTTATTTCAACAATTAAAGCGATTTTATGTATACTCTATAAATAAAAATAAAAAATGATGCTTCAAGAATGAGCTATCCGAATGTAGCTATAATCGGTAAATGTATTGAAACCGGAGCACTAATAATATTATATGAATTGAATGATTTATTAAAGAAATCCTAAATGAATGTTTTACTTAGGAAAAGAAATTTATATTGCATTTTCGGACATACGGCCCTGATTCAAATTGTGAAATTGCCCTTCTCCTGGATTATCTGCGTGAGCTAGAGGTGTAGGATAAAAAAAAGGACTAGACGTATCCATATTCTTAATATGGCTTTATTAAGAATTTAAACTTAAATGTTTAACGGATTAGATGATAATAATACATATGAGAGAATCTACCATGGCAAAACACACAATGTCAATAATATCGAAACTACGTAACTCGGACAACTATCAATATCTAACCCACCTAATCACAATTCCAATAATATCACAAGTCCTAATATAAATAGTAAATCCTACCTTGATCTGATAGCCGATCTAATCATAAGGGAGTTGCGTCTTTACTTGAGTTCAATGATATGCACCTTGACCTAATGGCTCTATTTTCGGGATAACCACCTCTGTTGGCAGTCACCTCACAATCGTATCACTCTCTATCATAACATTCTCCAAATTGCCATTACATTTACTCAAACTTCTGATATTTAAAAGCTATCTAATTTGCATCCCATATCCACGTTTCACTTCTTGGGTTTTGGTTGGAAAAGAGTTGCCATTAATCCTGGTCCCAAAAGATTCAAAAGGACATGTTAATGAAAAGACCGTGAGCCCGTCACGAAATTGGTATCCAACTTGACACAAGCTTCTAGAATTGTCTGGTGTTGTGCGATAACTTGTCATACACATTAACATTGGTGATTAAGATTACCTTATTTAAAGTGCTTCCAATTTGTCGTCAATGACCCGTGTTCTTGCTCCAGTGAAACAACTGCAAAATAAAGCATTCGAGATCTTACTTGGGGCTATATTCTCTTAGGAAAACCACCCTACAAAATCATGAAGCCTACAGGAACCAACAATTGACGTTGTGCGTCTACTTTGTCTGACAGTAAGGTTCAAACAAATATCTTCTATTGGTTTGTGCATAGATAAAGGTTTTTTCCTGTATTATTTAGATTCTAAATTTTTGTGGGTTTGTTAACATTTTTTCTGTAAAAACCCATTGAAAATATACATGTGTATTAATGGAATCTGTAATAATCTTGTATAACATGGGGATATATATTAATACATATTTAAGTGTTGAATAACAGAATGTTTAGTCCAGGTTTAAAACAAATGATAAGAGGACCTCCTATATATATAGTGGTAGGGAAATAATAAATCAAGTTTAAACAGACTTTTTTTTTTTTTTAAAAGGGTTAAAAAAAGGGTGGACATGCAAAAAAGCGCAGGGGAAAAAAAGAGGTAGAGATACAATTAAAAAGAATTAAATAAATTACTACAAGACTTTGAGAATAATTTTAGCTTTTAAAAAAAAAAGTATTTTTTTTTGGGGGGTTTAAAAAAAAAATAATAAAAATTTTAAAAATTTAAAAAAAAATTTTGGATTGGGGATACCCGGAACCCCTTTTAATGGATCTGTGGGGGAAAAATTTAATAGATTAAATAAAAAAGGTAACTCTAAGGATATTTTAAAAATAGAATTTTTCACTTTCTTCCATAAACCCTCATATAATGGGATTTTTCAAATTTTTAAAAGAAACACATGGATTTTTCCCGGTGAAAAGAAAGCACAAACGGCTTTAGAATATAAAAAATTTTGGGGTTGGTTTTTAAAACAATTTTTTAAGGTTGGTAGATCAAAAAAAGGTGAAAAGATTACGGGAAAATACGTGGGACAAATATCATGGACACTTTTTTTGGAAATTTAAAGAAATAGTTCAAGATCAAAAAAAATTTATTTAAAAGCCGGTTTTTTAAAAAATATTTTTCAAAAAACGTTTTTAAATGCAGAAAACAGCTATAAAGGAAGATATTAAAAATTTATTCAAATGTTGCAAAAAATTAAATATAATTTACCTACTCGGCCTTTTAAGGAATATGGGTTTCATGTCCTCGGGGAGACTTAAAAAAATTTGAATTTGAATTTTGG
The DNA here is from genome assembly GCA_019973955.1 of Trichonephila inaurata madagascariensis. Lineage (NCBI taxonomy): Eukaryota > Metazoa > Arthropoda > Arachnida > Araneae > Nephilidae > Trichonephila > Trichonephila inaurata. The sequence continues at coordinate 42,529 of BMAV01026392.1, read as the reverse complement.
GGCAAAAAAGAAAATTTCTTATAAAAAAAGAAATAAAAAATTTAAAAACCCTTTGTGATAGTTTATGTTGTTTAAAGGGCCCCCAAAGGAAATTATGCAATAATTTGGCCCAAGTTTTACTATAGTAAATTATAATAAAATGACCCTTTTAAAAAAAAAACAATGCTATAAGAAATTAAATTTGGTATGAAAAAAATTTGAAAAAGGGGTTTTGGCTTTTTTGTAAAAAAATTAAAAAACAAAAAAAAATTTAAAATTTCCCCATATTTTTTTCCCGACTCCAATTTTTCCATAAAAATCCGGTCAAATTCCGCGGGGGGAAAACAAAGGGGGTTTAAAATACTTATATACCCAAACCCGGGAAAAAATTTTGAATATATTACAAGTTTACAAAGGGGAAAAATTTTAAAAGGGGTACCGGGTAAAAAAAAACCATGATGAAAAAAAGGGGTTGAACAAAAAGGGGTACTTTCAGTGCTGGTTTCTTTTTCAAAGGGAATTTTTTAAAATTCCACCCAAAATAGAAGATATAATTCAAAATTTTCAGTTTGCTTGAGAAAAATGGTTTAAAAAAAATTTCATTTTTTTAAAAAGTTCAATACAATTTCGTTTTGTAATACAGGAGAATTTTATTTTTTTGAAAAAAAACTCCCCAAACAAATAAAAAAGGTTGCCCCCGGGTTTGGTTCAGCCAGTAACAGCCCTCGTTTAACCTGTATTTACACCACTAGGGAATCAAATCGAAGAATAAAAAAAAATTTCCCTTTTTTAAAAGGGATACATAGATGATTTTTTTATGGTCGCGACTTTTAAATTTAAATCAACTTTAAATTTTTTTAGGGGGAAATACCAAAAAATTAATACAGAAAAATTTTTAACTCCAGCAAAGTTGAATATATTGATTTAGATTTAAATATTATTGACAAAAAAATTTATACAGCAATATCTTTTGAAAAAAGGGGAAGCATTTAACTTCAATGTCAAAAAAGATACCGAACTTCAATGGCTGCTTACATATACCCAATATTTAGAAATAAAATTTTTTAAATTTTTTGAGAAATAATAATTTAACTACACTATTGATAAATTAAAGAACATAAATTTATTTTTTGGTTCTAAAAAGAAGGGATTTCCCATCAACTTTTCTTGAAAAATACATAGATCAAAAATTTTTTAAAAAAAATTTTTTGGGTTTTCCAAAAATTTTAAAAACCCACCCACAACTTTTTGGCCCCAAAAGTCAGCTTGTTAATTGATCCAGCTGTGAAAAATTTTGTTCCACACAAGAATACATTATAGTAAAACACATAGACCAATATTTACACATTTCCTTTAAAATTTTTAGGAAAACAAAAAAAATTTTGCATGCAATCTGATTTTCATTAACCAAAAAGTTTTAAAAACTAGGGTAGAATTTTATTTAATCCCAAAAAATTTTTTTTTAATCAATCTGGTTTTCATCTAATACCAATGTTGAACTCTGGTGTGAGATTTGAATTTTGGTTGACGGTTAAGGGGGGTGGTTGGGGCAAAAAATAGGATTGGTAATTGTTGTTTTTTAAATATGAGGGAAAAAATCGTTCAAAATTTGGGGTTTAAATTTTTGGTGAATGCTTTTTTGGGGAGTTTTAAAAATTTTACGCTATTCATTTGGAAAATTTGGTTTTTAAAATTTTAACTTTCGGATTTTTTGACATTTTCTACCTAAAGATGAGTGCGTCATCTTTGGTGTTCGAAATTCACTTATATTATATACAATTAATTGTTTTAAATTTTTTAAAATTTTAATATAATAAAATTTTTCAAATGCATTGGGAAATAGTTTAAATTTTAAATTTTGGTTTAAATTTTTAAAATTTTTAAATTTTTTAAATTTTAAAATTTTTGGGGGGTATTTTACAAAATTAAAATTTAAAATTTGCCGGGGGGAAAGGGTTTGGGGCCATCAAACTAGGGTTTTAAACCCCCTTATCGGTCCCAAGTCCCAGGTTGCACTTGGATATTTTTTTAAAATTTTTATTTTATATATTTTTTAATTTTGTTTTTAAAACGTTGGGGGGTTTTTTTCTTCTATATTCTCCTTTATTTTTTGAAAAAGGGGTTTTTGTTATAAGGTTTTTGGGTTTCGATTTTTTATTGATTCCTGTGTTTTTGATTGAATTATATATATATATATATATTTTTAATATATATATATATATATATATATATATATATATATATATATATATAATTTAAAATATATTTTATATGTTGTTTGTGTGTGTGTGTGTTTACGCATGTATGTATGCTTTTGTAATTTTTTATTTTGAAAATTTTTTGTGATCATGTTTTCTTATTTTTCCCCATTGTATAAAATTTTTCTTGTGATTATCCCGTTTGCATGTGAAATCTTGTATTTAATTTGTATTTGTTGTTTTTTTATCCCACTTTTTTTCTCATTTTTTTCCCCTTTTTTGGGTTCCCCATTTTGTTTCAAACCTTACATGAAAAACTTTCACTATTGTTTTGGAGTATTGATTTACGTTTTCCCAAACCTTGTTTTATACTTGTCGGCCCCAAAAGGGAAACTAACTAGTGTCAAAAAAAAAAAAAACCCTCAGTAACATTAGCAGACATTAGAAATTTTTAAATTTTAAAATTTTTTAAAATTTCATCCCCATGGCAAAAATAAATTTCCCCCTTATAAAAAGTGGGACCCTTTTTAAACCTTTCCCTTTTTTGGTTTACCCACCCCCCCTATAAAACACTAAATAAAGGTTCTCCAGAATCATACATCCCCAAAATTTGGGGGTAATTTGGAACTTTTTTCTTACAAAAGGGGTTTAATTTTTACTGTTATTAAGAATCACATTTCATATCTCTCACACAAATTATAGAGCCTATTTTTAATCAATGGCAACCATTTCATTAAATCCCAATTAAAACGTCATCATAATAATGACACTCATCAATAATTTCCCATCATGGCAATCAAGATTTATCTCAATTTCAAAGCTCCATACTGCATTTCGTTTTTCGCTTTCTCTGTTCTTAGATTCAGTCTCCCATTTTTCAAATTATTCTTGATTTTTTTCTCATCCAATCCCTAAATTCAAACATACATAGACGTAACTGAGAATATTTCCTTTCCCTTTTCATTGCTGCCACATGATGCAAATAGAAGCTTGCTGAACCTGATTTTTTTATCGTTATCGTATTTTTCTTCTGTAGCAGCAACACATTGGTTTCGATAAAATTCATTCTGACATAGTATTATTATGTTTCCTTTCATATTAACAAAGAAATGCTACATTCGACATGAGCAAGTATGAGTTAAAAAAGATTTTACTGAACATTCCCATGAATGTTATAGTACTAATAGTACTAATAACCAAATATAATACTATAGTATATATATATACAACCAATATAGTACTATAGTACTAATAACCAAAATAATTGGTACCTGAGCATATCAGTTTCGCTCTATCCACAGTGAAACCAGTGGTTTTACTGTAGATAGAGCACAATTTGAAGTGCTTAAGAACACTTGCCTGAAATAAATCTGCTGTTTCCTCAGAAAAATGATGCTACATAAAGGCAAACCTCAAAATCTATTTCGCTCGTTATCTGGAGAAGAATCAATTCTTATATTTATATTAAAAAGAGAATAAATTGGCAATCATGTCTTCTTATCTGTTCATTAGGATAAAAAATAGACATTCTGTTGAGAGAGAACAACTGCTATATCTGAACCAATAAATTTTTGTAACGTGCCAAAAGCAGCCTAAGAACGAATTAAGCTGTTTGAAAATTAATACTTTTCAAGAAACTATTTTTCATCATATTTTAGTTTTTAATCGTATTTAATTATAATATGAGTCAACTATTTTGCATGTAATTCAACAGAGCAATAACGAAAGTAGTAGGTTTAATTGAAAATTTACCTTCAAACACACACCCTAGATTTTTTATTTATTTATTTTTTTGCATTATATTAAAAATTAATTAGATGAAATATCTCATATTTTAACCCTGTAAAAATAATTTAAAAAAAATATTAGTATTGGGAAATAATATCTCAGAGTCTAGTGTATCATGATGAGCTTCTGGATACACTTAAAAAAAGAAGAAAAGCAGAAACCTTCAGGTTCATATGAAAAGTAAGAAATAAAACTACTTACTCAAATGAAAATAATGTTACTTATATTAATTTTACTTATTCAAATGATATTTTCAAAAATATCAAAACAAGAAAATAATCCCTTTAAGGTATCCGACTACGTTCGGAATCGTGATTTTGCAAAAGCGTATAAATGGATAATATTTATGATATTTAGTGTTACTTAGATGAAAATATACATAAAATTGTTTTAAGAATAGTAATACAATAAAAAATTATATAGTATATACTTTTGGATTAACTAAAAGAGTTTCTGAGATATATATGCACATTAAATATAAAGTTGTTTCCTAAATATATATTTTAATAATAAAATTGGCAAAAGAATATAAATTTTCTAATACTTGTCAATGTCTAAGATTGAAAAAACCATTTTGATAAAATAAGAATAAATAACTAATGAATAAAGTAAATATACCTTAAAATAAAAATAAATAAATAAATAATTAAAATTACGAATTTTCAATGCACAATTCCAGATAAAATACAAGCAAAAACCAATCTTGATCCCTATGCCTCATAAATTAGTCCTTAAAAACGTTCTTCATTGATAATACTCTAAATAAACCAATGGTAGATAATAGTAATTAAAATTTTTAACTAAGATTGTTTAACTTGATTATTTTTCTTTAAAGTATCCGACTATATATATATACGTTCAGAACCGTGATTTTGCAAAAGCGTATAAATGGATAATATTTATGATATTTAGTGTCACTTAGATTAGAAAATATATATAAAATTGGTTTTAAGAATAGTATGAAAGTAAAAAATTATTTAAGTACAATATTTTGACAAAAAATGAACATAGAATAACCAATTTTCAAAATATTCTCTTTTTGTGAAAAATGCTTGTATTATAATAATATTTGACCTGTTTGTAGCTCAGACCTCTGTACAGAGGCTCAACTAGAATTTTTGAAATATATAACTTAGAAAATGGGTTTAACCATGTTGTATGACAACAGAGGGGAGAAATTTAAGAAAAAAACGCCAATAATTATTTCAATTGGTTGTAACTCTGAAAATAATGTGAATTTTTCAAAAAAAGTAGATCAGACTCTCAGGAGAAGTCTTTACTTTATATAAGCACACACACAAGTTATTATTATTTTAGAAACATTTTTTATAAAAGGAGAACATTTTAAAAAAAAGGTTATTCTAAGTTAATTTTTTTTCAAAATATGGTATTTAAATAACCTTTTTTTTGTCAAAATGTCCTTAAAAAAATTCTATACATGTATTCTAATCTAAGTGACACTAAATATCATGACAATTATCCATTTATGTGCTTTTTTAAAATCACGGTTCCGAACGTAGTCGGATACCTTAAATGGAAAATATATGTGTTTAATGATCAGACACAGACTATAACTTTTATAAAGGTATTCTTCTAGATGTTTTATACATTTATTTGAGAGGAGTCTTCTAAAACAAATTCCATCCCAAAATCTATCTCAATTTTTTAGATTATAATAATTTACTGTCACATAGACTATTTTATACTTACATTTGTTTTTTAAAGGGTAATACACATTTCAAATAAAACTTTTACAAAACTTTCCTTAGTTTGAATACTTTCATGTAAATTAACACATATTTATTATATATTATAGCTATAATACTTAGACATTTCGAAATACATTTAATTAGAGAATATAATGTCAAATATGAATTTACTTTTTGTTTTACGAATCAACACACACAACAATTATTTTTTATAAGGGAATACTATATTGATTACTACTGAACATAGAGTGGATGGATAAAATAGGATTTTTTTTCAGTGCAATCGTTTTGAAATATAATATTCGTAATGATAATTTTTAAATCCAAGGAATTGTTTTTAATTGAAATCTATTCATGTTTTGTGAATGAATTTTTCCTCAAAAGTAATACTTATTTCCAAGTCCTACGTATCAATATTTAGGCCATAGGTTTACTTAATACTAACAGTACTTTTTTGAAAAAAACAACTAAATTTTGATTTATTTTTAAAATATGCGAGATTATTAATTCGGAACACAGTATAATGGAAACTATTATTTTAATGTTACAAAACACTTAATGAATTATGTAGGTGGCATCTTACAAGCCTTACATCTTAAATATTTAGAAGATAAGCAAAACTTTTCGACTTATGTAACAGATATATATAAAACTTTTTGATTGTATTATATATATATATATATATATAATTTTCATACAATTTATTCATTAGATTATGGATATATTTCTCTCATTCACGTTGACTCATGAAGAATGACATTTTTAAGAATGAATTAGCTTAAAACATCTTTTGCAAGATATTCATTGATAATCTTCCCTTGTTTTCACTTTTTATATTAGTTATAAAAGTTCTTCATTATAAGGATTTAATAATAAAAGTTTTTATATTTTCCATTTTTTTAAATGCTAATGCAAGTGGCAAATGTGTATGTGTATTCAAATAAAGCAAAAACGTCATGAAACATTGATTTACCCAAAATCGAAAATAGTTAAACCTACCATAAGGAAAACTATAGAGGTATAATTGTATTACGATTTTCCTGTATCCCCTTTGTCTTTCCAATGAAATATTTATTTATGTATTATATTTTTTTCGATGCTGGACAGTTTCCTCACCTCTAAATTTCCGGAGTGGGATGGAAACTACAAAAGCATTTTTCACCCCTAAGCACACTGGTGATCGTGTGATGAAACACTCCTCTTAAGGCGATGAAAGACCTATGGACAAAAGGAAAGAACGACTGGAAGACAACAGCAAAATTCTTATTTGGCTTCCTGTCACGTTGTTTATACGCTTTGCTTTCCACCGTAAAAAAAATAGAAACAGAATTCAGACTAAAATAGAGAAATCCGATCCATTACATCATGTGCACATTGTTTAAGGCATAGAAAAGAGCTTTCTTGTCGGAAAACCTAGATACGCGAAATGATAAGATGATATAAAAATGTATTTATACATCACAGGTTTGTGCCTTGGGCAAATTTGTAAGACTTTGTGTTTAAATAACACACAAAAGAATCTAAAAACACTTTAGAAATAAGAAACAATGTTATTTTTTCCTTGACAGTTATGATAATAAAATTTTTTTAAGCGTTTAGACGCAGGTATGTTAAGGGATAAGAAAAAAAAAAAAAATGATGCATCGTGCCTTTTAACTTTTTGAAGTGATAACTTGTATAAGGCATGTTTTTTCTCGGGAGTGAACTTGAATGAACGCCAAGCTTGGGTTTGTAACGCTCATTCGGCTTTTTTCGCCTTTAATCGGAAACCGTGCTGAAGGTCATCCGCGACACACACATCCCTAAATATACACCGTCTAAAAAGACATATGACCAAAGGAAGGACGTTTTCTCCTCCCCTTACCCGCCACTCCGAAACGACACCCTCTGTTCACCCTCTCTCTCTCCAATACGCCGTGAAAGTTCCCCTCCACCTCTATATACGGACGGCTGGATTCTTTCTAATCCTAGTAGAAACTTGAAAATGAAGCATGTACTATTTTTAAAAAATAAGTTTAGAGAGATAGAGAAATCGTACACTAAAATTAAACATAAAATGTAGAAAAAGGACAAATTTGTATAGAACTAAGTAAATAGTATAATTATCATTAGCAATATTTCAGCAAATTTAAGAATAAATATCTACTTTTGCAAACAAATTAGAATAGCATAAGTCAAATAGTTCTACTAGTCACATTACTTAAATATACTTTGAGTCTAAAAAGAAAATTAAAACAGTTAAAAATTTAAAATATAATAAATTTACGTATACAGGTATTAAGAAAAAAATAGATTAAATAATTTAAATGCAAGAAACTAAAATATGATTAACACTAGAAAGACTGAAATTTAGTATATACCTATATTGCCCAAAAGCAGTCAAAATGACTGCATTGTGAAAGAATGATTAATGTCTAAAGAAATTCATTTAGAATTAATTTTTAATATTTTTCATATTATTTACAGTCATATAATAAGTTATTAGTAAGTATTAACAATAACAAAAATACTTCATTTGGAAAAAAAATATTCTAAACGATCCTAAGAAATTGTTCTTTATATATGCAATTGTTACTCTAAATAGAATTAAAAAGCAGTCAAAATGACTTCCTTGGGCAATCTGGTGTTAAGAACACTTACCTTGCAGCAGCGCCGGATATATTTGTACAAAACTGCCATATAATGACAAAAGAGCTAGTATAAGCTAGAGATTATGTGATAAAAATCTTCTGATTAAATCCCTTTTAAAGGTTTTGACCTAGATTGCTCTCTTCAAAATCAACTATTTGTCTTACTATCCCTTCGCTTAAATTAAACCGCGGTCATTCGCGCCTGTTTTTGCTACCGTCGTTACTCGCGGGGTGTAGAGAACACCCCAAACTTTTAAGACGTGTATTTATTTATGAAAATAAAAATTAAGTCATTATGATACATATTTATAAAGTACAAGATGTTTTTGTATTATACAAATAAAATTATTAAATTAATGCATGCAAATGAGACTAACATTAATTTAAACTAAACATACGAAATTTTCATTTTAAAACACATAATTTTACATTTTTTCATAAACCAGTATAAAACGTATATACCAGTAATAAATACACTTTATAACTAATGAGATAATGATAATAGAAAGTATAGAAAAATAATATTTTAATCATTTTCTAAACATTCAGAGCCGACTGTATACAAATGCTTAACGTCTCTGGGAGTTCTCAGCCCACAGAAAAACTTTTGAAGGTCATTACATTCCAATTGTTCGAGAAAGAGGGATTGATGGTTTGAAGGTTCAATGCCCCTAAAATGTGTAATTTCTAGAAAAATTGGTGTTCTGCGAATCTTTTAGAATCCTGTGAGGGTTTTCTTGTTGCTGGGGTGTACAGAACACCCCGCGTGAGTGATCACGGGTTAAGAGAGAGATAGAGCTGAATATTGTTAAATTACAACCAAAATTCCCAATGCCGAATCGGGTTCTCTGAACAAATTACCTATGGTTTTAAGTGGGGATTTTAAAGTAGATTTTCAAAAGACAAATCAAAACATTTAGTTAATTTTTTAAAATCAAAATTCAATTTAATTATGTAAAATAATCCAAATTAAAGTACGAGGAAGTACGGAACAACGCTTGAAGGAAATTTTTTTTATAGATATTTAAATAAATTTTGAATCTAAAGTATTTTATAATCTACGTTTCCTTCTTAGAATATAATTAAGTCACAAATATGATCGTATATATTTCCGCTCAAAAATATTACTTTAGGAGTACAGACATATGAATAAATAATTTTATAGGACAATAATCCCCTTGTTTCTTATTCACCGAACTAATCCTTGAAATAACATTACAAAATTTGAAGTTATCACTTCTATCATGTGTCCATAAGCACACACTTTTTTTTGGTTGTTAAATTTGGTAATATAATGATTGTATCGCAATAGTTCAAGGTTTTGATAGTACTTGTCAATCAACAAGGATCCATGTCCGTCTCTATATTTTCTTTTTAAAATTACATCAGTAGAATTACATTTTACAATATCTGAAATTTTAGTCTGTTTTTATGCAATGAATATTGAGACTACAAATATTGTTCTCCGGCATCAATGAAAAATATAATTATTTTCCTTCACATACAATTATAATTCATTGAAAAAAGAAAAGTATTCACTATCTATTTAACAATTTTAATTTGTATTTTTGCTTTAGTTTCACCGGTTCTTTTCTCTTTGTGCTTAATTAGCACAGACAATAGTGCTTTTTCAAAATAGTTTTCATTATCAGCTCCTTTCTTTTTTTCAATAATGTTAAAGAAATTTCTTAATTCTTTGTCATTTGTCCTTTAAAAAAATGTTTGTTTCCTTGCGTTTCAGTTTTTGACATCTTTCATGAGGTAATAGATGGGTAAATAAGATTTAATTTAATATTTACTCATATTTTACTTCTCTTAGGGCTTTTTTGTTATTGTAGAACTTTCTAATACGTTTGACTGGTTTTATTCTGTTGCATTTGCTATACGCTTGGTAGTTATCAGACATTATTTTGGGAAGAAGGTCTTATCACACATTTCCGAAATCTAAGCTACTATTTTACCTGGAAAAATTCATATGTCATTGAATTTTCGAAATGTTGATTATAAAACTTACTTTGTGAAACAGGGGGATTATTTTGCATTTTGATAATATCGAAGAAACAGTTCAGAATATTTACCTGACAAATTTAAAATTAAATCTATTTTATCTTGAAACCTATTATATTTCGAAACACACATAGCTACTTGTAAAATGTAAAAACTTAATCATAAAGTTATATTTTATGAAATGTCATCCATATAAACCAAAATTAATTTCAGCATGAATACATATTTTTTTTATGTAATGCTAAATATTAAAGATATTGAAAAATTTTCTTAGAGTGACAATTGAGAAAAAAACCACAAAAATAAACAAACGTGCTTAAAGACTAACGCTCATTATAAAAACGTGAAACTTTAAAGCAAATCCAATTGTATATAAAATTATAAATAGTAAAAAAAATTACTTGACTTTTCCAATGATATAATCTGCAATGCACTTCCATTTTTGAGTATCAGAAGTTTCACGTTCTACAAAACCAATTTTTGTAAAATGGCTCAAACATTTGTTAAATGTGTAAAAATGTACAAAATTATATAAATTTGAAGTGTTTTACGAGCAATTAATTTTAATAAAATTTATTTTTCAAAGACATATATTTAAATGCAATGTATACTATTGTAACAATTTTTTAAATATAATAAATATAACATAAAATACGATGCATCACGAAAGAGTTATCTGATTGAGACTAAAAAATCAAAACACATAATATATACGTATTTAAAAATAACATTAATAGCATGTTAGAAATTATAAAAGTTTTACTTACGAAAAGAAATTAAAAGAGCAAAAAGTATGAAAAAAAAACAATAATGATTTTTTTCATCAATTTCTAGCCTTGATGTTGTTATCCCGATGGGCATTGAATTGTACAGTTGATAGATGATTTCCTGCGGAATTTCTTGCCATAAATGTTTCAATTAATGTGGACCAGCCAAAGAATAAAACAAAACTAACTAACTTAAGCACGCACTTTGCAAGTCAAATGCTTCCCAAGTATATCAAGATACATAGTTTATAAAATAACAGCTATTTCCTTTCACTTAAGCACATGGTTACAGTTTTCCCATTACATTTCCTGTGTTTCCCGACTTTCGTGAATGTAGGCACGAAAAAAGTTCTGCCTCTTCTGTTTCTTGGTACTTGAGTGGAGAAGTTGCTCAATTCTCTCAATAATAAATGTGTAAGTAAATGCCGCTTTATTTACTCGTTTTGCCACGAATCCTTGTCTCGCGCTTTTGCCTCGCGACTAACTTCTAAATAATACTTTTAACTTAATGTATGTAACAATTGCTTCGTTACAGCTGTGGGGGGACTTTAACTCATGTGCAATGTCATGTAAACTTGAGTAGTGATTTCGCCACTTTTCAATAAAACTACGTGTTCTATCCAGTTGGCTTCTATAAATTTAAGTGTGGTTTTTTTTCTTACCTGACTCGGCGTATGAAAAAATAAGGTAGGTTTGATTATTTTAATTATTTGAAGTTAAGCCCTCAAAAATTGAATTCACACGTATTTTTGTCTTATAATGACTACAATATTTTAAACAACAATTAATTTATTACAATAAAATCATTTATATATCATTACATACATATAAAGAAGGACCTATTATACAAAACCTGCTTAATTTTGGATGAATATGTAAACTAACTAGTAATTTATAGTTATATAAAAATTTCTGTTTGTATTTATGACCCACGATACAAGTGAAAATTTCTCATTTATTCTGGGCAAGAGCATCCAATTATTCATATGTACTACGTTTGCTTTTACGACACTTTCACAGTTCACTTTTGGTGCCCATTCATCAAAAATTTTGTTTATTTTATCCATTTTCTGTAAAAGGCAATGTTTAAATAATTATGCATTCTTGTATATTTTTATGTGAGTTTATACGATTTATATATATATACATATATGTACAGGGTGTAACTAAGCTCTGCGGCAAAAATTTCAGGGGTGGTAGTCCACATCAAGACAAACAATAGTAAATAGGAAACTTAGGGTCCCAAACGTCTTCCAAAGGAGATAGGTGCCATTGAAGTTTAGGGTCAGAAATTTCAAATGATTATAAAAAACAGAAAAATGGGTCGATTCGTTAGCTGTCTTCGTTAAAACTATTCTTTTTTACAGTATTTTCCTGAAAAATAAATTTTAAAGATAAATCTAAAAAAATGTCGACAGAGGGCGCCGTAGACTCTGGAGTAACGAACAACTATTTTTTGTATCACATTAAATGCTTTCAAAATCTTACAGTTAAATTTAAATTTTGAGCTCAAAATTTGAACTATACATATCTTTATATATAAAATTCTTCTGTTCATGTGTATGTGACTAAACTGCTCCTAAACGGCTGGACCGATTTCAATGAAATTTTTTGTGCGGGTTCAAGTAAATTTGAGAATGGTTTAGAATTGCAATTCGGTCCGATATCGCAATTAGTTAAAAATATATTGATTAAAAACATACAAAATATACAACTCAACATTCACCTGCATTGTTGTAACAAGGTTATTGTTATAAAAAATACGTAAGTTGGCGTCGAAAATCGATTTTCAGCCAAACTGGCCCAACCAGGTCTTTATTGTTATAAAAATGCAGACGAATCATGCTTTTCAGTATTTTTAATTAATATATTTTCAAATAATCTTTATATGTGTAATTCTTATGTGCGTGGGTATGTGACTGAACTTCTAAGCGGCTGGACCGATTTCGATGAAATTTTTTGTGTTGGTTCAAGTGGATTCGAGAATGGGTTAGATTCCCAATTCGGTCCGATATCGCAATTAGCTAAACATAAACATATATGAATTAAAACCAGTTTTAATTACCATCTTTGGGCGCCAACTTTGATTTGCCTGCATTGTTGTAACACTGTTATTGTTACAAAAATGACAAAAGATGGCGTCAAAAATCAAATTTCAGCCAAAATGGAATTTCATGACGTTGCTCTACTGACTATATTAATTAACACTGTTTAAAAAATAAATGCTTTTAACATGTGGTTAACTTGAAATATATTATTAAAATTTCAATTTCTACAATGTTTTTAATTTTTTCTAATTTAAATTCCTAAAAAAAAAGATAAAACTATTTTTGAAGCAGAGTGGTACATTTTTTAACTTTTTCCAACGCTGCCAAGTTAATTTGAAACAAATTATTGTAAGACTTAAAAAAATTGTAATTTTGTAATTAAAAAAAAATATGCTTTCTTTATACAAAAAATATTTTTAAAGATGTATTTTTTCCGCCTTGGGGAGCCGTAAAAATACAACGTAAAAAATTTCAAAAATCGCCAAATGCCAGTAATAGTTAATTATGGGAAAGCTACCTCAGAACTCACGAGTTTGAGCGCTTATAGTGCACATGCGGAAAAAACACTTACGGAGAGCACGTAAGCAGATAAAAGATTTTTCTGTCAGAAAAGATGTTTTCTTTTGAATGTTTTTTTTTTATAATGAGTGTAAATAATGAATTTTACAGTAATTTTTCAAATCCAATTTATTAGTTTGAATTTTAAGAAAGTATTCATTGTTTTATGTATAAAATAATTAATACGATCTTAATTTTTAATAATACATCGCAACTGATAGTTTTCTTTAAGAGAAATAATTTACTGAAAAACCTTAAAATATAGGAAAATGCTGTCCTGTTTTTATCAAATAGTACTACTTCCTTTTAAATCTTTTTTTTACAAGGAATTTAAACAAATTTTTAGGCTTTACCTTTTTCACAGTTACATATATTTAATAGAAAAATCTAACGGTACACAATTTCTGATTTATTATTTAACGAAATTTGATATAAATTAATATATATATTTTTAAGAATTAAAGTTATATTACTTAATTATTTATTTAATAATAAATTCGTACATTGTCTATTTTCTTGAAAACAAAACTGGATTAGCTTTGTAAATTTTTAATCGAAAATAGAAATTTGAAAAAAAAGTATATCTTATCCCTCGGTGAAAAAACAGGTTTTATACTTGAAAAAACCCATACAATTCTGGGCTGAAAGGAGGGAAAAGAAACCTGTATGACAAAGAGAAGAAGTGGAAGAAATTTCTGAAAAGGGGATTTAAATGACATAAATATAGAAATCACTCACATCTCTCAGTAACACACACATACAGAAGTACTGGTGTCCAGAGAGAAAGAGAAAATTTCCATCGGTATAAAATTGTACCCTGAAGAAAAAGCCCTTGCAACGGCGAGCTAAGTGGCGAGAAAACAGACCCGCTCGACAGGACAAAGATATGGAAGAAACTTCGAAAAAGAGTATTTTAAAGACATTAATACAGAAATCACACACACACACCAGGAGTGCTGACACTGAAAGGGAAAGGGAATCTTCTAAGGCATAAAGCTGTACATTTGAAGAAGCCCGTGCAACGCCGGGCTATCCAACTAGTATATATATATAGAGAGAGAGAGAGATCGTACTATCCCAACAATGCCAACATTCAAGATAACTCGCGAGGTTGGCAACCCTGATTTCCCATGTGTTGCACGTTTTGAATTGACAACTATGTGCCTCATTTCATATAATGTCTCCTACACCGTTGCGATAACACGTAAGTACCGTTTGTACAATTCTATATATTATGCTAAATTGGAAAACATTTGCCCTGAGAGCCATTTACTTTTCTTAAAATTCTCTAAAGAAACAAAATTAGAGAGTACTCTTTCAAATTTAGGGTTTTTATTTTCTGGTAATCTCTTAGATGGAATCACCAATATAAATCCAAATACCAGAAACTTTCTCGTCATTTAGCTTCTTCAAAATTTCGGATTTTAATTCTTTTGGCACATTTTTGTGCTTAATGCTCATTATACTCAATCAAAAAATTGATGCCTTGTTTCGTTTTGTCTTGGCATTAGGCGTACCATTATTTGCAGGTTTAATGAGTTTATCTAATGAATTAATACTTTCAAAAATATTATACTATGCATTTACATATTCCGTTTGTTGTGGAGAGCGTAACCTTCGCGGCTCGTCTTTTTCATTTTTACGTTGACCAACCGTTGTCGCAGGAAAGTCCAAGACAAATTCCTTACCTTTTATAAATTCTGAGGATTTTAAAGGTATTTATTTTAGTCCAATGATTTTAACGATTCATGTACTGTTTCACCGATTTCTTCTAATGCAGCTATCATTTCAACCTTTGTAACATTTTTAAATGTTATTGATCACAAACAATGTTGAACGGAAAAGTCAAATTCTCTCTCATCTTTTCTAGATAACCTATTAAGACCTCTAATTCTAAGTGAGGAGAGGGGCAGTTTAATAACAAACTTTGAAATATTCTTATAATAACTACCAGAGAATCCCTCTTTTGATTTCTTATAATCATTTTTTTTCAATTATTTTCGCTTGCTCTCCTTCTTGTCTAATATTCCAGGCAATTGGTCTAATAAATGTAACGTCATTTACAGTCTTTATGAGTTATTCATCTAATACCAATAATATTTAAATAAGTATAATTTATTTAGAATAATATCAAAAGGATGCTAGAAAGTATTTTCTGTGAAAGCAATCGCAGTTCAGATCCGCCAAACTTTAAAGGAAGGTAGCATAGTATAAAAGAAGCATGATTATAAATTTGCTAGCAATTAGAGTGTATACAGGGTTCAGAAATTCGTACATTCCTCTATCAGCTAAAAATGTTTAAACCCTGTTAGCAATTGATTCGTGTTGCACGTCTACAATGAACTGGAGTCTCAACTGCCAGCCCGAGTGTCGCTCACGGAAGTGTGTTTTAGGCGTTGGCGGTCCAGATTCCCCCCCTTTGGCTCTTGATTTTTTCTATGACATGATCTATTTATCTAATATGGAAAATTTAATTAGATATTGGTTATTCATAATTGATTTTATTAATTAATGCTAGTTAAGTATTTTTTCCATACTTTTTTTTACTGCTTTTTGTTCCCGACAATCGACAAAATCAAAAGAATATGTTGGTTGGCGTATTAGAGTATGGTATGAGAATGGTGGTTTTTCGACCCTGTACCCCCTCCCTTTGAAAAATTTATGTGTGCGCCACTGACCAGCACCATTTAGTAAACTAGCATTGGGTCAGAAACTCTGTTGGAAAAGAGATGTGCTTTGTAAGAGTGTAATAAATTCTCATGTGTATTCAAAAACCGTGTATATATATTTAAATATAATTGCCTTAAAACTATTAAATTATTTCATTCTTAAAATTTAATTCCTTTTAAATATGAAAGTTCATCAACTCACCTCCGGTTCCTTTTAGTAGAAGGCAGGCACGAAATTATTTTATACCTGTTTTTTCCCAATAATATATGTTTGCAATAAATCGTAATGGACTTGGATGATATTTACAGGGAAGTCATTCTATGCTGCTTGACGTCTGTGCCACATTTTCATCAATCGCAATGGAGGAAAACCGATGACTGTCCAACCCCTCAGCAACCTCTGATCAGATGTTTTCAGTGATTGAGCGATCCAGAGAAGGTACAACAGTCGTTCTCCTTTTGTCTTGTGCCTGTCGATATCTGACTTTTGGTAATGTTTCTCCTCCGTTTAGGAATGAACCATAGTATGATCTTCTCACAGACAGTGAACACTTAAATGTGATTTCTGAATGAGAAAGCTAATGAGTAATTATATGTTTATACAGAATTTGAGATTCCTTTCACGTGAATTTCGCATTTGCATTTTCCTTATTTCATGGAGTTTCAAATGATACAGGGGATTATTCAAGTGATGAAAAATGAACAAGAAGAAATTTTGTCTATTCTTGTCTATGGAATACGTTTCCAATGTGTCTCGTTACTATCTGTAAATATTTTCACAGAAGATCAATTCGAATAAGCTTTAGTCTTTGTTTTAATGCGCACTTAAAGAAAACTTCCCGTAAAATAGTATTCAGATAAGTACACGAAGACAATACTATACAGGTATGAGTTTTTCAGTAAACATTTTTATGTACACGATATAATGTTAAATCGATCTGCTGTAAATCAAATCCCAAGCCCTTGACATGGATTAATTCAAATTTTCGAAGATATTACTATATACCTATAAAAGAAAGTGGAAAAAGAGTTACACTGTGACACAAGACATGATAAGATGAGAGGGAATTTTCCAATGTATAATTTAGTTCTGAAGCTTTTTAATTTTAGCGTACAAGCTACCTTTTACAATTTAGCACAAGTTTTAAGAATAGATTATAATTGTGTATTTAGACATGAAGAAAATTATTTTGAGTCTAAATATATAAAAAGAATGATTCAGATTTGGGAAACATTACTCTCAAGGTTAATTGTTTAATGTATAAAGTATAGCATCTGAGCATAAAGCGATTGAAGGCATATTGATGACATAATCTTACATTGAGCTTCTTGACGGGAAGTGAGTTAACATTTAACAGTAAACAATTTTGAAAGTAGTAAACTTCAAAAACTTAAGGAACAGACACTAATCTTCATTTGACGATGTCTAAGAAATACTATCATCACGTGTGTATTACCTATGAATAAATTAATTCCTTTGAAACTTGCGTCTCAAAGATTTGATTTAATAAGTGCGCCACTTTCCACTTGATGGAGCTACGACATGTTGAAAGCTATTAAAATCAAAATTCAATGTTACACATGGATAGACAAAAAAATTCCTTCATTTTGGATTCCCATGGCTCCTAAATATTGAAAAACTTTAATTAAACAACGTTTTCAAAAACTGCAAAACTGGCTTCATCAGCAACCATATATAGCTCTGGGTTTTAAAATTAAGTTCACATTTTTCAATGAGAAAAAGCTTTCAAATTGTAGATAACATAAGTTGCTTGTAAGTTTACATTTGCATCAAACTTCCAACATAATTTTATCCAAAATCTAACAGCGAAGGAGTAATTGAATCACACACACCCGGTTTTGAATACAGTACATATCAAAATTATTTTCATCTGGAAGACAAAAAGACATAACCGTGATGTTGACAAAATGACAACAACCTCATGTTGTAAAAATATTCCATTTTATATGCTCTATACAATATTATTTATTTTAAAAAACATGATTAAAACAAACGATGATAGGCATTTATCATCGAAAAGTAATGTTTCTGTAATTATGAAGTAATATTTGTAAAATTTCTTCTTTAATAACCCAAGAAGAAAATTCAGCTAAAGAAAAATAAATGAAGAAATAGAAAATAAATCATTTTCAGAATACTAAAGATGGAATCCTTAGCAATCATGTTCAAATCTATGATCATAATAGAAAATATACACCTACTATTCAAGTTCTTTCATGTATTTTTAAAATTTAATTCTTTTTGAAAACGAAAAGTTGTATCAGTTTTAATTAAATGAATGCTAAGTAATGAACAATAGTAAATACTTTTCCTAAAAAAACAAAAGAACTCTCGGATACCAATTACCGGAAAAGGCCTCTGTTGAATTTTAGTGTAACATACTCTTCCTAATTATTGCTAAGCTTTCATTTTCCATTCATATTTTTGAATCAAGATGGCTAACTTTCTTGTAACTGTTGAGTTTTTTTTTAATATCTTTAAAAGGACTTTTTGAGGCACTAACTGAGATTATAGAAAGGAATTGTTTCCTCTTTCCCTAATTATGATTTCATTTCCAAAAGGAAAAATAATAACAGATCAAGAAAAAAGGATGAAAAGGATCATATATAGTATATAGTCATTTAATAATAATGCTTTTTTTTTCAAATAAGAATATAGCAAGGTATTTCAGAAAATACTTTGTATAAATAGTTTATGACTGACTTTTTATAAAAATAACGTAGGATGATAAAATGTTTCTTTATTATTAATTTAAAAAATTGATTTAAATTAGAGAAACTGTATTTACATAATTATACAACGGGGACGACTACATGACGCAGTTATTATTTTTTAAGGCATCATAAATGTATTGAACTTATTTTTATGCACTTTTTTTTCTTTTTCTTCCCCGTAAATGTAAGTCTATAAAGCCGTTTCTCCTTAAAAATTAGAAGTAAATAACAAATTATGTGAACATTTTTTATATACCTGGTATTATCAAATACTATATATATAAAATTAAAAATGTTTATCAGTTCAACTTCTAAAACATGCCAATACGCTACAATGATTAAAGAAAAGGTGAAAAATTCCAGTTTGTGGTCGCTCTTGTATGCTTCATGTTTCGTCTCTCGTGGTTTAATCCAACAACACAATACACTTCTTTTATAGAACAAAGTAATTTGTTATCTTTTTCAAACTACATTTTACTACAAAGAAATAACAATGTTTACAGAATTCACGAAAAAAAGCATAATTAGAATCTTCTTGTACACAACTACATTTCGGTGCACTGTTCCCTTTGAATGATAAAATTGATCTTATAAGAGCTTTAGAATATCAATTTTGAATCATTAGTTTTACTAGCGAATCATGTATTTTTTGCTTATTTTAAGTTTTCTGTAAGTCCCAGTAAAGTATTCTAAAGAGAAAATATAAGAAAATCCAATGATATTAATTTAGTTAGGTACTTGAAGAAAGAAATAATCATTATATATATAAATATATATTTACTATAAGAATATCTTGAAAAACATATTGTGCCCTGATATTTTATCTCCCTTTTTCCATTGAGAATCAAATAATAATTATAAAAAAATGTTCATGTAATTAAATATATTGCAAATTAATTTAATTTGTAGATACTGTTATTTTTACAGCATTCATAACACAAAATATAGATTCATAAATGATTTGAAATTAAACGTTTAACTGCATAAGTACGTCTTTTAGTCGAAAATATTCGACTAAAAGACGCACAATTTGATTTTATTAATTTGACCATAATAGAGTATTTATAACTCAAACGACATATTTTTAATTCATAATTGTTTTTCTACCGTCGTTACTCGCGGAGTGTAGAGAACACCCCAAACTTTTAACACGCGTATTTAATCATGAAAATAAAATTAAGTCATTATGATACATATTTATAAAATACAAGATGTTTTTTGTTTTACAAATAAAATTGTTAAATTTATTGCATACAAATAAGACTAACATTAATTTAAACTAAACATACAAAATTTTCATTTTAAAAGACATAATTTCATATTTTTTCATAAACCAGTATAAAATGTCTATACCAGTAATAAATATATTTTATAAATAATGAGATAATGATAGTAGAAAGTAGAAAAATAATATTTTAATCATTTTCCAAGCATTCAGAGCAGACTGTAAAAATATACTCAAATTCTCGCTGGAGTTCTCAGCCATCCAGATAAACTTTTGAAGGTCATTACATTCCAATCATTCAAGAAAAATGGATTTCATTAAGCCTGAAGGTTCAATGACCTAAAATGGGCAGCTACAGAAAAAATCCTGGTTCTGCACATTCTTTTAAGAATCCTGGGAGGATTTTCTTGTTGCTGGGGTGTACAGAACACCCCGCGCGAGTGATCGCGGGTTAATAATAATATGTAGATTTAAATATATTAAAAGAGATTTAACATTAAGAGAAATAATGATAATATCCTCGATTTCTAATATTCTATTCCTTGAAAACAACATAGATAAATAAATTGAAATATAAATAACAGGAAACCATTATAGAACAACGTTTTAAATGTAAAAGAAAAAAGATAATGCATTGCATTGGATATGAAATTTTAAATCGACATTGAAATATTTTAATGGATTATTAAACTGAAAGAATCACTGGAGAATATACATATATATACATATATATATATAAATGCAACCTTTGTGGTGTTAGTAAAAACCACAATACAGTTTTAACTTGATCACACTGAAAAAGAAATCATTTGTAAGAAAAAAGATAAGAAAAAACTTACACAAAAATAAATTAATTGTACTTAAAAGAGTTGTTAAAACTAGAAAAATAATAAACATGATTTGTGTGTTCAAAAATTGTTTTGTGTTAAGTATGCATTTTTATTATTTTTGTTTTATTCTCAAGTTTCATTAATTTACGTAAACTGTATTACTTTACAAATTAAAAATGATCAAATTTAGATAAAATATGTTTTATTTCATTAATTACTATGATCGCGCGTATTTAATTTGTACTAGGTATTTATTAAAAAAATAAGACAATGATTTTATACTCAAATTTTTAATTGGTTCACATCATGAATCATCGGTATAACTTCATATAATTTTTTCAATAACGATGTAATGAATAGTAAATAAACGCGTTCGTTGAATTAAGATGACTGAATACGTTTGGAAATGTGATTCTGAAAAAGCGAATAAATGCGTATATTTTCTTTAATATTTACCTTCAGCTGAATTAGCATATACATGTTAAATTGCTTTACGCGAATATTTTTAAAATAAACAATTATTTAACAACATTTTTTGCCAAAACTGAAGAAAGAATTATATGTCTTCAAATATTATCACTACATGAAAAGTTCTTCTAAAATAATAATATTTTGCCTTTTTATGGCTAGGATTTCTATAAATATTCTCCAGCAAAAAATATTAAAATTTCACATTTTATTTTCAGAGTTACAATCAATTAACTTGCAACATGTGTTTTTTGTCAAAATTTCTCTACCTTCATCTCATACAATATAAATCAACTTATTTCCAAAAAAAAAAATTATAAAATTTTTATCTCCACTCCAGTTTAGAAGTCTTAGCTATATATATTCAATGTATATTACTGTGAAAGAATTTTTCATAAAAGGAAAAATTTTCAAGGTATCTCATTCTTTCTTTATGTTTTGTCAAAATATTGCATTTAAATAATTTCTCTTTTGCAATAATATTCTTTAAACTACAGTATATATTCTATTTAACTGACATTAAATATATGTATAAGAAAATTATCCATTTATATGCTTTTTCAAAAGTATGATTTCGATCTCAATCAGTCACCATAATTTGCAAATAAGATTAAAGGTAATATGTAACATATGTGGAAATATATATATATATATATATATTTTTCGTTACAAAAAGTACACACATTAGTCATTCCTTATACATGAATTATAATACTTATTGTGCAAATGTTAGGTGCGACTTTAATTCAAAGCCCTCTCTCAAAATGTTGTTAATTTTAATTCTATTAAAAATGTAATATTTAGGATAAACACTTAGATTATATTCAAATCGATATGGAGACATGAAATATTTGAAAGATTCTGTTACTTTTCACCCCGTACATATTATTAATATTTTTACTGGCACACAAATTTTAAAATATGGAATTGCAGCTTATAGATTTCTATCTTATAAGCGTACCAAAAAAGTTATACCCATTTCTTTCAAAACACTTTGGTATAGATCTTTGAATAGATCTTCTTTCGGATTTAATCATTAACAAAAAATTATTAGGAAAAAGGCGTATAGAATTAAAGACTTTAAACAGTATTTCGTTTAGTATGGTCTTCATAATAAGATTGTTATGAATCTCTACATTTTAGAAACTGTCAAAGGTAAAAGAAACAACCTTGTGTAATATTTCCATTTAAACATGAACACACACGCAATCCCATCTACAACAACACTGTACTCTCGTCAACAGCAACACAGTGGTTTCATCTATGTTATTAACTGATACATCGCATAATTATTGTATGAATAAATCGCTAATCAGTGTGTTGAAAATTCATTAAATTCCTAATTGTAATTTTTTTTTTAAATTTATTGTGCTTAGCAGGAATTAAACTGCTTAATATAATTAAAAGGTATTGAGACTATGAAAAAAATTGCATATGGATTTTTTTTTTAAAATTTTGACTTTTTCATTGGTAATGCAAGATATAAGTATAAATAAGATTGTATGTGCAGAACTTAACTCTAGAGCAGCTGGATTTGGACATACTTAAAACCACCATTGGGGTAAATTTGACAATTTAAAGAAATTAAACACCAAAGTATATTATTTTTTATTAACTTGAAATTATAATATATAAGTGGGTTTGAAAATTTGTCACTTTGTACCACTTACTTATTTAGTTTTTAAAGTTCGATTTTTTCATTGCTTTCACGGAGTGAGGTTTTTGAAACTACAGTAAATAAATGATCATATACAATGCAATACATTTTACTACAGTATTCTTTGTCAGAAGAATAGGTGAAAAGAAAATAAGAAATATAAATAATACAAATCTGTTCACAATATGCTCCACACTTAGACATTAACGCAAGTACAACAATATGCACGCTTCACTGTGAGAACCACACATTTACCAGAAATCGATTTTTTGAATATCTCACAGCCTTCAGAAGTTTTATTTTGTCTTTTGCAACATCTTTTAGGGCCTTAACTCTTTTTTTGTTTTTGTGGAGGAGGTGATCTATTTTGGAAAGCACCAATACGTAGCTTTTCCACGATGGCAAGAATAAATCCTTGACCAGAAATTGAGGTGTCTGGAGATTACACGAAAAGAGTTCAGTGCCGAAATGGCAAGAACGTTTTAAGAAATTAACAAATTATTACGACTATCTAAGTTGTAAATCAACAAGTCACTTTTTATCCTATCCCAAATAAGGAAAAGTCTTTTTAAAAATATTTATATTTCACAACAGTTCCCAACTCAAACTTGATATCGAATTTGACCTGTTTATTTGGATGAAAATATATCTTGATTTACAGAGGAACAATTGTTCAGAATTAAAACACAAATGACAAAATTTCAATCAGCCTGTACCAGGTTCAGAAGCTACAGCAAGTGTTTTCGAGGACATGTGATTTTTCAGCTATTTCGCATATCAAATATGAGGTATTGCATACCTACCCGGAAAAAATGTGTATTGCTATCTCTGAAAGAAAATTTATTCAATTTCTGTACTGTAAATAATCTGCATAAAGTTTAGAATAACTTTAATCACAACATTTTTTAAATTTGCAAATACTATTGCTTTCATCTCGCAAAACATCTTTACTTTAACAATTTCTGTTTGAAAGGGGCTTCATTCACTTCAAAATTTTGGCGAACGGATTTATCCAATGGAAAAAAATCTTGGTCCACTTAACCGGGGATTTTGGAATGACGTGCCCTTATAGTTACAAAAAGGTTTTTATTTTACCCCGTTGGGGCAGCGTGCACGTTAAATTTCGAGCAAATCATCCTGGGTGTGGGTGTGGTAGTTAGGAGGGGGTACCACTCATGTTCCACGCAGACGGTTTAAAAAATTACGTGGCCCTCCCAAAAGCCCTTTTAAAAATAAACATCGCGTTTATTGAATCAATCAATCAATATTGGTAATTTTATTTTTACTTTGAATACTTTCCCGTTAAAGTCAATTTCCCCGTTTAAAAAAAGAATATCAGTTTTTCAGAACATTCTGCAGATCCACAGCCATTTGTGAGTTCTCTTTGTCAATACGAACACCTTCATCGTGTTCAGTCTTTGATTGCAACTCTAGCAAGAATATTTTCTCAAAAAGGGATTTTCTTAACGCCTATGATTTTGCAAAATTTGGATCTCCTTTTAGAAAAAAATTAAAAGTGAAACGGTGCACTGGTAATTCAGAAGTGCTCGGGTTTTGAAGAAGGATAGTC
The DNA here is from genome assembly GCA_019973955.1 of Trichonephila inaurata madagascariensis. Lineage (NCBI taxonomy): Eukaryota > Metazoa > Arthropoda > Arachnida > Araneae > Nephilidae > Trichonephila > Trichonephila inaurata. The sequence continues at coordinate 17,690 of BMAV01026392.1, read as the reverse complement.
TTTGTTATATCGATGGGGGTCCAAAAATTAAAAAAAAATTGCAGGTTTTCCTCCTCTTTTTCACTAGTTTTTACTTGTTTCTTCATGCACAAACAATCAAAAAATAGATATTCGGAAATTAAGAACAAACTTTTTTTCATTTAAATAGTGGGTATTTTTCCTATGAGGGTCACAATGTCCTCTGATGCTGATTTAGGTATTTCTATGATTATTATTTTTACAATTACTATAGAAATATTAAAACTTGTCGCAGTACGCATGGAAGTATTTTAGAAAAGTCAAAAAGTATACGCCGTGATGTTTACTTGTATGTTGAAATAAAACATGGATAATTGAAAAAAGGGTCGAAATGACCCCCACGACTTTTCTAGTTTGTACTTCAAACCAATAGGAAAATAAGCAAAAAGTTTATCAGGGATAAAAATATTTTTTTTAAAATTAGTAATTATGATTTTTTAAGCTCTAAAAGCAATGCAATCAGATTATTAATGTGAGAATATGTTGCCTTTATCCAATCTCAAGAGGAACTTCCAGTAGTTGAACTGCTTACTAGAGTTATAAGGAACCACTAATTTTTTTTCCCAGAATTCTACTGGATTGCTTTCTTCAGACATGTTTGATTGAGTTTATCTTGAAAAATTTACTGTTCAATCCGTTTGAAGAGTTATTCTGCCAAACGATGTCTGTAACAATTTTCTATCAAAGAGGCTACTTGAAATAATCACTGTGACCTGAATTTTTATGATATTTTTAATCTGCTTGCGTATGCATAATTTTTATAAAATATAAGTTTTTATGAAATATAATTATATTTTTATTCAATTAATTCGTATATAATATGTAAAAATAGTTCTGAAGCCAAGTATAAATATCGCTAGTAGTTTCTTAAAAGACATACATTTGTTTCAAATTAATTTTTAGAAACAGTTATTTACTGTTTTCTTAATAAACATCCTCAAAATACATTACCAATCAATTGTTACAGAGTATTCAAATTTTAGGATTTGTTTTTGTGCAGCAATGGGCAAATATTTTAATCTATTTCATTAAACTTTTAGAATGTCATCTTGTTATATAATTCATTATTTCATAAATATTTTTCACAGATATTTTTTCAATTCTAGCTTTATTTATAACACACTGCATATTCTTCTGAAATAATTAAAACTTCGTGAATTCCAAAAAAATCGAATAGAAATGAAAACATCCTTTAAGATTTTTTTTTTCTTAAGCTCACTCCGTTGATCTTACACTATCGGTATAAATTACACCACTTAAGGCGATGGAAAGAGGAAAACAGAAGAAGAGGTGATTGGATAAAAACAACAAATCCTTATTTAGTTTCCTATCACGTTGCTTATATGCGTTGCTTTCGGCCGTGAAAAAACAAGGAACGGAAACGGTATTCTCAGTAAAATGGACAAATCTGATACATTTTATCAGTCACGTAGAAAAAGTATAGTAAACAGAGATTTTATCAAAAAATCAAAGGACGAGAATTGATAAAATGTTATAAAATTGTATTTATAAAACTTATAACCATGTTTCTTAGAAAAAAATTCAAAATATTATTTAATACGGCAAAAACCGAAAAAGAATATATATTTCAATTTTCTTTTACTTTCACTTAAATCTTAGTTTTTTCATGTAAGTTTGAGGTAAGGAAAGTAGATGCACTAAAGCATTAAAAGTTACATTATAATATGAGGGAAGTTTCAAAAGATTTTATAACAAAAAATAAATAAAAATTTGATTTTTTTAATTCTGAATTTACTTTGAATACTTTTACATGTAATTAACTATTTTAAGGTATCCGACTACGTTCAAAACCGTGATTTTAAAAAGGCACATAAATGGATAATTTTCATGATATTTAGTGTCACTTGGACTCGAATACATGTATAAAATTGTTTTAAGGACATTTTGACAAAAAAAATTAAGTACAATATTTCAGCAAAAAATTAACTTAGAATAACCTTTTTTTCAAAATGTTCTCCTTTTATGAAAAAAGCTTCTATTATAATAATATTTTGCCTGTATACAGCTCAGACCTCTGTACAAAGGCTCAACTAGAAATTTTGAAAATTTCGCATCATTTTTAGAGTTACAACCATTTTAAATAATTATCGACATTTTGTTTTCTTAAAATTTCTCTCTGTTGTCGTAAAACATAGATAAACCCACTTCTAAGTTATATATTTCAAAAATACTAGTTGAACCTCTGTACAGAGGTCTGAGCTATATACAGACAAAATATTATTACAATAGATTATTTTTCACAAAAAGGAGAATATTTTGAAAACTGGTGATTCCATGTTCATTTTTTGTCAAAATATTGTACTTAAATCATTTTTTAGTGTAATAATATTCTTAAAACAATTTTATATACATTTTCTGATCTAAGTGACACTAAGTATCATAAATATTATCCATTTATACGCTTTTGCAAAATCAAGGTTCCAAACTTAGTCGGATACCTTAAGAAACCTAATAATTTTATACTGATTTTATTCTTGCAGTAAATATCGGAATGTTTCTTTTACTCACATTTTCAAGAAGAAAGAGACCATTAATTGAAAATTGTGATGTACACAAAGTAATAAACACTCCAAATAATTAAAATAAAACATACAATGCTCCAGTACATAAACATTTACTCAAAGGCTTACATAGAACTTTACAAGATTTTTAACGGCCACGTGGACGTAGTCGGTGGTGCTGTCTTGTTGATGCCTGGAGATTTCCGACAAATTACCAGCCATTCCATGCTCTACTTTTGCTCAAGAGATTAACGCATGTTTAAAACAATCGCTTTTATGGCAAAACGTGGAAACACTTTGATTGACCATAACAGGCGAATACATCTGCAAGATGATCAATCAGGGAAAAAATGTTCTAACCAACTGCTGGGTATTAGAAACGTTTAATGAAAACTGTATGGCAATACATAATGCATCAAACAGTCAGCCAATTTCTGTACTGCTGTTCAGACAAAAAAAAGGAACTGATTGAGAGTGTCTTCCCGTATCTACTGTATAATTATGTATGTAATGACTGGCTTTAAAGTCATGTTACTTAATCAGAAAAAAATGTTGATATTGACAAAATAAACTTCCAGATATAGAGTTCCTGTCAGATAATCTAGTGTCCTTTAAATCAATCAAAACTATTTTTGATGAAAACAAATCCCTAAATTTTCCTGCTAAGTTTTTGAATTTTCTAGATATATCAGGAACGCTACCACACTATCTTCCGTTGAAGATTGGTTCACTGATTATTCTCCTGTGAAACTTAATTCCACTTAGAATAGTATACAGCTGTACACTTTTGGTCTTTAAAAGAACTACCGGGAAACTTCTTGAAGCAAACATTTGACTTTAAAAGTTTAAAGGAGAAATAGTTCTGTTGCCACGTATTCCCCACTGATATCGTCAGAATTCCCAATACCTTTCAAAAGGATTCAATTCCCGATTCATTTGGTTTTCGCGTTGACCATAAATAAATCTCAAACACAAACAACGTCCATTTGATGCTTGGACATAGAAAATTATGTTTCTACAATGGGCAACTATATGCTGCATGCTAACGAGTGGGAATATTGTCGAATCTATTTGAAATAGCAAAATAAGGGTTCCCGAAAAATATTGTGCACCGATTAGAGATTAGTTATATTAAACTTATTTATTTTTATACATTAAAATGATAAGAACAATATTAAAAATTGATAAGAAACAACGTTAGTCACCTCATTTATGAAATGAAATCTTCATATATTGTTACTTAACCACTTTGTAAGTATTTTGTGTATTATACTGCACTATTATATATATATATATATATATATATATTGGTTTTTTTTAATGTTCTGGTTACTTTCCCTTTATTTTTACATCTTAGTTAATGCAAATGTGCCAATTTGGAACAGTTTAACATGACTTAGTTATTGGAAAACCATCTCATAGTTCATTGTTACACATCAGTCTAAAAATAATTTCCAGTTCAAATATAATTTGGTTTCAAACATATTCCATTTTTTTTCTCTTGATCTATACTAGAACCTTTTCCTTCTAATTTTAGATCTATTTTTCGATTATGAGTTGCTTACGTTATTAGGTTTCATATGTAAACTGAAAAATCAGTTACTAAGTGGCACTAAATATCATAAATATTATCCATTTATAAACTTTTGCAAAATCACGATTCCGAACGTAGTCGGTTTTCTTAAGTATAAATGATGAAATGAGAAGGTCATTATCCTTTTACGACCAAATATAAACAAATTTATTAAAAATCATCATGCTCGGATTTTGCATCAAATGTATTCTTGTAACTGATAACTAATTATCCAATAAACATTCGTCGTACATATTATTTCATATAATATCAAAAATTATTATACTAAACTATTTTTGCCACATGTAATTTAAAGATAAATAAAATTCATTAAAACTTATTTTATCGTTAGCGTTCCGCTAAATTTTGAAATTGTTAAAAGTTAACCGCAACAACAGCAATAAAAAATGTTGAGAATCATTGGTATACGCATTGAAAGTAGCCAGATAATGACATAAGAGAGAGCAAAACAAGAAAGAATAAAAATATAACCCCCACACACATACAGATATATTTATATATATAGCTTGTGATTACATTCCTGAATAACTTTGAAGCAAAGTCTAAGCAAAATGTACACCCATGATGTGTAATAATGCACTATCATTATATAAGCTTAAATAATTATTGAAAGAAAAAGGAATGTGTGCGGTCGAACTAATAATATACCAAATTATATTTATATGAAATTATAAGATAAGTACTCTCTTGTTATTTAAAAAAATGCAAAAAAAAAAATTGTGATGTAGATTTTTAGATGTATAGTAGCCATACTATTGCTTTTTTCAATAACGCTGACGTCTTTATCGAATGATTTTTGAAATATATGTATCCATAAGAATGAACAAAAATCAGATCAACTATAGCTCATTTTTAAACATATGAAAGAAATATCCATGGCAGCATGCATGGAAGCACTTTATAAAGAATGTATTTTGATGAAATATTAGTATTAAAATAGAACATATTTAACCTAGAAAATCTGTCCAACATGAATGTATAAAAGCAAACTATAAGAAACTTATCTCCTCCTTCGGTAGAAGATCCACCGATGCATTTATATTTCTAAAGATAAGAAGCTTAAGATTCGAGGAATTCCATTCTTGGTGGTTCAGTAACTTAAAAGGTGTGTCAGGTGGTTTTTCAAAGTTTGCTCCTATTTAGTTGTTTGACGATATAGCATGGGTTTGAAACGTTAGAGTTCGTGTTTAGGTATGGTTTAGCTATTTCATTTGTACCAAAGAAAAACACATCATCATCGGTTTGATTTTTAAACTTTCTTATTTGCCCCAAAAATAATAATATTTACTTACACGTTTTACAAATTCAGATCTAGTTATACTTATTTATGTACTTAAAACATTTTTAAATGAGATATAATGTGTTCCTCTTTTTTGCATTTTAGGGATTTGTTTGGTGAAATATATAGAAATGTCTTAAATTGAAGAAAAATTTAATAAAAGTGGTAGGGGGATGCAGAAAAAGCGTAAAATATACATAAACCTGCCCCACTCTGATCAAAATGTATGCAATCTTTGTCCATATTTTAATTTTTCCGAAAAAAAGAAGTATTCTGCATAAAACGCGTTTTAAAGACTGCAACTGTTTGCTGAAAATTACATACACTCATGTTATGCCAAGAAAAAAATTAGTTTTCTAGGAACCTAATAATCTGTGGCTTACAAAATAAAGCATATTACATTTTTGTCAATCTTTGACGAAATCCACGATTTTAATTTAGTCGGATACCTGGAAATAAGTCAATTATCTGTATTAGAATCTATTTCAATAACCCCAGCAATTTCATAGCTTTAATTTAAAAAAAAATGTGTTAATAAAAAATCATATAAAAATAATTTTTTTCAGTACAAAAAATGCCATAAATTTGAATCGAATTATGCTGCGTCAACAAACACTTTACAGAAACTCTACATGCGAAGTAGCACCATCTTGCATCCAGGATACTACATAAGACAATTTCAGGTGCAAATTAATATTAGCGCAATTGCTAAAGCTTTTAGAGGTAATGACGTATGTACGTTAGTGAGGAACTGTGTCTAAGGTGGTATGAAAGTATATATACGGTTTGTGTTTGTAGCCTCATATGTTAAGGGAACCGTTTATGTACCTCAAACTCGAAGGTTTTGCAGGGAGGAAGGGCCATCTATTGGCAGCAAATATATATATTATTAATTTTAGCCAAACAATTTAAGTAGAAGCCCCGTAGCAGAGTTTACCAAAAGCTAGAAAATTAACCCATTTCGAGATGGGGGTGTATTGGCGAAAAAGAGTAATTACACCTGATGGAATTAAGAAAATTTTAAAAAATAAAGAATCAGGAAATGAATTTTCTGATGCAAAACGTGATGATGAAGGTGGAAATTTTTTTTAGAAACTAGGTTTGGCTCCTGGAGGTGAAAAGAATAATAGAAATAACAATGAAATCAATTTTAGACAGCCTACTTAAAGCTTCAATGATAGATTTTACAGAATAAAAACATTAAAACTTGTCCTAAATAAAAAAAAAGAGAATTAATTTGGTTTAGTACAAAAAAACTCTACTATACAGGGATTTATCAACCAAACAATATTAATATACCAATCAAAGGGTTAAATACTGATTCAGAATGAGTGGTCATTTTTACATATTTGCATATAAGAAACAAAGTCTTACGTCCATCTCTTTTCAATGAAAACATTATTCTGTAAATAGTTAATGAACATAATTAATCCATTATAAATATTTAAAGGTCCTTTGTAATGGTTTCTCAATACCTTTAACCACTAAAGTTTTGTTATTGCAGTGAAAAATTGCAAAAAATAAAGATAAATGTTTTGGGAGTACACAATTTTTGTCGGAAATATTTTTGAATGCTATCTTTGAAAATGAATCCCTTTAAATTATTCATTAAAATCTAACTTTAAAATTAAACCTTTTTTTTTATTTTGAAAGCTTTTATTCTAAAAAATTAAAATACTGTTTACTCATTCGAAAAGTACACACACACACACATATATATAGGCTTATTCTCTACAACCAAGAGAAAACATCCAGCAATCACATTCGAAAAACACATAGACAGTAGGAAAATCACGAGTAAACGAGATTAAAAATTATAAAATGGATGTTGCAGTGATATAAACATTGCTGACTTAGGACAACTAATACCAAAATAATTTATATAAAAGAAATTAGGGTTGAACAGGTTTTAGTAGACAACCTTCCCCCTTTATGTAAATAACATGAGCAAAAAGCAATAGAAAACATGGATAGGAATATCTAAATCCATTTTAGAGATAGAGGCTTTTACCTAAAATTGCACTTACAAATGCAAAAGCCCGCACTAAATCTGGGGTGCAATAAATAAGTTATTACCAGATTATGGACTGTAATGCAGATTTAAATCATGTGAAGGGAGGCTGGAATGTAGCTTTTGAACAAAAGGTATAAAAAAGAATGGAAATAAAAAATTAATAAAAATTTACCAAGAATTATAGCATAACTTTTAATAACACTAGAGTAAATATGAATAAAATAATAATAAGTAATTTTATCTAACATTAGATTATGGAGATAACTATAACTATATAAATGTTTAAGTTTATAGTAATAAACTATTATCAATATCAGAATTTTTATTCCTAACTATTTTGAATAGCTTTATATATATATATATCGCATTCTATTTTTCACTGCGTTTATTGCCTTTTTTTCTATCCAGGTACTGTCGAAAATAAAAAGTCAAAACTCTTGCTGCTGCTAATCTTTTTGCCTCTAATTCTTTTTGACGCTTATCAGCTAGTACTTTAATATAAATTTCATTAATATCTCTGTATTTGAGACATATCTCTTTTGAACTCTGCATTTCGTCAGAGAACTTTCCCCACAAATCTTCAAATTCATCCTATTAAAAAGAAAGAAGGAAAGTGTTATGATTCAGAAAATATAAGAGAAATTTCCGTATAAAAATATAACTCAACTGACGTTCCTAATTAGGGGAACATAAAATGAAATCAAACGAACGCATTCGTAAATTAATTAGATCTTTTATTTCTTTAATTAAAGTAAATGTTTGTTGTGCATATTAGTAATAATAATTATATGTCTCACCTAGAATTATATACTCTTCAATGTTACAACTTAGTATTTCAAGTTAATATTCCTTAATTTAAACAAAATATACAATTATTCAGAAGAAGGATTTGAGAAGTTAGCGCAGGCCTTTTATACATAAACTTCATTAATTGTTTTTTTAGTATTAAGTTTATGTATTATAATTTAAGTATGTTAGTAAGCAATATAATATAATTTAAGTACGTTAGTAAGCAATATAATATAATTCAAGTACGTTACTATAATTACGTAAGTAAGTTATGCATTATAAATAAGTTTATGTATTATAATTAACACAGTACATAATTTTTTAAAATTTGTTAAATAATGGCTGGTCCAACTGTCTTTTTACTTTCAGAATCAACTTAATAATATGATCTGAATTTAAAGCATAACATATTACTGTTACTGTCTCCAAAACCCTTTTTTAAAAAAGGTACTGAATAGCCTTAAAAGCTTATCTAATAATCTTATCGTTATTTTATTTACAAGACTAGGATCTTAATACAGTAGTGCACTTATTGCAAAATATGCTAATTGCCTCATATTTTTTTGCTTTTGATACTGAATGTCAGCTAAAATGCTATCCCACAAACAACTGCTGAGAAAGAGAGGAAAATCAGTAAACCAAGACATTATCAAATAATAAATGGTGTCATCTCTAACACGACACAGCAATTCAATGAGTCACAAAAAAAGTGTTTTCTAGGCTGGAAGTCCACCGCAAGGGATGATATAAGTGAAAGAAAAAATGTGAAACAAGGGATTTTGCACACATGTCTGAAGACCAGTTTGTTTTCAAGTGTTCTCGATGTGAGGGATCAGGGGATACAGGTGATAGTACTTTACAGAGATTATAGACTAATGCGTTCCGAGTGTGGTTGGGAATTATTCAGATGGAAATCATCATTCCTGCTGTAAGGTCCCTGAGTGCACTGATCCAGAGGGATTAAGCCATTCCCATATAATTGCGTCATTTGTTGTTGTTACTTAAGTCACCTTATCGACAGTTATATCAGATCAAGGTGCACGAAATTCATCGCGGTGAAGGGCTAGATTTGTATGACTGTCATTATATTTAACTTTGAGCATCATGCAGGTGGCATTACGATTCTGTTTGGTCCCACCCCGATTTTGAGGGAGAACACTCTAAAGGTGGTCAGGGGTTTCCCACCTCTCCCACGTCTTCCATAAACCCGATGAAATTTTAGAGTACTCCCATGCCGTGAATGCATTATACAATTACAAACATCTATGCCTTCTCCGAGATTCGAACCCAGGAACTACGGCACAACTATACAGGATAGGTGGCTTGCTACATTTAAATTATACTAATATAAATCAGCAGTGATAATGCCCTTCGTTGGGAGAGGACATTCCAAAGAAAATTTTGTGTTTTTAATCTATATATCCTAGTAGTGGGAGTGAGTGAGTGGATATTAACGTTGCACTGTACAGCTACACGAGGGCTGTTGGTGACGGACCACGTAATTTTGAACCATGTTCAAGTGACGTGGACGACACCTGAGCTAGCAACCCCTCTCCTAACTAGCATACCACACTAACAGGAGGACGGTTTTAAGCTCTCGACAGATTTAATGTGCATCGCGGGGGGTGTTTTTAGTGGTAATTGGCAAGAATTCGTGACAAGGCCAGCCACGGTCCGATACCTTGAGCATACGCCTACCACGGCCACGTCCTAGTAGTGGGGTTAAAAGACCTTTTCCTTCTGCAGTGTTGAACAAATGAATCTTTTACCAAATGAGAATGCGACTTCTGTGGAAACCACCAGTTCTTTTCCTAATATTGTGCTTAGGACGTGCAGTACAACTGCACATTTTGAATCCTTTACGTAATACGGTGATATATATTTAGACAACTTTTTTTTTTAACCAACGCTATGTATTGTTGCATTTTTACTTTCACGAGGGAAATTTAACAAACAATTTGTTTTCGTAAGTTTATATATTTCATTGTATTATTAGTACACATAACAGAGGGATAGGTGTATGCCATTTACTTTTTATACATGAAATATTTTATAAAACAAGTAATATAAAATTTTTTTAAGCCGATTCCTACTTAGATCAACAAAGAAAAATTTTATTTTAGCTACTTTTTTTAAATAGTTACAATTAACATAAATATGTATATACATACGACAGAATCACATCATTAAGTGGTAATTAATTTTGCTTTGTTATCATTAAAGTATCATATTGTCAACCAAAACAATCGTGTTAATAAAAGTTCAGTTGAACTGAATGCTTTAAAACGTGAGGAAAAAAAAACATTTTCAAATTTTGACACAAGTCGCCAAAAATGATGCCAACGTGGCTGTATTTGTAATTCTTTAAATAACTAGTTTTAATCAATTAATGTTTATTCATTATTATAAAATTATTGTATTGTTATCCAAAATAAACATGTATATAAAATATCAGCTGCATTGAGGGCTTTAAAATGTAATTTATTAACGATTGAAAATTCCACCAAGATAAATAAATAAACAAATAAATAAATAAATATATAAAGAGTGTGAGTTAATAGTAGGAATCGAAAAACGTTTTCTTACGGATAAGCGTTTTTTAAAGAATTGTAGAATTTAAAAAGTCGACATAGCTTGTAATGTCGACATAGCTTGAAAATCATCTTAAAAAGACAATAATTTTTAGCCTCTAGATGACTATTGGTTTGGTTAATAATCAATAGAATCGGATTGCATTTCAAGTGCATGCTTTCACAGACTGAACTTAACTTTCAATACAGTAACCTTACAACAGAAAAATTAACTTTCTGGGTTGCCATGTCTAGCCACAGAAAGAAAAACAGATTTGATCATTCGATATATAAGATTTATTGCTTCCGTGTTTGTAAAATTTGAATTAATTTTCGAAATTTTATATCCTAATTCTTTAATTCTTAAGAACAATGGATAAAAATTCTATTCCATACTAAAATCCTTCTTTGCTAAACATGGTTTTTTTTTCTGCCACGAAAAAGCTATCAGTTATTATTATTTTATTCGTAAATCTTTGTTAGTAAGTAGTTTACCTTGAAATTCTTCAGCATAGTTTTGTTTTTCTCCTTTATCCAATTTATAAAAGTTTTGGTTCGCATGGTTTCCTATGAATAAATATATAAGAAATATTATATATATATATATATATATATTATCTGTAGATTCTAATATTGCTTCACTTTTATTTTATTTTACTATATATATAGTAAAACTATTATATATTAGTTATTATTATTATTAGTTTACTATATATATATATATATATATATGTATATATGTATGTATGTGTGTAATATTTCTCCATTTTAGTCCAATACCTCTTTCGGTATTTTCAATTTTAATAGCTCGATACCTTAGATACTTGATATCAAGACAGTATTCTAAATCATTTCTATCATTCAGTATAATAGATACCACTGTACTCACTAAAATGCTTTTAGATTTTCGGTAATAAATCGTTTCACCAACTAACCGAGTAAGTTGAAATCTTTACTCGTAGTGTTATAATATTAGTAACAGATAGTCAATGAAAGTACGAAAAATGACCACGATTGGTGTAACGAAAGTTTTTGTCTTAATTAGTACAAGAGCCTGGCATTTTGAAATGAAACAAAAATAACAACTTAACAAAGGTGTCTAAGGAAAATTGAACACGCCTAACAAAGCACCATGGTTGGTATGTCTACCGGAATCTACATCATTTCTTTAAGGTACCGGCAAATTATGTAGTAATGTAAAATGAACAATTTTCTAAATCATTTAAAATGTTAGACTTTAATTGAAGATTTATATGATAACTGTGTTACCTCGATAACTCTCCACATTTCAGCTCTATGCTTCAAAGTAGCGTCTTCATAGTTCTTTTGGGCTTTTTCTTGATCTTTTCGTAATAAGGCCACCTTTCTTTCGTTGATAGTCTCAATGAACTCGATTTGTTCCCGAGCATTTGCCCTAAAATTAACATAAAACGGATTATGATTAATTCAAAGCTGATTAATTCCTTATTGTTATGAAACTTCTGTTGTTCGCCGTCTTGATACTTAAAAAAAATATGTGTTTGTGTGTGTTTTTGTAAACATTTGAAGTACTTGAAGTGTGATTAAAACTAGATCACATGAAAGTGTCGATAACAAAATTTTACGAGCAAAAACCCCAAAACAAAAAATTTATTTAAGAACTAGAATTTTTTTGTTCACCAATAAAATAAAAATAGGTAAATACAGTTAATTAATAAGCACTGCTAGTAATAAAGAGTAAAATAAGTCTAAGCAAAGAGGTTAATGTTGCAGAGTTTCTGTGTCTTAAAGACATTTTATTTCTCCTCATAAATATAAGAAAAACTTAAAATTGTTTTTAAAACTACATGGAATAAAAAAGCTTAATTCAAGAATTTAATGTAACAATAGGAAAAATAGTCGTCATTGAAGATAATTATGTCGCAATGTTGCTTTGGAGAAGATTGTTCAGAAGCAGTTACAAACGAGGGTGTGCTCGATAAAAGCAAATCATTTTTTCAATTCCTACTATTCACTCACACTCTCTATATATTTGTTTATTTGTTTATTTATTTATTTATTTTCTATTTATCTTGGTGGAATTTCAATCGTTAATAAAATACATTTTAAAGTGCTCAATTGAGCTGAAATTTTATGTACATGATTATTTTGGATCACAATACAGTAATTTAATTATAATTAAAAAAAATTAGTTAAAAACAAATTTATTAAAAAATTACAAATTCGCCCAATTGGCATCTTTTTTTGGTGGAAAGCCCCCTTTCCCGGGCGATTTTGCAAAACTTTAAAAGATTTTTTTTCTCACATTTTAAAGCATTCAGTTGAACTGAAACCTTATATACACGATTGCTTTGGATAAGAATACGATACTTAAATGATAATTAATAAAAATAATTTACCACTTAATGTTGTGATTCTGTCATATGTATACACCATATTTATATTAATGGTAACTATTTAATAAAAAGTAGCTAAAATAAAATTTTCTTTGTTGATCTAAGTAGAAATTGACAATTTTTTATATATATATTACTTGTTAATACCTATCTTTCCGATAAAACTATATGTCGTTGTTATGATGACATTTAAACTGAAACAGCAGTAACTTTGCAAGAAACAATTATCTAATCCAAAGCATATAAGGTAGCATTTGATGAAATGCTTATCAGATATATATCTAAGCCTGCGATATTTATTCATGATGAAAGTGATTCAAATCACAAGTGACAGAAAATAATGTTAAATCTTTTTAATTAAAAAAAAAACGGGTGGAAGAAAATATGTTTTCCTGGTGATTGAAAAACATTTTGCCAAAGATAAATTACGGATCTTTTTTCCCATAAACAAAGGAGCACATGTTTTGTTAAGTAATATTAAAAGAGATGTGAGAAATTCCATATAAACTGGGGGGGATTTCACCAGTACTTCCAACTTTCAATATTAGCAACCCATTTTTCAATCATAATTTTCATCACTTCCCTTTTATACAAAAGCAATGTATTGATTTCAATAATAATATACTTTGACACTAAAGTTACAATTCGATTTTATATATAAATCGTACAAATTATCAAGGTATATATATGATTTCTAAAGCTGTCGCTGTATCTACATTTGTTGTGTCTGGTGAATTCCAATTTCTTCCTGCCTTAGCACTGTAGGTTTTAGTACTTTTCACTTTTATTTTATATATATATATATATAAAAACTATATATATATATATATATATAATAATTCTTTTAATATATATTTATAAACAAACCCATGGAGTAACTGGTAATTATATCAAAGTCGTTCTTAACTCAGTAATGTTAAATTAATTATCAAAGGCATTGTTTAGTACTGATACATTTATAAGTAAATTATATAGGAGTGGAAAGAAGCATTTTAGTTTTCATTATGTCAGAATCTGTTTAGTTTTTCTTCCTTTCAGTAAAAAAACACTTTTTTAAATAACTTTTTGTTTTCAGTTTGATTTTGCTTGGCCCCTTTCCCAAGGGAAACCCCCAGAGGGGCACATCCACATTTTGAGCCGAATTACGATTTTAAAACAATTTTTTTTAAATTAATCTTAATTTCTTTTTAATATTTATCAGGCTTATCTTCCACGTTTATATTGGTTAACTTTTAAACCCTTTTTTTTTCTATTATGTCAACATTTCACGTGGAAGAAGGTTGGATCCATAAAACATTGTAACCCTAAAACGCTCCCCAGGGCAGCTTTAGAAATCATAATAGGTTCCAGTTTAGTCCCAAAAACTTTTTTTACCTGCATTTGGGGCGAATTCCAATTTTTTCCTTATTTGCCCTGGTTCTATATTCTTCACTTTTTTTTGTTATACTATATATATATATATATTTTTATATATATATATATATATATATATATATTTTTCCCTTTTGAAACATAAACTAAGTTTATGTACCCAAAATTTTCCTATGGTTATGTTATGTTCGTAGCTATGAAAATGGTAAATAAAAAATCTTTTTTTACACCCCCTTTAGACAGAAAATTCAAAGGTTTATAAAAAAATGTTTGTATATGTTGTTTTAAATTTTTTCAAAAAGGAAAATGGGGAAAATTTTTAAAAGGGGAAAACAAAGATTCATTCACGCGTTCCTCATTTAAGTGATGAATACTGATGGCAATTTAGAAAAACGTGAGTGATGTTCAGTGTCGAGCATAAATATAAATTCGTAAAAATTAAGTAAAATAACTCATTAACTATGAATCAATGTGAGTCCGTATCCCATTAATTAAGAATAGATAATTAATTGAATTGAATTACAGTATAACAAAAAAGTTCTATTATTTTTGTTTTAGCATTAGATTTTAAAAAAAAATCCGTGATGGTCCATAAAAAAATTTTGGTGGTCAGACCTGCAATAATAGGCTCATATTTCAATAAAATAGCCAAAACCTGTTTAACATATTTTTTGACTAATGCCCTATATGGGTTACATAGCATATCTGATAATGTAGATAAGAAACCTGTCAAAAATTAATGTCTATTTCCCCCGAAATTAAAGTCTACCTATCATTTCTAGTGTTACCTACACAATGGAGTGAAACTCTGAGTGAAATTAATGATATTTTGTACAATTTAATTATTTCCCCAAAACTATTTTTCCCCAAAAAGAAATTTAAACAAACTTAAATGCAAATGCCCTTTAAAAAATTTTATTTAAACAGTATTATACAATTGCTGAAAACCCCAAATTATCCTTGAAAAACCCCAATTTTTTTTGGGGATAACAATAAAAAGTACATATGCTAATAAATTCTACTTTTAAAATATTCCTTTCCATTAGAATTGCCTTTATTTTTCTAAGCACTCCCTGAAGAGAGTCTTATTTCTGCTTCTATCAGCTTAAAAAACTTTCTTTCCCCTTATCTTCTCTGAAAAAGTTTCAATTATATCTTCTTTTGATAATATTGGTAATCAGTGCAATATCATAAATTTATAATGCGAAGAATACAACTTTGTAAACAGTAATTGCCAAAGCAGAAAAAAAAAAGTATCGAATTCGGAACAAGAGCAATTCAGCAATTGAATCAAAAATTATTTTACGTCAGATGATTTTCCTACTCCGTCACCTTATCCCTCTGAGTTTTATGCTGTTTATTACTATTGTTACGCAGATACGAGGGTTCGGGGATTTTATGCAAAACAATCACAAAGAAAATAAATAGTTCTTTAAGGCGATGCGAATTTTTACAAAAATCAACCTTTAAATCAGGATTCAGCAGTAATATTCACAGAGTAAATACCCGAAGGTCTTCACCCCTTTAAACAGCAATCAAACACAAAAAACCAGTGTTTAAAAAATACATGGAAAAGATTTTTCCCAAAGCACAGCCGAGTTAATCGTTTAGTCAAAATAATCCTCACTCTCGCTGGTTTTCCAGACTCACTCCCTACCGGCGAGCACTTTTATAGGCACGCAGAAACTTTCAGAAATATAACCTCTTTCATTGAAAGTGACACAGGGGAAAAGATCCACTACTTTTAAAGATTTCAAGGGTTCCAAACTCCCCAAACAGGCAAAGACCCAAAACGGACGTAAAAGTCCCCAAACGCCCCACCCCAAGATTTCGCCAAGTTCTCATTGAATCCTTTTATAACTGGGGCGGCGTTGTTGCGGTAACATTTTCAACAGGAAATAAATATAACGTATAGAGTAATATAAAAGCATTAAACACTCAAATACAAATTACTTGCACTATTTACACAAAATTCGTAACACTGTATATATCCAATTCCTGTCTATTTTGATTAAAAAAGTGACAGGACCACAGTAAACTCAATTGAATTATATTCATTTGCAGTAATCCATCTGAGTTTTGTGAGACCAAGGGGTGTGATTACATATTATACAAAGGCAATAATGCAAATTTGAAAGGTTTTTGTGCCTTTAATTGTTTACTTCTTCAATATAATTATGAATAAAATATCATTTTTTAATGGTTTTCTAAAATTCATAATTAATTTTCTGCCAAAATTATACCACTAAGACAAGCCAAATTCTCCAATGCACGACGAGCGACACGAAAGCGTAGAAAAAGAGAGATGTTCTGTAAGACTCTTACGTTTGCAATACTTGGGAAATCTAAGGTCAAATAGCGTAGTTATACTCAATTTTTCTGAGAAAAGTTATAAAAAAATAGTATTTAATGTATAAATTATGATATAATAATGTGGTAGAATACATAACAAAATTATTCCGAGAAAACTGAAAGACAGAAACATTTTTTAGGAGTTTTTTTCTGTGTTTGCACTTTAAAGTAGCCTTAGAGAAAAGATTGATTGATCGTTTATTTTGATGTTGGAGTATTGATTGCATGCTCGTTGTAATGGTTACTTATTTCTATTATTTAATTCATTTTGATACCAATTTCTAATATAAAATATTTTTATATAAATACTATAATAAATGCGAAAAATAAATTCACAAGACATGGGGGTGTGACAAAAATTCCCAAAAAAATTTTTAAAACTTGAACCAAAAAAAAGAATTTAAATTTTAAAAAAAAGTAAAAATGCGTTTTATCTTTCAAAAATTCCTTTTGGGCTATGAATACATATTTATGTGGCAATTCACTTAAGGTTATGAAAGTGTTGTATTTTGCGAGCAAGGTTCACCAAAACGCAGAAAATGTACATTTACACTTAATTTTTTTGGAGCTCTATGTCCAGTTCTGTGCCGATGTGGCAATATACGTATTTCACATAAATAGACATCAATGAGAATAAATAACGAAAATTAGGATATCTCCAGGATTTTGTCCCAACGTTTACATTTATTGTTAAGTAGTATTCAGGAAAGTAGACAGAGAATACATACTAACAGCTCTATTTTATAAATTAGAAATTTTTATTCCGACTTTTCTCACGATTTTAAGATATCCATTTAAAAGTTTTG
>BMAV01026390.1:0-13278 GCA_019973955.1 Trichonephila inaurata madagascariensis | reverse complement strand
TAAAGCATGTCGAAGATCTACACCTCCCATGTGCCTGTTATACTGCTACTATTTTCGGACATTGTATGTCAATTTTTTTTCGCGATCCCAATATTTTTAAATTTTTTTTATTACTAGCTACGCTTTTCTTATAAACGACTAAGAATGCTGTTAAAAAACCAAAAAAAAGGGAACAAAACCCAAAACCCAAAAAGTTAAATAACATTAAAAAAGTATAAAAAAATATAAATTTAAAATTAGGAAAAAATATTAGTAATCATCCCAATACATGTTTGGTAATAACTTTGGAATGTTGTTTGTGGCGGACAAATCATTCAAACACAAATATTTATGAATTGATCTTGTTCCCAAACCAAAAACATTTTTTTTAAAAAAGTCAAAAATAAAAAATTACAAGATCTATAATGATTCAAAATTTAAATTTTAAAAAGTTTTTCAGTAAACAAATGTACATTTATTAGTAACACCAAAAAAATTATAAATCCCGGAAAAACGGAGGGGTGTTTCTGACATTTTGTCTCAAACGACAGATACAGTGTTCCCAAAAAAATTTTTTTTTTTTACCATAATAGGAATATATTTTAAGTTTTGTTTTTTTAAAGGGATAGAAGTTTTCAAAAACCCCCCAGTTTTTATTTATTTGATTGTTCATTTAGTGGACTTACCAAATTGGGCTAAAATGTTAAAAATTAAAGTTGAATTACATTAAAAAATTGATTTTTATCACCATAATTTTGATTATTTAAAATTACAAAATGCTTTATTTTAAAGAAATTTGAATTTTTTGTGAAAAACTTGTTTTGATTAAACCCGAAGTTTGTCCACTTCTAATTTCTATATAAAATAGATAGGTTTATTAATACCGTACAGAAAAATCAGTGCTGTGCTTTTTAAAAAATTTACCCGACACCCTTCCTGCAAATTCAGGTAAATTGACCCCCCCTAACAGATTTTTTAAATTTGGAAAATTTATTTTTCTGTTTATTTTTTCCCCCCAATTTTTTTTTTATTTTTAAAAACCCGCCCCCCTTTTTTCTTCCCCTCCAAACACCAAATAAAAACATGGGAACAATTTTGTTTAAAAAAGGGGAAAAGGGCCTGAGGCCATCAAAAAGTTTAGAATATTTAAAATTAGGGGGGACCTATATTTTGCAACAGTGTTGAGTCATAGATTTGACCTGTCGCCTAAAGAAAAAACTGATGCACATAAAATCTGTTAAAGGTAAAAAGCCCCAAAACTATTGATGTGGTTGGGAGAGAGGGGTCCCAAACAGCTTGAGTGTCGCCCGTCATTTGACCATGGAAAAAAATTACGAGGTCCGCCGCCAATCTTTAGCTTTAAAAAAAGTGACATTAATATAACCTCACTCACTTATATACAAAATCAGTAATTTTAAACCATATAACTGAATGCATTTCCCTTTAATGATCCAACCCCCCAATTGGTGCTTTTTCGATTTTAAAATGAGTGTTGATGAGTGCTCCTGCAATTTTATCAAAAAAGTCATTAGGAAGGAATCGGATTAAAAAAGAAATGTTTTTCAGACCCCTAATGGGAATTATGTGGGAAAGGGAAATGTGCACACTTTAAATCATTTTCCTTTTCCTTTTCCCCTTGGGGTCCCCCTCAAAAAAACCCGGGGTGAAAATCGATTTTTCAATTTTGATTAAAAAATAAAATCCCACTTTTTTTTTTTCTAATGAAATTTTAAAATTTTTGGGCCCTAACTGAATTAGAAGAAATTTTTAATTTTTTTAAAAAAAAGTTGTTTACCCCTGTCAAAAAACCCCAAAAAGGGATCGCCACCCCCCTCAAACCCAAAACAAAGACACATGCTATTTTTCACCCTTTTTTCAAAAAATTTTAAAATTTGGGTTTAAAAAAGAATTTTTTTTGATCAGCAACTTATTCAGGAAAGAAGTAAAGGGGAAAGGAATGCTTGTTTATTTTTTAAAACCGATGGGGTTTTGTTGAGAGAAGTAGAGAAGGAATTTGGGAGTTATATTCGTTCCTTGTGGTGTTTTTTACGATACGGGCGGTCGGTTGAAAGGTTGAAGAGGTGGTGTTTTTTTTCCACAAGTCTAAAAAAAGGTTGTATCCTTTTTTTTTATTATTTTAGTTGGTTCCCCTTCAGAGCAAGAAGGGGTTTTTTCCATTTCCCTTTTGGTTTGTTTTTTTGAATTTTCCAATTTCTAAGTTTCGCGGGAGTCATTCCAGTTTTATCATCACCGATGTTGAGGAACAACCTAAAAAACACTAATATCTCAATAATGGAATCAGAAATTTAAAAAATTCTTCAGATCTTCGAAAGGGGATGCGGGAAATCATTTTATACGAGCGGGGAAAAAAATTATATCTGAAATCAATATATTAGTAGAAAGTAGTAAAAGGATCCCCCCCAGACCCCAAAAATCCAACCCACAGCTATTACATGCAGAAATAAAGAATAAAAATTCCCTGGCCAGAGAACAAAAAAAGTATGTTTTTTACCCGTAAGGGAAAAAATAAGATTTTTTTACGCCAGCCCCAAAGTATTTTAAAGTCCAAATCCCATTCTTAAAAAAATTTTTAAAACTTTCGGTTAAAACTAATTTTCTTTGGGAGGGAATCACATTTTGATTTTAATTTATGAGATTCCATTTGATATTTTCCAAAAATGAGATTGAAAAAAGAACTACAAAAAAAACCAAAATTTGGGAAATAAAAATTTAGAAGATTTATTAAAAAGGACCCAAAAACAATTTCCCCCAATATTAATCACAATAGGGGGAAACCTTTCCCGGAAACTAAAAAAAACTGTGGTTCATTAATCTCAGAACCCAAAAAATTTCATAGAAAAAACCCAGACAATGTAAAAACCTTTCATTTTCCCCCTGCATTCTACCAGATTTTGCCAAAACAGCAATATGTATCAACTGTGGTGTTTCGCATCCAGGACAATGTTCTAATAACTCGAGATGCATAAATTGCAAAGGTGATCACCCAGCTAACCTAAAAAAAAATTTTAAAAAAATATAAAAATAAAAAGAAAAAAAAAAAAAAATATTGGAATTGAAATGTGAACAACATTTTACATTGGGAGAAGGCGAAGAAGATTTCGTGACAATAAAGACACCCTTTTCCCTGCACCAATCCAGAATAATGCATTTAATCCAAATATGCAAGACTATCTAGAAAAAACTTAAAAAACATGCTAATCTTTTTCAAACAATATTAGAAAAGAAAACCTCATTAATTATGCAAGTTTTTCAAAAAAAATGGAATTGTTTTTTTCCTCACCTTAGCAAGTTTTTTTAAAAATGGGAAAATCAAGCTTTTCCCCCATTACAAAAAAAAAAAGCTCTAGGAACAAACCTCAACCAAAAAACACGTGCTTTCAGTGAAAGTGATGCATCCAATAACATAGAATAGGATAATTATGGAATTATGATGGGTTTTTTGTAAATACTTTTTTTTTGGAATTTTTTTTTTGGGGGGCTAATTATTGTCTTCATTATTTTATTTTTTCTTCCCAAAGGAGGATAGTTTTTTTAGTTAAATTTTTTTTTTAATATTTATGAATATAATTCAATGGAATTGTAGGGCCTAAAAAAATAAATCCATAGGGTTTAAAATTTATCCCCCCCCTTTTTCGGGAAGAAATATCTGGTTTTTTCCGGGCCTTTTATCAATTCACGATAATATTTTTTTTCCCCAAATAAAACAATTTTGGGAAAAAGACAGAGAAGACAGATCGGGGTGGTGGTTTAGTAATAGCTTTTCCCTTTCCCAAATATTTCGCCCCAACAGATTCCTATACAGTTTCAACAAATAAAAAGATTTAGAAGTCCTCGCAATTAAAATAGATGTTCGAAATATTTCATTTTATATTGTAAATATTTATGCCCACGGGGATTTAATATTTATTGATTAAATTTTTTTCTTGAACCCTAACGGCTCCAAAAATTTCTTTTTTTGGTTTTTTAACCTTCATCACCCGATGTGGGGATCGAATCACATCTCAAGGTATAAATGAATTTGTTGAATGGATTACTGATTCTAATTTGGTTCTTCTTAATACGACCCCCAAAATTTTAATAGAAGTTCAGCAGGTATAGCATCATTAATAGACCCTACAGTTTTTCCCTTCGCTTTTGCCGGGATACTGCAATAGTTATTTTTTTAGATAGCTTTTTTGAAAGGGGATTCATAACCAATTATTACAGAGTTTTTTAATTCAAATAAGCAAATTTTTTAAAAAGTAAACTGGAAGCTGTTATGAACAAAACGATTTTTTTTTTAAATAATCCAGAAGTTTATTCTGAGAATCTTTCGGATAAGATATCACACAAGTTATTACTAATAAAATTTGGGAAATTAAAAAATTTCGAATAGGGTCCTTCCCACCCTGGTGGAATAGTACCCGTTATAAATTTATAAACTTAAAAAAAAAAATTTAGGGAAAAGAGCTATTAGGGGAGATTTCACCTGAATTATGGATCAGATATAAACAATATTTCGAGCAAACTTAGATTCCACATTAAAAAAGCTAAAAGAATGCACTGGGACAAAAAAATGCAAAAATATTTCTAATCCCAAGATGTTTTTTTTAAAATTCTGAAAAAAATTTTCCACAGTTACTGACACCGATCAAAAAATTAATATTCTTCAACTTAATAATAGGTTTATCACTCATCCCCCAATTGCAGGCAAATATGCTTTTTAGATCATTTTGCATCTTTAAAAAGCCTACTGGGAAACCCCCCTTTTGGGTTTTCTCAACGATAAAAATAACCTTCTTAATAAACCTTTTTATATTTTTGAATTGTAAAGCAAAAAAATTCAAAAAAACAACCCCTGAGCTGATCAAATTTCGGCAACTTTTAAAAATCTTGGGTCAAAAAACAACGTAATGTAATTTTTAAGATATTTTCAAAAAATTTTTTTGGGTATTGCAATTGTTCCAGATTCCTGGGAAACATGCAACTTTTCCCCCCGATTCCAAAAACCCTGTAAAGATAAAAATAAGATGTCTTCCTACAGACCAATAGCTCTGACTTTTGTATTTTTCAAAAACCTTTTAGAGAATTTTTAAATAATCGGGTTTTTCTATGTAACTAAAGAAAGAAAAAATTCATCCCCAAAATTATGGTTTCGTTCCTTTTAAAGATAAAAAGGGGAAATGCTACTTTATCTTGTACATAAGGGACAATGAATGCAAAATTACAGAAAAAATTTTTAGGAATAAGTTTAGACATTAAAAGTGAAAACGATTCTTTTTTTAGGATGGTCTTATTTATAAATGTTTTTCAAATTTGGGATAGCAGGAAAAACAAAAA
Organism: Trichonephila inaurata madagascariensis; assembly: GCA_019973955.1. Lineage (NCBI taxonomy): Eukaryota > Metazoa > Arthropoda > Arachnida > Araneae > Nephilidae > Trichonephila > Trichonephila inaurata. The sequence continues at coordinate 7,959 of BMAV01026390.1, read as the reverse complement.
TTGGGTTAAAAAATTTCTCTACATCCCCCAACTTTTTAATTAAAATGGAGGGGTTATTTTTTTCCCAAAAAAATTTTTTCCGGGCAGGGTCTAGCCCAAGGTAGGGCCCATTTCCCATTTTTTTATACCATTTATAAAGAAATATTTTGATTAACCCTTTTGAGCCGAAGTTGGGAAAGTCTGGTCTACGGGCCCAGACATATTTATATTTTGGGCCCCATAAATCCCTTTTATTTTTATTTGCAAAAAAACAGAATACACTGGAAAAAAATTTCCCCCGCGGGTAAATATTGGAAAAATGAATTTAAGCCCAGAGAAATGTACAATAGCTGAATTATCAAAAAAAAAGAAATTATACTCTTTTCCCCCTATTTTTTTAGCTGGGTTTCCCCCTACAATGGAAACTTCTATTAAATACTTAGGGGTTTTTTTTTTTAAACGCTTCCCCCAAATTTTTTTATTAAAAAAACAACTAATAGTAAAAACCTTTTAAAAAGGATTCCCAAAGCACTGAAGGGTATGGATATAAACATTATGGGCCGAGATCAAGAGATCTCATTAATTTATTAATAATAGCATATGCAGTGTTTTTTTCCACATTTGTCACATTATAAATAAAAAGGTCTGAAAAACAATTTAAAAATTTTTAATGTTATTCAAACTAAAGCCCCCCGAATTGCCTTGTCTTCCCCCAATGGACCCCCCAAAAATTGTGCTCCTAAAAATTAGCTGGTCAAGAAATTTTGTCAAAAAAAAAATTTTAAAAATTTTGGGAAACAAAATTTTTTTTATTCAAATCTCTAATAAGGGGATTTTTCTCCCCTTTATTACAATTTAAACCCCCAGACAAAAGAATCTTTTAAAGTTTTGGGAAAAAGATTTTAAAAAAAATATCATTAGTGTACTTTATGATTAAAATGTTGACGATGATCAAATTATTTCCAACCCCCGATTAATCACCCTTTTTTGACCTTCCATGCAAAATTTATATCAATAGTTTTAAATTTCAAGATAAAAAACCCCCCCCATTCCTGCAATAAACGGGTTTTATTTTTTGAAACGACGCGCGAACGTAAATTTCAAAAAATTTTTTTTTATCGCTACCGATGCCGAAAATCCCAAATTACTTTTTGAAAAGCAGGTATATCAAAAAAAAACTTCATTTTGCTTACAGAATCAACCATTCAACCCGTTTTTTCCGCAGAAGCTTTTTATTTGTCAAGCTTTGATGATCTGGGGGATTCTAATGTAAATTTTACCCCTTTTTCGGATAACCCCCCTGTTCTTTTTTTGCACTTCCCAAAAATTTCCCCGATCAAATCCCATAAGGAATTCATAGACCGCAAATAAAATTTACATGCTATCTAACTACATTAATCAGTTAATTTGCTTTGGGGTTCCGGGCATTCAAAAATTAATTGGAAAAGAGCAAGCGGATAATCCGCAAGATCGGTCACGGAGTCCAATGTTTACATTGACTGGATTGCCTCAGAAGACATTCATAAAAATATATATCGAAATAGAATTCAAAAAATCAATGAAAAATACTACTTAAGCAAATATTTTGAAAAATTGGGAAATATTCCGACCATTGATATTATTTCAAAGTGGACAGAGAATCGAAGAGAAGAAATTTTAAGCACTCGAATCTTCAGTAAAATGATTATCACCCAGGCCTTCTACCTAAATTTAACTTACAGGATAATGCAACGTGTACCACATGTAATTGTATTAATGATTTGGACCACATTATACTAAACTGTAGCAGATATACTAGACATCGGAATAACCTCTGGTCTATTCTTCATATTGATCCACATTCCACTATCACGTTTAGAGATGTTTTGGAAAAAGCAATGTATAACAAATCAACTTTCAGAATCTTTTTAAAGGGAATGAAATATTTTAGTATTTACTAATCTATTAAGCTTTTTCATCCTTTTTGAGGGATCATAGCCTGTGTTGCTCTATATCCCCTTCAACCTTTCAATCAATCAATCAAACAGCCGCATGTTATTTTCTTTTCTCATTAAATACAACGAATTTCTGTTGTCGTGTGGAATAGTGTTTTCCATCAAAAACAATAATGATAAAATGTTTAAAAAACGTTTTTACAACTCGGTTAAATAATAAAACGCTTTAAAAACGAAAGTTTGGAAAAAAATGTACAAAACCCAAACTTTCGATGAATTAAACGTTGCATAACAGTCAGACGATTTCAACAAAAATAATTCAGCTTTAAAAGCAAAGTTAGGTAAGTTTAATAAAGAGTATGTTTCTTTTTTTGGAACTAATTTGATAACGGGGGTAACTGCGCCAAGCAGGGTTTGCTGTAGCTGGACTGGAATCCAATATGGCGGCGTCCGCTTAGTCATCGGGACGGAAAATAATTAGAACTGCATGATTGCCGACAATTTTAGATGTAACCAAAGAATAATGTTGATGAAAATCATGAAAATAGGTAGTGAAATAGTGTACTTACCTTTTATGGATGTGGACGAAAGCATGAGATATGAGTACCAGGATTTTTTTTTGCAAAAGGAAAGAAATATGAGGACTATAATAAATACGAAAGGTAATTGATGGAAGTGTGAAAAATGCATTTTTTGAGCTGGTTGTAATAATGAAAAGGAAGTTTTAAAACTCAAAAAAAAAAAAAAATGCAATGCAATGCAAGTGGCTGAAAATGTTACGAAAGGATTATGAATTCGATTCCTCGACTCCCCCTCCCGAAACGATTCTCCATTCAGCCCAATTAATATTGCGAACAAGGTCCAGAAATTTAATGACTGGGTCCTCTTTCAGAGCGAAACAAATTTTCCTGAACATGTACCAGGCGATATATCCTTCAAATCTTCCTTTTTGATTATATTCAGGCAAGGAAGCTTTGAAGTGGCGCCAGGTAACTTCGATAGTATTTGTATGAGCGCCGGTCTCAGAATCAACGAATTCGAGCAAATGGTTAACTGTAAGGTGATGATAGCCTTTTCACCAACCTTCGTAAAATTTCCAACAGTCTGATATAACAGTTGTTCCTGGTTCGATCCATAATTCAATAAGGCCGAGAAGTTTTCTGCCGTCCTGTCGTGAACTGCAAACCAGGAAGCAGCGTCCCGTCTCGCGCTCTACCCCGCCAAAACCCACTGTCCCTCCACGAAATGACCTTATTATATTTTCTTTTCCCAATTTTACTCGTCAATTTCAACCGTTTTACCCTCCCCAGCTTTCTGTGTTAACGACAATAGTCTATTAACACATCGGACGCATAGCTGCGCCAATCGGCAACAGCCTGCGAATAAATACCAAGCTCCTTATGAATTTGAGCGAACGAGGAACGTCGGAAGAATTCATAAATTAAAAGAAGAATAGTCGAAATAGGCAATTTGCTTCCGGAAAAAAAAGAATTGAATCGGATAGATTTCTTACTGCGGCAGCGCGAATTTCCGCAGCGAAAGATGCGACCGTCCAATTTTTTCGATGTGTCCGGAGCAACCTTCATGCCGCGGCCACATTTCTGGGCTTTGGGACCGGGGTTCGAAATCAAAGAAATTTTGGAAAGGAATGAGAAAAGATAATCATTATTTTTTAAGAATAATGTAGACCAAAAGTGTGAATTGGGTACACATTTAGGACCAAAGAAATTAAAAGAAGAGCCATGATATGTCCGGGAAAAAAAATCCTGGTACTCACCAATTACTGCGTAAATGTCCATTTTCTGGAGAAAAATAAAAACAGAGCAAAGCAAAGCAGCAGGTAACTGAAAATGATAGCATTTTCGAAGATTTCGAATTAAAAACGTCCGAAATGCAAAATTTGACCGCGCAATAAAAAGAAACCAAAAGAATAAAGTATTTAGGGAAATTTAAAAACGTCTGAAATTAACACGATTAGCTGTGCAAAAACCCAATTAGAATGAACTACATTAAACGTCATCTCCATGGCAACCACATCACCAAACGAAAGAAATTTCAAGCCAACCAAAATTGATTTTTTCGCCCATGTTGGCGAACATAAAAAATTACTTGGCGCAGTTACCCCCGTTATCAAATTAGCACCCTTTTTATTCCATTTGAATGTTTCTGTGAAAAAGACTGACACTGTAACTGTTTCTTTTTGCTTTGAAACAACATTAATAACATAAATAAAATGTAAAACCAAGGTATTCACATAAATTTTGGCTACAAAATTGTTAATATGTTGTGACTTTTGTGTTCTTATTCAAATATTTCTTAATATCAGGTTTACTAAAACAGTAGTTAATAAAAAAAGAATACAAAATTATTGAAGTGAACAATAGACTTTCATATGCTATGAGGTATATTAAAAGAAGAGTTGCAAAATATTTTGCGGAGTTATGAATTTGTCACTTTAACTTCGACATAGCCATCCTGTGATGACCATGTCGTGCCGGTTCCGCGTGTGGGGGTGTGGGAAACAAAATGATGAGACATAAAGTTCTTAATACAATTTTTTTTAAGAAAAACTTATATTTTTTAAATTTAATTTGACAATTTTAATTAAAGTGAGAGAAAAACAATTAAACCTTGTATTTAAGTCAGATCACGAAACTAGATCCTTTATCTCAATTATCATTAATAACCCTATTCATCTAATTATTATATCAAATATTCCCTTTTTTTAATTTCCCTTTTACCTAAAGAGAGATGCTAAAATTCCTTTGAATAGGAAGATTCTGATTCTTTATATTAGGCTTTCCCTTTAAAACTATCGGACTGCTAATCTGATTCAAGCTACAATAATTTTATCTTTAAATAGCCGCACAAAGATCAGAATGATTCCAACTACTATCTCTGCTTGCCCCTATATCATCAAAAAAGTTTTATCCTTTTTTGTATATCTCCTTTGCATAATATCTTTTTTTTATCTTCGGTTGGGGGTTTGGGAAAAAGTTTTGCCATTAATCGGGCCGTAAAAGAACAAGGGTTATGTTGCAGAAAGACGCGAGAGACGCACAACACTAAAGTGGTTTTTTCGATTCCCTGAAACATTAAATAGCGCGACAGAGAAAGTAATTTCTATGACAGGGGTACGCCGAAAGATATCTTTAATAATGGATGCTAAAATTTTTTTTTCATTGGCCCAAAAAGGGGGCCCTACTCATATAAATGGTTTTATGGCAGAGTTTGGGCATAAGGGGTTTTTGATACTGAAATATTGTCTGGGAAAAGCTCATTAAAAAGAAAAGTATATAGCGATGAGTGTTCGGGGTTACTTTTAAATAGTAGGGGAACGGAAGTTGAAGAGATGTACTTTTTTTTTTTTGTATTTTTTATCCTCCCGACATTACACAATTTACGATATACACAATATTTGGACTCTATGGGGGCTTAAACATACAAAGCAGTTTTAGAATCTAAACCTTAAAGATATTCAAAATTAAAAAAAATTTGAATTTTTGGTCATGTTGTTGTGTGGAAAATATGGGGAAAACTTAGGGCTTAAAAACAAAATTAAAAGGCAAAAAAGCATGAAGACATAAAATTTAGGATGCCATAATGGCGCAGATACATAAATAGACAAATTTTAAAGATACTATGTTTCGGCTATTCAAAACAACTTGGGAAACTTGTCAGCCATAAGGCAAGCTATTTAGGCTGTATTTTTTGATAAAATCTCCACAAATTTGAATCTACGACACGGTTTATGCCCCATGGGAGATGACTTGTGGTGTATATATAATATGTCCAAACTGAAAGGTTACACATATAAGCATAAACACAACTTACCTATTGCAATTAGGAATTGCATAAAAAAAGTATTTAGAGGTCTCTAGTCTTGAAATTTTATCTAAATGCTACTTAATAAAACTCAAAATATTAGTGAAAGCTGAAATAGTATTTGGTGTATAATTCAAAAACTGTATTTGTGCAGTTGGAACTTTAAAACTATAGTATATGAAGCTTTTATATTTATATAATTAAAGCTTTATTACCAAATTAAAAATTTTAGATGTATTAAACATTTAATCCTGGATTTTACAAATGTCGAGGTTTGTAAAAAGTAGATTATGGTTATTAGAAAGCAGAATAGGCAGTTTTACAATGAACCAAAGAAGCTAGAATTAAAAACAAACAATTAAAATGTAGACAAGAAGATGATCTTGCAGATGACACCAGCAATCCAAGTTATAGTTCTGGTATGCATTAGTTAATGGTAATTTTACTTAAAATCTCTATTTCTCAAAGTGTAAATTTCAACACAAAAGGAACATTTTTTGAAAACACTACTTATTTTATAGCCTTGAAACTTTGCACATGTGTTAACAGAATACAAATGAATATTTTAATGAGATTTTGTCAAAAATTATTCAAAAAATATTTTTTGGATTAAAATGTACAAAATTTCATCGTTTTAAAATTTTCCGTGTGTTACTCCACATATAAATTTTTTAAAAAACAAATCAAATTTTAAAAAATGCTCCCATTAAAAAATAAAACAATACAATAATCACAAAAAAAAAAAAATTCATGACTGTACAACCTTCCCATTTTTTAAAAAATGTTCCTTAAACTTGGTCATTTTAACATTACGGAGATAGGGAAAATGCTGGGAAGGGGCCCCTTATGACGTAAGGAAAGAGAGCACCACCTAGCGGACAAGGCGGTTCGAGGATAAAGAGACGACAGACGGATGAATAGGACGATTGCGCCGGAAGACAGACGGAGAGAAAACGACGCAGACGGAAGGGACGAAGGCAGCAGGACGCCTGGTGGAATCCAACCACCGATAACTTTTACTAATTTTGGCCTCCCTTGTAGATAATTCCCCCAAATAAATGCATACTTAATTCAGTCTGGTCGTTGTCACTCTCTATATGGGGGCTCGGCCTTTCCCTTAACTTAAAATCCCCTAGAAAACCGAAGCAAAAGAAGAAAAAAAAGGACGATGCAAGAAAAGTGAATCTTTTCAACGTGTTTTGTGTGTTGACGATTTTCTTCATTTAATGTGCATTTCAACGTGTTTTATGTGATTTGACGATTTTCTTCAATTTAATGTGCGTTCCAACGTGTTTTATGTGATTTGACGCTTTCCTTCCATTTGAAGTGTTGTGTGAAATTTCAAGAGGAAAATTCATGATTGTGAAGAAATTTATTCAATAATTCTGCCGGCATCTACATTTTCTTCAAAAATATTTATACAATTTATGAAAAAAATAACAACAAGACGTTGTGTGCAAAAGGCTTACCGTGAGTTTTATTTCCTTATTTTTTACAAACTCTCAGTGTGTGTGATTGTGAAAATATATTTTGAAACTGCTAATGACTTTTGAAACGATATATTTTTTAAACTTATACAACTTTACTAGGAACATTTTATTCTAGACTGTTATCCTTTCATAGCGTATTAATTTTATTTTCTTTTGTTGAAAGATTTTACTGTATATCATTTTAAGTGATCAGCAAATATTTGTATACTTTTTCGTATTTTGGTTTTATTTGAGTGATTTATTATGTCTTTTTTAACACTGAATGATATCCAGTTTTTGCGCAAGCATTAAAATTTGGCAATACTCAAAATGTAAAAAATTTTTGTATTCTTTATATTTAACTATTCACCCATTCAGTAGGACCTCTAGAGAACAATTGCGAAATTTTACGGGTTTTTGCACCCGGTTTTATATTGAGGACTACTTCCGCGCCATTATTTTAAAAATTAAACCTACCTGAAAGCAATTTTTTTTGGAACGACTTCTTGATCTCACTAGCAAAAATTGTTTCCAAAGCGGTTGCTATGGCAACTGAGTAAAAATTGCACGAATGGACTCGATTCATCACTAGAGGGGGCTGCGATCGGTCTTGTATCACGTGATTTTCCAGTGTGCGATCAAGTAACAATAACAGCCTATCACTTTACACTTGTGCGCTAACTTTCAATTTGCTAATTATTTTTTTATATATTCTTTAAATTTTTAAAATTTTTAATATATTTTTTAGTCTT
>BMAV01026387.1:0-57019 GCA_019973955.1 Trichonephila inaurata madagascariensis | reverse complement strand
GCATTTATTGGTCCCTTTGGTAAAAAACTTCGTAAAATTACATGTGATTTTAGCTAATTTGCTTATACGTAAATTTGTATTCACGAGTGATTCCAAAAATGAGAATTAAAATATTGATTCGTACACATACTTCTGTTCTATATTGCTTTTATTAATTAAATGACTTTGACTACTTTAAAAAATAAAAGTGTTACCAGAAAATTAGAAAGTAAATGAAATAAAACTTTTGTGAATGAAGCCAACTCTTAGTCTTGAATAGTTTATTATTCTAATTCAGAATCTTTTAAAAAAATAAGCAATGTGATTAAATAATTTTCAAAGTGACCTTTTCTCTCATAATTATGTATCATTTTTCTGTTTTAGAGTTTACGAGAAGCTCAAATTAACTGATTGACAAACAATAACTACTAACACATAGCTCTTTTTTCCTGAGTAACACAGGAATTATTCTATCTAGATCAAATTTTTCTCTTGCTACGTATGTTAAACTAAAAGTAAATATTTTAATTGCTTTTAATCATTACTTTTTCATGCTATTTGAATCTGAACTTAGCAGTTACATACATTTATTTTGTAAAAATATCACTAAAGTTTTTGCAAAAATGTTGCATTCATGATAAGTTTCCCTCAGTTTAACCAGAAAGCCAACACACACTCGAAGTGCTTTATATTTTGAACAAAAAATAAATGCAAGTAAGAAAAAATTATAGATGCTTCGTTTTTTCAAAATTTTATTTTTGAGTCTGTCAAAGATTTTTGCATACTTTCCTTTAAGAAAATTGAAATATTTCCGTAAGGGATTAACATGTTCTCCGATCAATAGGCTTCACAAAATGTGCTGTTCAATTCTTTTTGTTTTTTGTGCGTGCGTTGTTTAAAAACTCAAGGTATGAAAGACGGGCAACCAAAGGTTCAACCATATTCTGGAATAGTTTGTACCTGAATCTCATTTATTTTGTTTACCTTTTCGATTTTTCACGGAAAACCGATCTCAACTTTTGAAATAAGTTAGAAGGAAAAAACTTATACTGAAGGAAAAAGAACTGGTGTCCAGCTGTTTGAAGAACTACCAGAGGCTGATATTTTCGTTCGAGAAGTTGAAGAAAAATAGAGGTGTTTTATTAGAAGCTCCTTTCTCTAGTATTTTTTACTCAAAGTCATACAGTAGAATACAGTTTTCTTCTTTTTCTGGAAAATGAAGTGTGCTGAAGTCTTAGAGACATATTTTTCACAATTCCTACTATTAGCTCACACTCTCCCTATACATATTATTTAGATATCTTGTTCAAATTTTCAATCGTTAATAAATACTTCTTATTTATCCACTTAAGTTTTAATACTTTTTCTAAACTTGTAGTGGATGGCAATTGATGTTAATATAGATTTTTCAGAAAAAAAATCATTAATTAAATTTAATTAATTAATTTCAGTTTTATATGGGAGAAAATGAATGAAGGCAATAGATGGCAACAGTATACATTGATTATTGTAAGAAAATTCGCTTTCTGTTTTACCACTTAATATTGTGACTCTGTTATATGTATATATATATTTATATCAATTGTGGTTATTTAATAAAAAGTAACTAATTGACTTAATTCTGTTTATATTACTTGTTTTTATTTACTCCTACCTCTTACCCAAAGTAGATGTGTCGTGATCAAATTTCCCCTTAATTAAAACTTCCTTTTACAAAAAGTTAATATTTTATTGTAAAAAGAGATAGCTATAATAAATCAAGTTAAAATACTAACGTAACTTTTTTTATGCTGACCGTAATGGATAGCTACAATTGTGAGGAAAAAAAAAGACAAAAATAATGGCAATTCATACCACCTTTCTTCATGATAAAAAATAATTTTTCTCTTTTTAATGAATGTTTAAAAAACATAAACAAAGGTTTTCTTAATGAATTAAAACATTCCCTTTTGAATTTAGTATAAACGTTTAAATTTATCTGGAGTTTTTAAAATAGCTAAAGAGTTATAAGTGTCTGTTGTAATTAAATACGTGGTTAAAATAAATAAATAAATATATATATATATAGTTTAATATATAAAAGTGCGTTGTGTTGTTTCTGTAAAATAATTTATTGCATTTTAAGGGAAATGTAGTAAAGCAGTAAAATTTAATCCAGTACTTTACAATGATTACTTTTGGTCAATTAGTTCCGGCTTTGTGTCTGCAGATATTAATTAACATTTGAAAATCACTGTTTTAGGTTTTTTTCATGTATTTAGTTCTTTTACACACATATTAGTAATTTAATAGATGTTTTCACGTGCTGTGAAATAACCAAAAAACAAAAGTTTAAACTCCAAAAAAAGAACATTAAAACATTAATGCAAAAGCATTAATAATTAAGCATTATTGTGAAATTAAAAGAAAGAAAATGCTTTTTTTGAATGTTTACATGCGTTTAGAGGATATTTATTAAAAGTAAATTTAATGATAAATTTAATTTTTACTTTATGAAAAACGTTATAGCTATTAAAAATATTAACTAAAATGATACTGTAAAACATAATTTTGTTAAGAATAATAATAAAAGGAGAGAATCATATTTATATAATTTTGAGATTATTTTAAGACATTTAAAGCTATATTAACTATAAAAAGATTTACATTTGTAAGGATTTCAAATCATTCCTGATTCTCCTGTCATTGGTAGGGAATGAAGTATTTGCGTTTGTTTCTTCCTCAAGGGGACCACTTCAAGCAGTATTTTCCTTGTTTCCATAATGTTGAAAATGACCAAGTTTAAGGAACATTTTTGGAAAATTGACCAGTTGTATAATCATATATGAATTTTTTTTATATATTTATTGCATTGTTTTTATTATTTACACGAGAGCATTTTTTAAAATTTTTGATTTGTATTTTAAAAAAAAAAAATTCATGTCAAAAGTTTCAAAATGATGAAAATTCTTGTACTTTTTAATCCATAATTTTTTTTTGAATCTTTTTTTTTGACAAAATCTCTCATTAAAATGTTTATTTGTATAGTATTAATACATGTGCAAAGTTTCACAGCTATAAAATAAATAGTTTTTTCAAAAATGTTCTTTTTAGGTGGAAATTTACACTTTTGAGAAATAGTGATTTAAAGTATAAAAACTTACTATTAACTAATGCATACTAGAACCATAACTTGTATTGCTGAGTTATTTACAAGATCATCTTCTTTTCTACATTTTAACTGTCTGTTTTGAATTCCAGCTTCTTTGATTCTTTGTAAAACTGCCTTTTCGCTTTCCTTATACAAGCAAGATCTGCTTCTTTAACGCTCGATATGTGTAAAATCCAGGTTGAATATTTAGTATATCTAAAGGCCGTATCTCCCGTACATTTTTGAAGCAAGTTTTTGGACCATTTTTTCGTACTATCTGAGGGTGAAGGGTGGCCGCAAGCAAAACGACATGTTCTGACGTCAGCCGCGCTCTATCTCCACATTGAAACATTACTCGCCGATTTTTCTGCTTCGGAAAACGAACATTCAAAATTATTTCTTTTATTTCAGTCGCGCTTTTGTTGTGTAAACAGAAATGGAGCACTAAATATATTTAAAATATTATACGCCGTTAAAATATTATACGCCATATCTGATGCGTTTAATGAAATCGAAACCGCCATCTTGTTTATGACGTAGGGTGCCGAAGAGCCTCATTGGCTGGAATTTCAAGCAACTTTTATTTGGAACAACTTTTTCAGCTCACTAGTAAAAAAGTTGTTCGGAAGCCGTTGCTATGGCAACTGAGTGAAAATTGCACGAATTGGACGAAAAATTGCTCGTAACGTGTATACGTGATACGGCGTTAAGACTTTTAATTTGGTGGTGTTGGGACTAATTCTCATCTGGTTTAATGAAACTAGATCAGATCCATGAGCCCATAAATCTGCACAAGGTCTAAGAACAGCAGGGGGAAGCAATAGTTTTTCTCACAGGAAAACCCCAGACATTGCAGAATGTGCTGAGGAGAAAAAGGACTGATGTCACATTCGGTGCAAATTGGGAAGCTTCCTTGCCACCTTCATCATGCACCTCAGGTGACCAGTCGAAAATTGCAAGAATGCCCGTCTGATAAAATCAGAAACCCTTGAATGATATGGTGGATCCAGGGTGTCTTTGAAGGGGCAAGAAAAACATTGAACCTCTGCCCCCTCCTTTCCCAAAATGATAGTTTTTGTTGGTAGCTTACTGAGCCAGGATCTCCATTTTGGATGATCAATAGTACGGAAATGCTTTTAATACTCTATATTCATAACAATATATTAAGAAGTATATTTGTACTAGTCAATACCAGCCCTCTTCTCTGGGTTTTTTATTATATTTTATGACTATATATTGTTTTTTGTAAGGCCCAGTGGTCGAGTGGTAGCGTATCGCGCTTTCACACCACAGCTCCGAGTTCTATTCCCGGGGTGGGCAAGGTTGACTCAGCCTTTCATCCCTACTGCAGTGGGTCGATAAATGAGTACCAAGCTTACTTGGGTACTTTAACACTGGGGGTCTTGTTTCAGGCTGACCACCTGATCGGGACATCTGCTCATGCACCTCAGTGCTCAATGGTCATGTATACTGGGATGAGCTCATTAGGCCCTGGCCCTCATGGGCTGTTGCGTGACTGAGTTTGAGATATATATTGTTTTGAAGTTATTTTTATTTAAGTAGTCCAATCTTTAAGCTTTTAATATACAGAAAGTTATTCCTACAGATTTCGCCTTTTGTGACTAAAAAGGGCACGACTTGAACTTCTAAAACGGAAGTGTATTTACCTTTTACACTTCCATAACCACCCCTTTGGAGTCAATTTCTATAAAACCCATTTTTAGCGGATCTCTAATCAACAAAAGAAATATTATTGCCAAAATTCAAGTCTGTATGTCTAATAACTCAAATTATAACGGAATTTTTTAATCTAAAATGCCCCGTAAACCAGACAATGCCTTAGGGATATGATTTGACGAAGCACGGTTCTTAATGGATATCTAAACGAAAGAAGAAACATGCCTTGCGAATTTCAAGTTTGTAAGTCTAATCATTCAAAAATGGGATTTTTTAAAATCAATAACACCTCTCCAACTTTGTTGGAGGTAAATTTTCAAAAAAAGAACTCCATCCTTAGCGGATCTCTACTGAACAGAATGAAGATGTTTTGCCGAATTTCAGGCTTGTATGTCTAGCAGTTCAAAAACACGAAATTTTGTCTATAACACCCCTGGAACGCCACCCTTGGGAGTCGATTTCCGGAAAACTCCTTCTTAACGGATATCTACACATGGAAAGAAACATGTTTTCCAAATTTCAAGTCTCTGGATCTTATAGTACAAAAAAGGGAATTTTCATCCATAAGGCCCTCCACAATCCCCCCTTGGGAATCAATTTATCTTAGAGGATCTCTACACAACAAAGAAAGGTTTGTCAAATTTACTTGTACTTCAATTATTTTGGAGATATAGTGATGAGTAAGTGAGAGTGAGTTGCTTTTCTCCTTAATATATATGCATATATTGTTACGTAGATGTGGGTTCGAGAATTTTATGCAAAACAATCTCAAAGAAAAATAACAGTTCTTTAAGGTATCCGATTACGTTTGGAACCGTGATTTTGCAAAAGTGCATAAATGGATAGTTTTCATGATATTTAGTGTCACTTAGATTATAGAATACATATATACAATTATTTTAAGGACATTTTGACAAAAAAAATTATTTAAATACAATATTTTGGCAAAAAATTAACAGAATAATTTTTTTTCAAAATGTTCTCCTTTAGTGAAAAATGCTTCTATTACAATAATATTTTGCCTGTCTATAGCTTAGACCTCTCTACAGAGGCTCAACTAGAACTTTTGAAATATATAACTTAGAAATGGGTTTATCCATATTTTACGACAACAGAGGGGAGCAATTTTAAGAAAAAAAAACGCCGATAATTATTTCAATTGGTTGTAATTCTGAAAATAATAGGAATTTTTCAAAAATCATAGTTGAGCCTCTGTAAAGAGGTTTGAGCCATATACAGGCAAAATATTATTATAATAGAAGCATTTTTCATAAAAGGAGAACATTTTGAAAAAATTATTCTGTTTAAATTTTTGCCAAAATTGTATTTAAATAATTTTTTTTGTCAAAATGTCCTAAACATTTATACATGTAGTCTAATCTAAGTGACACTAAATATCATGAAAATTATCCATTTATGCGCTTTTTTAAAATCACGGTTCCGAACTTAATAGGATACCTTAAGAGCGATGCGAATTTATTATCGGAAATCCAATTCTTTATAAATCCAGAATTCCGCAGCAATATTTACAGAGTAAATCTCTGAAGGTCTTAACATCTTCAGCAATCAAAAAACAATTATCAGTGTTTAAAATAAAATATGTGAAAGATTATTCACAACACAGCCAGCTAATAAAAACAATGCTCACTTCGCTGGTTGAACAAGACGACTGGTTGGGCTGGCAGGCTCTTTTTATAAACCTGGCGGAAACTTCCAGAAAGAAGGGGAAATTAAGCGTAAAATTAGTAGAGAATCCACAATTTCTAGAACCGGGGGTCCCAAAATCCCCAACAAGGTCCCAATGACGGCAAATGGTCGAAATGAAAATTTGGGGCCAACCCCAAAAATTGGGGCCAACTTAGCTCTATAGTAAAGATTTGTTTCCATTGAATCCCCACTTAAAAGGAACGGCATTGCTTATGAATATTCAATTTTAAATAAAACGTAGGGCCGGAGTAATATAAATGCTTACCAGTGTTTCTCAAATGGGGGCCCCCCCGGGGGGCGATAATTCAAGGGGCGCGATAACCTTAAAGGGGGGGGAACATATCGAAAATAAAAGGTTAAAAATTTTTACTGGAATGGACAAAATATTTTTGATATAATAAAAATACAGATTTACATTGATATGGGATTTATATATATCATCAAAAAAAAGGTCATAAAAAATAAAAGTTTCTCCGAACGCTCTTGCTATCTTTTGATCCAAAAACCCAAATAAAAATTATTTTGTTTGCTTTGTTTAAACCTACATGAAGTTTTTTATTACGTTTTTTTTTAACCCAAAAAATATTACTTTTGCGGCTTTCAATTTACTTGATGGTTATCTACCCCTTTTTTTAGGGAAGTTGTAAATTTATAAAATTCTTTTTTTTTTTTCCACAGTGTGAAAGAGTTTTATGATACATGGAAAACATTTGAGCACTTTGAAGGATTAATTGGCCAAGATTTATATTTTATGAGTATACTGAAACATATAATAAAAAAATCGTTAATTCTGGGAAAACTGTTTATTTGTTAAAGCCTTACAAGAACCTCTAATATGACGAACAGTCTTAAGGGGGTAAAAAATTGATAACATATTCCTTTTTGGGAGGGGAAACTTTTTTAGAATCTTGGTACCTGTTTAGACCGAATTCCCAAACGCCCCTATTTTAAAAAAATATTTTCTTGAACATGCTGCATTTTCCTCTATGAATAACTTAGTGGTTTTAATTTGATGTTGTGACTGATTATGGTTTATAAATGTAAATGGCAGAATAAAAAAAAAATTGGTCATCTGTGACCTTTAAAAGGTAATTGAAGCTGATCAAACAAGGGAAACATTTTGCTGAAATAATGCATATTAATATTTAGAAAAGTAAATTTGAAAAGCAATAAGCATGAAAAAAAAGGAAAATTTTTCAAAAGCACATTAAGAACTTTATCAAGAAAATATGAAGCCAAAATGTACCGCAAAATCCTTTGCCCCCCAAAAGACACAAGCAAGAAAGTTCAACAGAATATTTGTCGATCATCAAAGGACATTAAAAATTACAATAACGTGAAAAAAAGTGTCAGTTTTCTTGTTAATAACCCTGTAATGTTAGCAAAGTGTCGTGATTTGTGTCCTTTATTAAAGGGCACCCCGCATTTGGAACAATTTATTCAGTTTTATTTGATATTTTTCAAATTATGAAAAAACAAAAGAAAAATCCTAGAAAAAGGTAAAAATATTTGATTCTCGGTTCTTTTTTAACATAACTCCCAAGTTCTTTTGACGGCTAAAATTTTGGGAAAAATTTTTTCCCAAACCCCAAAACCAAGAAGAGAAACAGGACGAATATGCAAATGGGATATACTTTAAAAAAAATAAAGGGGTTTTGAGATTGGACGGGAAGCCCAAAAATATCTTAGTGTGGAACTGTTGGAACAAGCGTTAGACGACCACAACCAAGGGAAAAAGGATACGTCACGTCATTAATAATATTAAGTATAAGAAAGATTAATAAGGTCTGAGTGTTCTTATCTACAAATAGCCAAACAGGAGAATCTTCATGGAAGGAGGATTACCAAAAAAAGGTAATATTTTGTATAGGAAGTTTGATTAGGCAGATAGTTAAATATAATTAAGATAAGTGATTAGTCGTGCGATCTGACTTACATATTCAGTTTAATTTGTGGTTATTCTCACTTAAAAAAATTGTTATTTAGAATTTAAAATTTTAAATTATTCTTAATAAAATATGTGTTAAAAATCACAAAATGCTTTTATCTTTTTTGATAATCCCACACCTCTAGCTTACGCGGATCCCCCAAAAACTAGCTATCGCCGGATGGTAGCTTATTTTCTTGAAAAATTTTTCACTGAAATTGTAATTTTATCTTGTATATTGAAAAAAAAATTATAAAAAAAAAATTGGGGGGATCACTCCCCGACCATTAACCTTTGTATCGAGTGCAACCTGATCCCGGGCTAAAAAAATTTTTAAGTTTTCTTTTAAATATTAAAAAAAGAACACAATTTTATTCATTAAATTTTATATTCTTTTTATTACTTAACATTTATTCTAAATGCTAATTTGCGAGGCTTAAAATTAGTTAATTCAAAACCGTTTATAAAATGAGTATTATTTCAAAATCATTTGACATTTTTGTATACATTGTCATGCACTTTGGTTTTTCTCTCCCCACAATTAAGCTTTTTTATATCAAGAATAATGTATTATCATTTTTTTTAAAAAAAAAAACTGTGTTATAAGAGTGGGTCCAGCCAGTATAAAACAAATTTAATAATTATCATGACTTCCCTGGGCTTGTCCAGAGCAAAGTTTTTCAAAGGAAGGCTAAAAATTAGAAATTGACACTCAGAGTTATTTTTTGATATTTAGCTCAGATCTATATTTTGTCTGCAAAGTAGCCATCGCAGAAAATCCGGATTCACAAAGGTATGATGTAATAGTATACGAAATGCTTTTGTTTTCAGTGCAGAAAATTCAGCATCCACCTCTATCCAAAATTCAAAGAGTGATTTATTACAAAATTTCCCTTTAATTTCATCACTGGATGTGAAATCTATGAAGATCTCTTTTTCGGCAGTTGAAAGCCCTTCTGAAGTATTTTGAAATGGATCCTAACCCATTCGTAACTTGCTATCAATTTGCCCTCGTCTGTGTACTTGTTGATGCTTTATTATCGTCGAATGCTCGCTGCGATTTAAAAATATATCTATGATTTTGTTTTAATCCACTGCCGTAAATACATAATACCGTGAATTACAATTAACGCGTGAATTATGAAATGTACATTCAAGAGAGATTCAGTAGCTAATCGATTCGGCCAAGACTGACTAGAATTGTACGAGGTACAGCATTTTTACATGTTTTGTGCAGACGTCCGTTAGGTTGCCTAGACTCACGTGAACGTTCGCGAGAATGCTAAATGTAATGGATATGATAAAGAGCAACATAGATTAGGCTATTTTTATAATGACATTTGTACTTTTAGAAATGGATCTTGAAGGAAATAAATCTTTAATTAAATATTATTTCTCAATCTGTTTCAATTTAAAAATTAGAGAAAGAAAAATAACATAATTAACCTATTACTTATAAGTAATTTACTTAAAATATATATTACTTAAGAGTAACATATATAAAAAAATTTAATACTTATCTTATTAATACTGAATAAAGAACAAGTTTAATAAGTATTAGCGACTTCCATGGGCTTGTCTTGCAGAGTAAAGTTTTCCAAAGTTTTTTAGAAATTGACCCTCTGAGTTCTTTTTCTATATTTAGCAGATATCTATATTTTGTCTTCTAAGCAGCCACCGCATTTTGCAATATGTTCCAATTTAAAAATTAGAGAAAGGAAAAATAACATAATAATTATCTTATTACTTAATTTTTTTGTGCTTAAAAGTAACATATACAAAATTTAATACTTATGTTATTAATTTGTACGGTTTATTATTAAGATCGTGTATTGAAGCTTTAGCGTCAAAGTGCATTATTATTGCATTCAGTAGTTTATTAATGTATAAGGGGGGCGCGATAAAAATTGTGATTGAAAAGGGGGTCGCCAGTATTGAAAGTTTGAGAAGCACTGCATTACACATCCAAATACAAATTATCCACACTATTTACACAAAATTTGTAACAACGTATATAAATCTATTTTTAAGGTCTATGTCACACCGAAAATTTAAAAATGCCAGAAAATTCTTAGAAGCATTGAATATATATATTCAAGATTTTCACCATTGAGTATTCAAATAACTTTCAAAAAATGAATTAAGCGTGGAACACTAGATTCGTTAAGAGGTTCAGGTATCAACACATATCACTTTCAAGTTATTTATTTGCTTAATAGGCGAAAGGACCTTTAGTTTTCAAATATGAGCATAATTAAAGCAGAGAGAATATTGGCAGGGAAGAATATTTTCGAAATTAACGCTTCAAAAAAGGACTGTCATTTCTCATATGAATACTATATGATTGTTCCTTCTAATTTTATTTGGAAAACGAGGGAGGCATTTTCAGAAATTTTAGTATTTCTGTGTATACAATTACTACTATGAAGCACTTTTGAGTTTTCGCTTTTTACTGTAGAAAAATTATTTTTCAAGCAATATATATAGTAAATTATGTTTATACTAAATTGATATTTAATAGAAACATTCCTGTAATTCCACAGAGAATACTTTTTTCTTTTTTGAAATTTTTTGTTCATGACATTATTCTAAATTAGTAACTACTTCGACGTTTATTAAAAGTTTTTAAAAAAACTACTTCACTTTAACTTCTGCCCATACTCTTACGGATAGTTATTCTAAGAATTGTAGGATCAGTCGAAGCGTAATTTGACTCTTTCAAATAATAAAATGACTTTCACTTTAGTAAGAAGGAAAGTGAAATATATTACAGGAAATATATATAAAGATGCATACAACAGTTTTTTCTTATTTTAATTAACGATATTAAAAAATTGTCTTAAGCTAATTAATCTTTTCCTTGAAGTCACTCTTATGTTCTGATGTTAATAGAAAGAGATAGATAGAGAGTATCAAGTTCGTTTTTTTAAGAGTTACACAGTAATACCCCGAATTTATGCGATAGGTTGAAAATGAGTGATAACTGCTTAAGTTGGAGTATAATTTTGCATGTAAATACATATAAATTACGAGTCGAACCTTCTTATTACGAATCTCTATATTGCGAATTTTTCTATACAGCGAACTTTTTCTGGAACCAAGAACATTTAACAATTTTCTTCGTAAAATAACCTCCCAATAGCGAAGATGCATTTTCTATTTAACGAAATTTTTCTCTTGTGATTCAATTGCTTTTCTCCTAATTTTAAAGTATTTCCGATATTTCAAGTTATTATATCTTTTGACACATTTTATAGTGGTCATAAAAATCTTGAACTTAGGGGCCTAACTCGCCAAGAGCAATAGAATTCTGATGGTTTCATCCGTGGGACCTTTAACCCCATTGTCCAGTTCACCAGAAACATCTATATACCATTTCACCTCTCAATGGAGTTGTCTTCTGATCTCGTGTCCTTGAACTAGTCCTTGAAAAGTCAAACATCAATTTCTAGTTAGAAAATAATGTACGTTTAAAATTACTTGTATGACTTAAATTAGAAACTGTCCTTAAAATTCATTAGTTTTAATATAAAATTTTTTCTAAATGTTGAAAATGCAGTATGTTCCTCGATATGCATTTTCCTGTTTTACTTATAGTTTTTCTGTCTTTCTTTTTTGATGAGTACGATACATAAAATAAATAGATATTAAGTTACAAAAAGGTGCGAATAACTACTTTTTTTAATGTACAGTATTTATGAATTTAAAATTTTTGTTTTATGTGGTTTATATAAAGTATATTAAAAGAGAATATAATATAATGAATTTTCCATATAACGAGCTTTTTTTCGAGATTTAGCGACATCGTTATACAGAGGTTCTACTGTATTTTTAGGTGAGACCCGAGACAAAAGAAAACAATAATTAAGAAAAGAAAATGTTTAATAAATTCTTAGATAACACCAAAACAAAATCGCAAAGCCTAAGTTATTTTGATGTAGAAGGTTTTATAAAAAGTAGTCAATCTCTCTCAAAAATCAACTTAACTTGAGAGTATACCGTGTTCTGATCACATTATGCAGTTTTTGGAATGTGAATTTGCCCTGGGAATGAGACTATGCGTTTCTGAAGCAGTCGGTTTCACTCCTCCAGGGATGATGTTTTCATCTCCGGGCGATTCTGGGTGGGGAAAGACGCACTGCAATAACCCTTCCAAGAAAATTTTAAATGTGTGTGCTCTAAGGTCTGGAGATCTAATTGACCAAATAGATATAATATCCTCATTTTCCAAAAATTCTCTGATATGATGAACCTAAATTTGACGAGCATTGTAATTTATAAAAATAAAATTAGGATCCACTTCATCTCTAAAAGCGTAAGCTTAGAGTTTCAAAATTTTATTTCTGCATCTCACAACATTTTAGAGTCCCTGTCTAAAACACGGAGGTCTGATGTTCGTTACACTAGAAGCCTGCCCAGATCATCAATTCTTTGCTGATAAACCAGTCTCTTCCTCGGATGTTGAATGTTATAAAACAGATTTTTTGTTTCTATGTGCGTTGATAAATAGTGGTAGAACGGCCTCTTGCTAATTTTTACTCCCATATCGCATCATGCTGAACTGGTATGAATACAGTATCCAGCTGTATGAATACTGCTTTCTTCTGTACGCAGAAAAAAACAGTATTGATCTAGCTAAGAAAGGCCTTAAGAAAGATGTTAACAGACCTTTCTTAAGTAGCCATCTAGAAACAGTAGCGCTTGAGGTTTAGGTTCTTATGTCCGCATGAATTCCTTGAATAAATGAAAATGCTGAGAAGATATTGTACTTCTGAAACGTTTTATTGTAGTGACTAGATATTGATCTTCATTATATATTGTGGTCTTAAATGACCTTTTCCAGTTTTTCCTACGGATCCGATCTCCTTAAACTGTCTTTATAAATTGACTGCAATGCTGGATATTAAAAGTTTTGGCAATTTACACGTAAGATTGTCTTGTCTACATCTCCCAACAATTCATTACTTCATTCTTTCATTCTTAACTTGGGTAGTTATTCTTTTTAATTAAAAATTCTAGAATGCTGCTAAAAACCCACAAAAGCTTCTCAAATTTTGAACTGTAGTTAAGAGATGAAAATAACATTGGCACTAACATATTTACTAAGTAGAAGACCTCCATATTCTATGATAAAAGAAGCGAGGAAATTAGGACTCAACCCAGCCTCTGGACCTAAAGAACACATTGTAATTAATTCAGGATTATAATAACTTGACTACTAATGCCAAAAGTAGGAAAAGAATAAAAACGACCAAAAATATTATATTATAGTTATTTCAATTAAAAAAATTTAAGATGCATTTTATTTGGAAATTTAGTTTTATTTAGTAAATAAATTTTATTACACGAATGTAACAAAATAGCAGAATTTTTTCGCTTGATTTCTTAAGCAACCTATATATAACCTTTGAATAAACAGTTTATATAATAAAATTACTTTTTCCGGAATGTAATCATCTTAAATAATAATAAATATAGCTTACCTAGTACACAAAAACTTTTAAATTAAGAGTCTGTAAAGTTTTCATAATAACTTTCAGAATTATCAGAACTATCAAATGTCAGCTGCTTTTGTTGAAAGTATTAGAAAGTATTTACACCTACGATATGTGTCACACATTTATTTACTCCCTAAATGCCACCGGTTTATGTATCCATCTCGCAAAACTGGTACGTTATGTGCTCAGGACGTATATATCCGTCCTTCCGAAATTCTTTTCTTCGTGCGGTTGTCAGTGAAACTATTCCGAAGACTTCGGAATGTAATAAAATGACTTTGACAGTGTTTGCAAAAGATGTACTTTTTTCAGAGAAAAATTTTCTTATTTGGGCCATTTCCTCCCCTCCCCCTCAATACACCGCATACGAATCCCTATACAAAAAAACGAAGGCATTGGGGAGCGAATCGCTTTACTTTTAATCGGCAGTTAAGGAGTTAATAATGAAAACAAGAAATATAAAAAAAATTAAGTCAATTCCTACTTAGATCAACAAAGAAAAATTTTATTTTGCTACTTTTTATTAAATAGCTACAATTAATATAAATATGTATATACATAGGACAGAATCTCAAAATTAAGTGGTAATTAAATTTTATTAATTATCATTTAAGTATCGTATTGTCATCCAAAACAATCGCGTATATAAAATTTCAGTTCAACTCAATGCTTTAAAACGTGAGAAAAAAACCTTTTCAAGTTTTGACACAAGTCGCTAAAATGGTCGCTAAGTCACCAAAAATGATGCCAATGTGGCTGTGTATTTGTAATTCTTTAAATAATTAGTTTTAATCAATTAATTTTTATTAATTATAATTAAATCATTGCATTGTCATCCAAAATAATCATGTATATAAAATTTCAGTTCAATTGAGCACTTAAAAAGGTATTTTATTAACGATTGAAAATTCCACTAAAATAAATAAATATATAGAGAGCGTGAGCTAATAGTAGGAATTGAAAAAAGGGCATTAATTGTTTTGGTTTTGGATTTCATGAGATGCTGTTTTGAAATATTTCACGTAAAATGTAACGAAATGAAACTATTTTAGATTTTAAATTAGAGAATTGTTCAATGGAAAAATACTAAACTACATAATTTTTTGCAAAACGTTTATTTATTTTCAAAATTATTAATCAACATTTAATGTAACATAGTAATCAACATTTAGAGATTTGATCTCTCTTCTATATTTTTAAAGACTTGATAATAATCTAAATTTTTTAGATACTTGATATTAAGCTATATTGAGAGATTCGATCTAGAATTGGAAAGAAAAGAAATAATATGTCGGAGAGTCAAAAGTAATATACGTCGAGAAAGGGATTTGTGAAAAAAAGTGAAAAAAGAAAATTTCGTTTTCGACGAAGAATATTTCACTTTTTTGGAAGATTTACATTTCGTCTTTCAAGCAAGGGAAGAAACAAAACATTTTGTGTTTTTTCAATCACTTTACAGAAAGAGGAAATTCATTTTAATGTTACATGTGATGGTGTTTTTCTTAAAAACTAGTTACGAAATATATATCTACAGTAGTATACATTATAATTTCCCAATCAGTTCAATGTTAACAAAACAATATTACTTTTTTAAAATTAAAGAAAAAATTAAAATTTGTAAAAGTTTGTTTTTTTAGACACATAAAGTGTTAAATAAAGGGTTAAGTTAAAGTAAAAAAATTAAATTAATCACAAGGAAACACATAAAAATATCCTTTTTGTTCTTTCCCCTTTTTGGTTCCCTTTTTATTTTTCCCTTTTGTTTTTTTAAATATAATTCCCTGTTACAAATATTATAAAAATATTAATCCCAACAAAGAATAGAAGGATCCCTAGATTAATTGAAGGCCTTCTTTTTTATTGACAGAATAGATTATAAATTTTATATATATTATAGAATTTCATATATACTTTATATATATCTGCACATATTTTCTTTCTGTAGTATTTGTAAGGAAACCTTCAATAATAGGTAAAAAATCAGATTTTAAATACGGATGAGTAATAACGCAGAAAATGAATACGTGGAAAGAAATTAGATTAATATGTTTATTGTTTATATTAACGTCGCTGAATGAGAAAATTACATTGCGAGACAATAAGAGTGTAGTAAATATATCCCCTACTTATCGAATTGAAACAATACTAATAATTTGTTCTTCGTACTCCAGTTTGTTTTCTAACAAGTCATGTTTGAGAGAAAGGAAGTGATTCTGATGACAACAATTTATAACTGCAATCCTTTTTATTTAAAAGGTGATTTGTTATTGCTCGAAAACTGAATAATTATCCAAGTAAACCGTTCAAAAGTATTCCAGTTTAATCACTAGCGGAATGAAAAATAATATCTTTCGATCTCCCCTTTAGAAATATGAAACAAAGAACATAAGGTAATGAAAATCTCTCATTTAAATGACTCGAATTAAAATACTTTAATGATTTTACAAAACATTAGAGTGTCCTTAAGGAAAAGGAGCATTATACCCTTTATTACCCGAAATATTGTTACCTTTAAATATTAAATTATTCTGGTTATTAGCACTGTATTACCCCCAATAACACAGGAAAAAATAATAAAAATATTTTCGCTCCCTCACTGGAACGTAGAAAGTAGTACCACTGTCTGTGAAACCGTCACTCATGAAATTTTAGGAGTAATACATTTTTAGCTCTATATATAAGTTGATAGAAGAAACAAACTTAATTCAACTAAAATTGTTACACATAAGGAAATTTTATTGATGTACAATTAATTCTTTTCTTGTCTTATTATTTATTTACTGTGAAAAGCTTTAAAGCATGTTTTCGTTTTTAACAAGAAAAATAAACATTGCATTTTTCACAACGTGTTTTTGAATTGTTTTCGTGGTTTTCAAAGCTGCACTTGCGAGGCCTTGAAATGTCATCAATATACCGAAAATGGCAAAACATGTCATGCCTTTTATACAGGCATGGGCTTTTCGCAAGCAGATTATAATACTTCGGTCTTTTTGCGGTAGGAATTACAACACTGTCATCATCATCAATTAAAATACTTTTGTTAGTAGTTGGAGATGCTGATAACTTCAGCTATCTTTATCTTAAATTTTAAGAGATCCATTTTGATTTTTTGGAGGAATTTATTTGATATTGCATCTTGTTTGTACTGAAACCAAGAACTTTCTACAGCTAAAGCAATGGAATCAATGAGTTCTAGAGACTTTCATGGCCAAGGATGATCCAAATTTGTCTTTCCATTACAAATATTTCCATATTTTTCTTCATCTCTCTCATCTGAATTTGATTCTCCAGCCAGTATACGTGGTTCATATACTTTGTCCGCAGCATAGTCACCCTACAATAGATCACTAAGTTCAGTTCTTGATTTATTAATCCATTGCAAAATTTCTTCTTATGTGAGAATTCTTTTCCTATTATACACCTGAAAAATTTTGGTTAAAAGTTAGCACAGTTTTCTATGAAAGATAATAACATGTAGTAGAAAGTTTTATACTTAAAAAAAATTCAAGTATTTAAACCACACCTTACCAACTGCCACCGGAAAATCCCAGATTTTTTTCTTTGGGATATCTGTGTAGGGGATGAAAATGACATACTCCTCAACAAATGTATGAAAGAGAACATTAATTGCAAAAGAGAGAGACAAGGAAAGAAGGGACTCATTCATGGTAACCTCCAAGGAAATATAGTACTACTACCGTAAAATCCGGTGTATAGCTCACACTTTTGACATAAAGAGTAATATAGAAATTTACGCGTGCGAGTTGTACGCTGGATATAAAAAGGAGAGCTTAAAAAAAATGATGAACATAGAAAAAAATCAGACTTGTACATATATCGAGAAATATTGTTTCTTTAAAAGTAATAACATCCCTTGTGAACTTAAAAAAGTTGTAGTTCTAGAAGTACACCCTTTTTTTGTCTAAAGCTTGGAGGAGTAATATCTCGAATAAATCACTTTAAAACATAAGAACATCGCACATGCACATTTCAGGTTTATTCATAAAAAAGGGTGCGTGCGTAATACGATAAATATACCTAAAAATTAAAAATTCCAGCTTGAAAGTATAGTTGCGCGTTATAAGCCGGATTTTACGGTAATTATATAACAATATATTTCGTTTTTATTTAGGCTTCCATCAAAATTATTGAAACAGAAAAGAAAAAAGAAAACTCATAAGGAAAGCACTTACCTTCACAGCTGCAGTGACTCAAGTACGCTTAAGAGTCGCACGATCGTGCAGGTAACGAAATCCTACAAGCAACATTAATAGAGTAATTAATAGTTTTATTATTTTACAATTATTTAAACAATGACAAAAATTTGTATCTCAGCAATTAGAAATATATTGAGAAAAACCATTTCACGACAGATAAGAAGAAAACGTGTTTTCTCGGGATTTGTTAACAAAGCTAGATTTTCCAGTTGAAAGTAAAACATTTACTAGAACCACCGTTTGTTGATAAAAAGTGATACTTTACACTTTCTGTGCAAACCCGCTCAATCACACGTTTCATGCTTTTATTACATACGACTTTTCTAGAAGCAAAAACATATAAGAATATCTAACCCGCACGATCGTGTGGGTTGGGTCTTAAAGGAGTAAATATATAACATATGATATATAAATAACTTTCTTTGATTAGTCAAAAGAAGTTAAAAATCATTAACTAAGTTTTAATATATGCAAAGGCTTGCCATATATCCCTCTTTCATCTTTCTTCTTTTCCAATAAGCTGGTAGAAATAACATTTTAATTAGAAATAAATTATACATGTATATTAAGAAGCAATGAAAGTTTTCGTTTGTCTCTCTCTCAAAAAGTTAACATACCAGTATTTCAGAAGAGTTCAGAATTGGTGCAACGTGTTATATCTCGCATATCCATTAGAATAAAATAAAAATATGTTTTTGATACTTAAAAGTTATTTTAATTTTTTAAAATACAATGATCTGCGATTGTTTTGTTCTTTTGAAACTCGAGAAAAAACAAGGTAGTATAGTTATCAAACCAAAAAAACTTACAATTTATCATAGAAAGTGCCAACAAATAATTCATAATGATTTTTGTATATTTGTTTAATCCAGTTTTTTGTTGAAAAATAGAGATTATAGAGACAAATATCTCCCTACACCTATCTGTCACTCTAACTATCTATATTTATTATATATACACCATTTTTAAATGTTTCATGTATCTGAAGTATAACTACTCTATTGGGCCTTTTATATTTCTATCTTTTACATTGCCGCTCATACAGTATAGTGGTTTGTGAAATTGACTGTTTTGTCGTTTGGACTGGGTTCGAATCCCGGAGGTGGCCATGGTAGCCTAGTGGTCAAGGTAACGAACTCGTTAGCCGGTGTGTCATGAGTTCGAGCCTAGTACCGCTGAAGACCCACAGTGTAGTGGGGACGATGCACGTTAAATCTGTCGAGGCTCAAACTTCCTCCCATTGGTGTGGTGTTAAAGTTAGGAGAGGGGGTGTCAGTCTTCGTTACTTGCCCCTGATTCAAAATGACGAGGTCTGTCGCCAAAAGCCCTCATGTAGCTGAATAAGGCGAAGTTAATATTCACTCACTTACTTGAATCCCAGAGATAGCATGGGTGTTTGTAAATATATAGAGTCTTCGCGCAGCATAGGGACAAATAATCACTCTAAGTATTAGTCCAGCTGCAAGTCCTCTCGTGAGGTTGGTGGAAGAGTGGTGTGAGGCCCCTGACCACCTCCTAGGGGATTGTTCCTCAAAATTGGGGGTGGAACCGAGCCAAATCGTACTGTCATATGCATAATGCTCAAAGCTATGACTAACGACAGGCGTACAGTTAGCCCCATGCCACGATGAGTCTTTTGGGCTTCAATCTGGTATTACCGTGTGGGATAAGTAATAATACCAACGCATTTCTGTATATTTTATTTGACTTAATTTTTCCATAGACATAATTATATTTAAAAAAGAATTTTTTGTATGTGAAAGAAATTTTTAAAGAGTTAAATGAATACATGATCGAGAGCTATGTTATTTGATGCTTTAAAAAGCGTCGTTTAGTTGTTTTGCTTTAAATGCACAGAACGATTTTTAAAGAAAATTCTTGAAACTAATTGTTTACGTATAAATAGGGAAGTAAAACATTAATAGACACTAGGTATTCCTTACGAAATTAGAAGACACTGACGATATACTTTGAGGAAAACTTGCAGATAGATAAATTCGGTCACAGGCATTCCATAATTTTCAATCAAAAAGAGAAATAATATCTATTTATCGAATAACTAAAAAAGGCCTAAATTGCAAAACACCAATATCAAAGAACTAAGAAATATTATCTTTAATGCTTCTCGTTTTTTAACAGAAACTGAAACGGTATCAAAACCAATTGCGACTAAGTAGATGGCGCAATAAAAACAGTTCGGCGAAAGAAATAAAAGTAAAGTTAAAACTACGATTCTGGTGGATAAAAGTGTAAGACTAAAAGAAGAGCGAAACATTGTGATGTGACCTGACGCCGAAATGTTCCGATGAAGATAAATGACCCGGATTAGGATACAGTCTTAGCTGCAGGAAAACGATTCCATGTACAGCTATAGTCCATGGCATTTATTTCTTTTTGATGAAACAACGGTTTTCAATGCTCTTCTCTTACTGCAAGTAACTGAAACTGTTTCGGAGTAAGTCAATAGCAGATGAAATTATTGTTACCACACGATCTTTATGCCGTTCATAAAATATATATATTTTCCTCTTTTTCTTGCTCAATAAATTGATAATAGTCACAAGTTCGATATAAAAAACGGTTTTGATGAAGAAAATTGTTATAGGGTTACATCGCTTTCATTGGATTTTAAGACCTGCAATGCTTATATTTTTTGCTAGAGAGACAATTTTGCCAGATCTAAAAGATAATAAAATATTGTAATATTAAGATAACAGAACAATGTTTAATATTTTTATGTGTTAGGTAAAATAAAAATAGTTAAGTGGATAAAAAAATTAAGTAAAAATAACTTAAATGGTGATTTTGATAGTCTTTTTTATAATTCATTAAAATACATATGTATATGTTAATTGAATTATGCGTTTAACAATAACGAACCAGCTAAATTGTTATGCAAATGAATAAAATTGTACTTCTTCGATTATTAATTTATGATTATTCTGGAAATTTAAATAAAAATGAGAGCTCAATACAAGTAATTTTTATTCAAAACCAGAAATTTAAGGCAGAATATTTTAAATAATATAAGGATAATCTGCAAAATACAAACAAGGGCAATAAAAGGATTATATAATATAAAGATGTATTAGGTTGTTGTTTTAAAAAAGTACTATAATTTCATATATATAATTAATATTTTCTACATTAGAAGAAAGTCCTCTCCCAAGTCCTGCTGATTGCCTCATCGTGGCTAGAGAGTGTTCCTGGGAGGAATGAATGAAGTACGTTGTGGAAGTTCGCTTCTGGCAAGGTCATTTTAGACGTGAAGGTCATTCCATTATGTCCAGCTAAAATAAGCAGGAATTGAGCCAAGACAGACTTCTGCCATTTGGTGCTCCGATTCTTATATCAACAGAAGTTGCACATTTCTCCATCATATGAGCTCCACCTTAGATGCTGCATCGTCCAACGCTCAGATAAATAGGAACGTGCTCTAGGTTTAATAAAAGAGTCTGGTTCGTCAAGTAAACTACAGTCTCCACAAACTTTGAAAATTCTACATTGTAACATTAATGATTTATCTATTTTGGCTACTAGAAACAAACTCGACCATTTCTTAGAAATAACGGATTTGAGAACTAAGTTCAAATATAATTTCTATACAGGAGACAAAATTGAAGAAAACTATAGCTCTTAAAATTAGAGGTTATAATATCTTTAGAGTGGACAAATCCTTCAGAGGCTTGGCCATCTTCATTACAGATGTAAAATATTAGAGTACTGTGTGATTTTTCGCTAATCACATCGGATCTTGAAATTCAAGGCATCAAGATATTCTAGAGAGAAAATCCGTTACATATTCCAATATTTAGCTTCTTCCGAACCAAAATAATCTACCCACTACTTTTTCTAACTTTATTGATAAAATAACTATCATTCTGGGGGACTTGAATGCAAAAAACACCACTTGGGAATCCACTTGCAACAATGATAAAAGAGATGACATCCTGCAAATGATGGATGATAAAGAGTTTACAAGCCTAAATAATGGAACTATACCCACTCTTCCTTTAACTACAACAATTCTGAAGCATTTGATATTTCTATTACTAGTGCAGATACAGTCCCTCAATGCACCTGGTCTTCACTGGATTACATTGAAAGTAATCATTTTCTTATCCTCATAGAATTTAAGAAACGACGGCGTGTTGTTATCAATCGGTATAAATTTCGGAACTTTAAAAATGCTAATTGGAAATCATTTAGGGAAGCTATTGACACTTGCTTGGCTTCAGAATTTATGACTGATGATTTAAAGCACAGCTGGATCCTTTTCAAAAAACTATTCTTGACAAGACTAGATCTTACATCCCAAGCGACAATGTTAAGCACTATGTTTCCTCTTTTGCTCACAACACTTCCTCCCTTTCCTTGATTCTAGAGAAGAGAAAACTCCTTTTAGAGACCTTTGCTGGTATGGATAAGAACGTAAGATCTAATATAAATAAAATAAATGCAGAGTTAAAGTTAGTCGAGGCTCAACTGAAAAGAGAAAGATGGAGATAAATGTGTATTAAAATTGATGCCAGGTCTTCCGACTCAAAACTTTGGAAATTAGTCAAGAGCATCAGCAAGGAACAGGATCAGTTTGAACTTAGTAACTCAGTTAGAGATGCCACTGGACAGAATTACCCAAGTGACAAATCAGCGGCCAATGTTGTCCCTGTGTTGCACAGTATCAATCTTCAAGTAGGTTTAGATTTTCTTCTGTAGATAGATCCATTTTAAAAAGTGCCAGAGAGGAATGTCATTTATGGCTGTCGTAGCTCTGACTTGAGATCCAAAATTGGCCAAACCATTCTCCTCACTGAAGTTCCTCCTTGCCTTGGCCCTCTTAGATCTGAAAACCTCCTGGACATGATGGTCTCCACAGCTAAAGGGGAAACAAAGGTTAATTGACCCTCTGGCGCCAAGATTTTCAAGCATTTAGCCCAAATGGAAAAGGGCCACGGTTATTCCAATAACAAAACAAGTAAGAAGACTTGTTCCCCTAAAGACTTTATATGTATAACTCAAACTTGTATTACATGTAAATTGATGAAAAAAGGACTTTGGTAAGAATACAATATTTTTTGGACAATAACCATGAAATGCCATGTGAGCAATACGACTTTAGAAGGAGCCACAGAACAACAGTTCAAATCCTGTATTTTTGACAAACTATTAGGGGCTTTCACAATTTTAAACCTACTCATCATATTGTGGCAGTTCTTTTAGACCTCACAAAGGTCTATCAGGTGTTTAGAAACACATACTGATTTTAAAATTGCATCTCAAGTCGCAATTCTTAGCCCTACACTTTTCTTTAGTTAGCTGGTATGGAGATGGTGCCCTCTTCTGGGATAACAATAGGAATGTTTGCAGACGACATTTTTCTATGGTGTTCTGGTACAGTTATAACTGAATAGGAATTTTAACTCAATGAATCACTGACAGCTTTGTCTAACTTTGCAGAAGAGCTAAAATCTGTTTTAACCCTTCTAAATCAATTGTCATCTTTTTCACTACAAACAAGCTTTTAAAAGCCAGCCCAAACTGAGACTAAATAATCAGTATATTACCTATGAGAAGCATCCGAAGTATTTGGAGTTTATTTTAGACCCTGAGATTGTGATTTTACAAGTCACAAACATATTGAATATCTTCTTTATAAGAGTAGCAAACGCCTCAGTATCCTAAAATACATTGTGCTGGTAAAAATAGAGGAGCTGATGCTGTTACGCTTAGAACTACTTATATGAGTCTCATTAGGCCGATTCTCGAATACGGATTTCCAATTTATTATTGTGCCGCGCTAACTCTGTTCTGAAGATATTAGAGCAAGTTCATGTGAGTACCACCCGTATCATCACTGGTCTGAAGCACAGTTGTTCTTCAAACGTTTTTTAGTCAGACATACAACCTCTTCTATTTCATAGACAGATTGGATTGATCAAATACAATAATAAAATTTCCAGCTTCGACCAACAAACTAAAACATCTATGTACTTGAATAAATGGCTAAACAGGCAAAGGTTAAAGAAAAACAGCCAATTCAGTCGAGTGCCATAACTTTCTTACTGAAAATTTAGAGCCCTCTTCACTACAATGTACATTGAATCCTTCGGAGGTTCTATTTCCACTTCAAGTTTCTCTGTCATTAAGAAACATTTTGTCCCTAGCCATCCCAGACACTTTGCATTGGAGATCACTAACAGCATCCCCAATGATGCAATCAAGATTTATACTGATGTCAGTAAAGTATCTGACCAAAGGAGTAGCGGTATCTATATTGATACGCAAAAAAAATAGTCTCTGAAAAACGCAACTGTACTTCTGCTCAGTTTTCAGAAGTGAACTAATAGCAATTGATGCGGTGCTTGAGGCTATTCAATCTAAGAAGAGGGGAGAGAGAGAGAGAATCACGGTGATCTTTGGATTCTCTGAGATAACCGTTGTTCACTTCAACGCTTTTACAAATGGCTTATTGTTAGCAATAAAACTATCCTACACAAAATGAAACATATATCCCTCCACCATGATATTCATTTCCAGTGGATCCCATCTCATTTCAAACTTTACGGCAATGAAATGGTGGACAAACTAGCAGAGGAGGGCTGTAGTCTTCCAACTCCCTCCACAACCACTCTTACCTATCTGGAATTATACTCGTTGAAAAAATCTCAAAATTTGGGGGAGTGGAGGGTGCCTCCCAACCATCACTGGTATGCGGGTAATAGACCTGGTCTGGCCTTAGCCCTCCAGTGTGACAGATGCTCTCAGACTACACTCTCTCGTTTTGCCAGAGGTCACATTAAGTGCCTCTCATTTTCAGCGAACAAAACGATCTTCTCAATTTGTGCAAGGTGTCAAAATCACCAGGCTTCTCCCTAGCACATAATGCGTTGCATCGATCTCACAAGATATCTACGCAGATCCCCTTCTCGTGTTCGACTTTTTGAGAGTCAAAAATTAATGGATCTTGTGGATCAACAATTTAATGGATCTGGAGGATTAGCAACAAGAACAATGAACTTAGGAAAGTGGATCTAGTTTTATTTTTTCTTGGTAATTTTACTTGATATTAGCATCGGTAACTCTAGTTTCAGTACATTTAATACTTATATCCTAATCTTATGGTTATTATCCTTAGTTTTAAAGAGGACTTCATTTTCTCTATTTTTTTCTCCCTACATTTCAGTAGTAAAAGCAAATTACAGGTGAAGGTTGGCTGACCTAAAAACAATGTTTAAATCTGCAATCTTAGTTTCCTAGGCTATTGTGTACTACTGTGTCTAACTTATTTTTGACATATACCGTCTGATTACACTTCTGTTTTGCCCTTTCTTCTTTAGATTTATAGCAATTTAGTATATATATATTTTATATGCAGATATAGTAAGAAAAATCTATCTTAGAATTATTTGTACGTAATAAGAAAATCTTTGATGAGAAAAATTGTTGTAAGAAATTCTTTAAGGAAATCAAAAAAAGTTAAAAATACAAAAAACTCAACCTAAGAAAATTTCAATTTTATCTCTTTAATGGAACTGATTCATATAATTAAAAAAAATTTTAAAATTTTTTTCTTTCGATATAGAAAATCTAATGAAGTATTTTAATCTTTGTTATGATGTCGAGTTGGGTTGCTTAAAAAATATCGAAGTAAGGGCAGCTAGAAAGCTAAAATCTTAATTTTTTGACAATTTAAAATTTTTATATTTTCAAATTATATAGATTTTAACCTTTCTAAAAATACCTTACTTTAAATTCTAGGGTAATTAGAAACCCTTAAAACCTATTTTTAAATAATCGTTGATATTGGGCCATGCCCATTTGAATGGCGAAAAATGTAAACAAAGTACTTCGTTTTTGCTTGAAAGTTGAATGTCTGATATAAACCAAAACATGTATCTTTTATTGTAAATTGAGCCTTTTACTTTTTTATTTACTAGCCGATTAGAAGCCTCACTGTATACATTAAAATCAATTTATCTCAAAATGTAAATTTTGATGTTTGATGTACCTTTTCTGAGAAACTACTATTCAAAAGTATGTACATTTTTTATGATATAT
The DNA here is from genome assembly GCA_019973955.1 of Trichonephila inaurata madagascariensis. Lineage (NCBI taxonomy): Eukaryota > Metazoa > Arthropoda > Arachnida > Araneae > Nephilidae > Trichonephila > Trichonephila inaurata. The sequence continues at coordinate 30,826 of BMAV01026387.1, read as the reverse complement.
TTATAATGATAACTAATATATACTGAAATGAGCGTTTTGTAAAAAACTCGTAAAATGGTTCCTTACAAATTTTTTATGTGAAAAATGGGTCAAATTTCGCAATGTTTGATAAAATATATTTCATAAACTATTTAAAAATTCAAAATTAGCTAAAAACTCATTTTAGTATAATAAGAAAGATGTACTTTAATTGTATGAAAAATTTCAAGCATGTACATATAACAGATTTTGAGAAAAGGTACATCGAAAACAGCCAATTTAATATTGTCAGTATATATAGAGAGAGGTTTCCAACTCCCCTTAAAAATATAAGAAATAACTTTCAGAGAATTTCTTCCTTTTTGTAGAAAATTGGTGTAGTTATATCGTTTTTCATATCATATTTATCAGATTTAAAGGGGAAAGACTGTTAAGTTATTTGAATAATGTTTTAACTATAATAATATAATGCTTTTGAATCAATTTTTTTATTTATAAAAAGGACGCGTTATTAAGTTTTTTTTATGAAATAAAGTATGCTATTAAAATATGTAAATGAAAATATTACCCAAATGCTATCGAAGCTTTAATTAATACTTTGAACTCAATATGACTTTTATTTTTATAAGAGGATGTATATATTTAACTAAATGTTTAAGTAATTCTTCATTTGATACTTAATATTCACACAATTAAGGGAAAAATTTCAAACAGCTTAAAAAAAAAGAAAAAGTTCATGATACTGAAAAGTTCACTTTCCGGACAGTTGAATAATGGAAACCTACAAGTAGCGGAATCATAAACTAACAATGATTATGTAGTGGGTTAGAAAACTTTTAAATCCATAGAACATTTCGAGGAGCAATGAAGATTGAAATATAAGCCTTATTGCGTACGTGAGAAATGTATGGGGACAATAATCTCATCATTTGACCATTATTCAAAATTACGAAAACTGTAAAACACAGATCCAGGAACGTAAATAAAGCTTACAAATTACAATATAAGGTTTGATTTATTTTTATTGTTTTACTTAGAATGATTCTATATTATTTTCTCTGCCTGTTCTTTCAACTAGCCAATGTTTTATTTGCTTGTATAAGCAAATTGGTCTAATTTAATTCATACGAAGTTCTAAAAAATATAGTTAACTATATCTCCTAACTTCATATATAAAGGTCTGAACAGCAATTGGGAGGAAAAATTAAAGGAAAAACGAAAAAGTTTGAGTTATGCTATGTAGAAAGAAAAAAAAATATTTTCCTTTTTACATTGTAGGTGATATTGTATTTAAATTGGGAGGCCCCAAGTCTAGATTGAGAATTATGTGCTAGTTCATAAGTTAACTTAAGTTGTTTGTATTCCCCTCCTCTCTCTCTGTTTCACTTCTTTTTAATTGATTGTTTGTTCTTTCAGATAAAATATTACTTTAGTTTATTTTACAAGTTGAGAGTTCTTAATATATATAATTTAAATGCAAAATAATAAAAATACCACGTAAATTTGAATACTTTAAGTCTCGACTGAATTACAGTGCATTCGTCCTTCTACATGAATTCTTTCCATTGGTATCAGGACACGAATCAACGTACTTCTCTTTCTTAAGGAGCTGAAAAATTTACCAACGGCTGCAAATTCTTTTTTTCAGATATTGAAATCACATATTCTTTTTCTGCAGTCATCAAGCGAACATGCTTTTTGTGTAATATTTACTTACAAAATGTAAAACAGCACATTGAAAAATCTAGTTGAGAAAAGAATATTCACGCCTTTCCTTTTTCTCACTATATTTTACATTTGTTGAATTTTCGGATAAGCCACTCTTTACACCTCTTGTGGACATTCTTGATTCTGATTATTCATTGCTTGTTTCTAAATCCAAACTCGAACCGTGAAACTGACGAATCTTTCAGCCGCATGCAGAGGTGACGCATATATGTAACTCGGGCGTATCAAAATTCCACGAAAGCATATTTCTCGGAGACGTGTGAACAATGTAAATGATTCTTCCTCGCCAGAAGAAAATTTTACTCGAGTTTTGAATTTCTGATTTAACGTTACATTCTGCTGAATCAGCGGTCTATAGTGGAATGTGTATGCGTCATCTTTTCTTAAAAAGGTGCAGGAAAGACATGTAATACGAAAGTTTAATTTTCTTGGCTTACGTGTTTTTTAAGTTATACAAATTTAATTTTGTTACATGGTTCCTGTGAAATTAATAAAAATGTCTAAAAAAAGAGTTTTAAAACTATGTTCTTAACAAAAGTAGCCTTAATCTTTAATTTTTTTAAAGATCAAAATATATGATGCGATGATGAAAAATGCTGAAATAAGACATTAAAACACACACAAAAAAACATATATGAAACGTTTTATGAAGAGATTGTACAGAAAGGAATGCACGGGAAATAATTAATTGCTTAATACGAATGAGACTGCATGCCAATTTTAACCAAAAATGATACCTTTAAAGCATTCTATACCTTAAAATTTGTCAAAAAAGTTAATTAGTACGTATAAATATTCAAGAAAGATATATGATTTACCTTGTTATTAAAAATTATTTCTTAATTTCCGTTTTAGAAGCAGTGTAAAAAGAAATGATAGCTACATTTGACTTGAATTTTTACTGGCATCGTACATTAAGGCTACTCGAATGCTATTGGTGAAAGATCACGTAATTTCGAACGTCGTTCAGTGACCTGGGCACCTAAGTTGATACTCACTTTCTAAACTTCCACATCGTACTGATTGATTGATCTTGATTGAGATTTAATGTCAGCACTGTCAGCTACAAGGCGGTTTTGGCGACGACCACGTAATTTTGAACACATTTCAAGAGATGTGGACGCACACCTGAGCTAGGCACCTCCCTCAACCAACACCACACCACACAAACGGGAGGACGTTTCAGCTCTCGACAGGTTTTTACTCATCGCTGCCCTAACGCGGGTCTTTAGTGGTATGACTGACTCGTGACAAGGCAAGCCACGATACGATACGTATACCACTCGGCTACCGTGGCCTCCACATCGTACTAACGTGAGTATCTTGAGCCTTGTCAGATTTAATGTGCAGGAGGTCCTCTACAAGGCGGTTCCTCAGTGGAGCCAGGCAGAGGCGACTTTAAGACATGGGAACCTGCCCACTGGCCTGCACTGTAGGGCGCTCACGTTCAAAAAGGGCTCAAAAATAAATTAAACAAAAAGTAAGGAAAGTCCGAAAGCTCACACCTTAGGTTTTTTATCTATACATATAAATAAAAATGAAGTGTCTGTTTGTAATTTGAAATTAACATCTTTTTACTAAATGCATTTAAAAGTATATACGGTACTTATATGAAACCAATATATTTAAATTTTTTCTGTCTACTCAGTTTGTGCAGGCTATCCCCTGAAACTGCTTGCTCCATTTTGACGAACTTTCACTTTCAGATAGCTAATGTTATAAGGAGTAACTTAGGCTACTTTTATTCTAGAAAAAAAATTAGGGTTCCGCTAAAATAAAGGTAAAACCAATGAAATCGTGAACAAAATATCCGATTAAAATAGGGATTATTTATATTAAATAGGGATTATTTTATTTCGTGAGCCTTCTGTCTCAACGATTTCTAGCAGTTCTATCAAACTTTTTGTTTGATTAGGCTGCTGCCACTCTCGATATTTCCCGTTCCTGTCCTTTGATTTTATTGATTTTACAGTCCTCACTTCATTGACGGTGTCAAAGGTCATGCATCCCTCTCACCCCTTGCTTGCTTCTCGGTTTGTGCTCGTTTCACCCTACTGCTACTTAGACCTGTTTTGATCTAATGATTTTACAGTCCTCACCCCATCGACAGTACCAAAGGTCATGCGTCTCTCTCCCCCGTCAACAAAAAACAAAGAAAAAAATGAAACAAAAAAGAATAATCGATTCACAAAGTAGAAGAATGACATTATACTTATATAGCATAGGTATTTCTTTACGTGAAAAACATAATTTTATTAAGTTTTTGTAAACTCTGCGAATTGAAGGAACACTTTTTTGTTGAATTCCACGTGAATGAAGTCTCGGGTAACAGCTATTTAACATAAAATAAATACATCAGTAAGTAATATTAACGTATTACACTTCCAGATACAAATTATTTACACTATTTTAAGCGTTTATTACACAAAATTTGTAACAATGTGTTACTTTTGCTGAGCAGAAGGAAGGTGTTTTAAAAATCGACCCACAAAAGAGTTATGCGGCGTTATAAATAAAAAAATCTTTTTATCAGCTATTATATCTACAGACTTAAAATTTAGCAAACATGGTTTTTTGTTCAGCTGAGATATGCAACAAGTTTTTTTGTTTGTTTGTTTAACTTACAATTCACGTAAAATTAACCCATTAAAAACTTCTTTATCCTTCAGTCTGTATTGTTTAATTTTTCAATTTACCCGTGCGAAGAACGGGTATACCAGCTAGTACTTAATAAATTAGAAAATTCTCAACTCTATCTGTTTTTCGCCATAAGATATCGAAAAATTGATATGACTTTTTTAAAGGTATTCTATTCACATCACACACGAAAATATATGAATAAATAATTCGTGAAAATATTGTTTTCCATTTTCTTTTATTAAAATTTCTCTCTCTACTTTGTCTCGCTTCATCGCTCATTCTTTCCTATTTAGTCTTTCAACATTCGCTGGAGTTAAGCTGCTATCGCGGGGAGTCCTCCTCAGAACTTCCCATCGTTAGAAAGCCAATTAAAGTATCGCATGCACAGATACAATCTCGCTTCATGTTTCGATATCACATTATAAATTTTAAAAGTATTTGATGTGAGAATAAATAATAGTGGTACCGGTACATTGTTATAAAACGATATATATATATATATAAACATGTTATTAATAAGTAAAAATTCGATTTCTGTCGTGAAGAAAAATAATAGTACCTGTGTTTATTTGCCAAGAATAATAAAGTAACAAATATTTATTTATTATACTTACACTTAAATCAAGTTAGACTGGAAGCCAACCCCAAGTGAGTTTGGGAATGATAAGGCTAGGAGAAAGAAAAACTTACTCCCAAATTATCTTATAGTTTTTTTTTCTTTTTAAAACATTACATGACATAAAATTACGTTTATTATTTATTATTTGTCATTATACTTTGGGGAAGAAAGAAGTACATAAACAATAAATGTTATTGTTTTTGTTTACAGGTTACGTATTATTGGGGCATTTTTCATAATTTATCAATCATGTCAGGCTTAGGCACTAAGAGAGATAGAGATAAAGGGAGAAAATGGGAATCTGTGGTGTAGCAAAAAGAAAAAGAGAAGTGGAAAGAGAGCTATATCCAACTAGGTTTTAATTTCAGGTATGATGAAATTTCTCGGTTAGATTGTGTGAAGCTGGCAGTACAGAATCGAATGAATCGGTTTCTTCGACTTCTCAACAACATTTATCCTCCGTTGAATTTGGAAGTTACTCCAGATGCACACTGACTGTTATTGGTAGACGCAGTTAATTTATCAGTGGCAACAAAAACATTTTTTGGTTTTATTCAGAAGATTTTGTTGCTTTTCCGAGTTCCAAGAAAACGCTGGGAAATTATCAAAGATAAATTAAAGCTTACTATAAAGCCTTTATCAGACACAAGGTGGAAAAGCAGAATCCAGGAGGTGAAGGCAGTGTTATAACAATTTGATGATGTTGAATGCATAGAAAACTTAAAAAACATACGGAACAATCCGACACACTCAGTGATTACGATTACGTTTTAAATGAAATGTTCAGTTTGGAATTTTTGGTATCATTACTTGCATGGTATTAACCTGTGTCAATACCATAAGCAAAGTATGGAAATCTGTACAAGCCCATTTATGCATCACTTTTGAACATTTGCGTACATTTAGTAGCTGGATCAAAGAGTATCGACAAACTGGATTCGGAAAATGCTTGTCTGACGCTCGGAAATCTATTGGGCAAAGCAGTTGTTATTTGCCAAAATATTTCTTTGGCTTTTTGGCTACCTTTTTATTTTAATAAAAAGGTAGCCAAAAAGAAAAGAATGTTAGATTATGATTATGAAGGCAGGGATCAACCTATAGAGTCTGTCAAAATCTGGTATGTAACAGACTTTTTTAATGCCATGAATGTGTTACGGATCTTTACGCGATATTCACACTAATCCTGTTGGGGAATCTTAGGGCTAGCATTTGCGTTTAATTCACAGCCATCCCTCTCAAGAAGAAACCTTGATATTTAGATTAGCTCGACTATATAAAGTCAGAGTTTTGTAATTGTAAAAAGAAGGAACTGAGAAGCTGTTGCATTCGCTACGCAGGTGAGATTACGTAAAGTTAATTTTCGCAGCTTAAGATTAAGAGCAGTGTTTGCCCCTGTATTAAATTAGTGGACTGGGAGTTGGTAATCAACGATAGATTAGGATAAGTTAAATTGGTTACTTGCGCTTGTTCGTTTAATGTTTATTGCTTTCCCTCTATCACTCCTGGGACATTCACTTAGAGATTAAACTGTTGTTGATTAATGTGCTTGAGTTAAATAAATAATTGTTAGAATGGAAGTTTCTGGTTCTGCTTTTATTCCTCCTACACCCATAGGTTTGCAAGACGGTGAGGGAGCAACTTCAGGGGTAAGTTGCTCACAATTGTTTCTATGATAAACAATATGGATTCAAGATTTACTTATTTAAATCAACATTTTGAAAATTTTTGTTTTCTGTATGACATAAACAAGTTAAAAATATTCCAAAAGAGCAAATACTGAAAAACTGTCAAGATTTACGCACAGTCCTGCAAGTAGGTGAGAGCAGTGACTTCCAACCTTACGAATTGTATGAATAATTACAAAATATGATCCCAAATTTACTCAACACCATTACAGACGTGAAACATCCGCTCCAATATGTCATAGAGAAGGATTCGAAAGAAATTTTCCCAAATATTTACATTGTCATTCGAGTTTTGTTAATAATACCTGTAAGTGCCGCTTCCGCTGAGAGGAACTTTTCAAAATCAAAAATGATAAAAAATTATGTAAGAAATACAATGGCAATTGAGATTTGGCAGTTTTTCCTATTGAAGCAGATATAGCATATCTAAGATAAATTACGAACCTATCATTAAGGATTTTAGCAAAATTAAAAACATTTGTTTCTTTAATTTTTTTTCTCATCATTGTTTAATGTTGCCCCAGAAATATGAGCAAAAAGTTTTTTTTTTTTTCTCCTTATGAATAAAAATTGGTTTTTTTACTTTAGAAACCCTCTTCTTACGCCATCAGAGGGCCACGCGAAATATAACTTGCCCGCATTAAGTTCAGGCCTCGCGCCGCCACTGGAGCCAGGATTCAAAATTGCGACTCGAAAACTTTGGTCATGAATTTGTGGCCATGATCAATTGGCTTTAGTGGTGACTATCTAATACTTACAAAGCATTAAAGAAAATCCTATTTTTTTTTTACCCAAACTTTATGTAAAATTTTTTAAAGTTATTTTTTAAGGCTTAAATTCAATGTTGAAGTTGAACCTATTATTGCAGTGCTTCTCTAACTTTCAATATTTGTGACCTATTATTCAATAATAGTTTTCATCGCTCCATACAATAACAATGTATTGAATTCAATTTTACTTTGATGCTAAATCTAGAATACGACTTAAACCTTCTAAGTGCCATTGGCGTATATAAACGTCTCACTCAGCTAAAGCATTATTTCCCCCGGACGTATATATGCGTATTTCCGAAGTACGATCTCTTATGCGCACTGCTATCGATAAAAGTATTCCGAAGGCTATGGAATGCAATGAAAGGACCTTTACAGTGTGTCCGATGGCATTGGGAGCGAATTGCGTAACTTTTAATCGGCATTTAAGGGATTAATTATAAATCGAACAAATTATCAGGAAAAATGTTAATTTTTGTATATAATTTTATATCTGACAAGACCATGAGGCCACTGGTAATTATTAAACTTGTTCTTAACTTGGTATTGTTAAATTAATTATCAAACACATGGTGTATAGTATTGATACTTTTATAAGTATATCATATCAGTGTAGATGTGTATTTTATTTTTTATTATGTCAGAATGTATTTTGTTTACTTTCAGTAAATTAGTAGTTTTTTAAAATAATCTTTTGTTTCAGATTTTCAATATGTTCGCACCCCCTCGTAGAGTTATTACGCCCTCCAAGAGGGGCGCGCTCCACTGTTTGAGAAACGCTGTCTTATTGCATTGTTTTGCTTAGAGAATTAACAGACAGTAGATGGTATGGACTTCAACATAAAATATAAAGTCAACAATAGTTTGTTAGAGAAATAAAAGCTGAAGTTATGAGATCATGAGCAGAACATTTTATGTACGTCATTATTATCTTCGAAGAGTAACGTGACAGTTGTGTTTTAGGTCAAACTAGACTAAAGATATGGTATTGAAGATGGAAATGATTTGATTCACAGTTAGAGCCATTATAAATGAAGGTTACAGGTAGTTGACTTCACATAATTGTGAATCGTCATGAAGTGCTAAAGACGTAGGTATCGGATCGTGGCTGGCCTTGTCACGAGTTCGAGCCCAGTACCTCTAAAGACCCGCCGTGTAGGGTAGCGATGCACCCTTAATCTGTCGAGAGCTGAAACGACCTCCCGTTGGTATGGTGTGGTAGTTAGGAGAAGGGGTGCCAGCTCAGGTGTCGTCCACGTCACTCGACCATGGTTCAAAATTACGTGTTCCGTCGCCAAAATCCCTAGTGTAACTGAACAGTGCAACGTTAATATTCACTCACCCATCTTTTACATTATAGGAAAACAAGTTTTGAAAGCGAAATAATAGTTTATTCTTCGAAATTATGAAATGCGACATGTCTGCTTTTACGTTGCACTGATTTTTAGATAGTGTTAGACAAATGGATACTAAGAAATTGTTTTCAGTATATATATTTTATTAACTAATCAAATCTAATCAATATGTCTTATACAGGTTTAAGTAACAGTCATAACTAAATATATAATTTGAGATGAAAATAAATATTTACTTTTAATTTTTGCTGTAAAGATTCGCTATACGGGTGCCCTAGCTTTGTATGGCGTCACTTTATTAGATGAACAATAATTTTCTCTTTTGCTCCTCCAATACCTATGAGATGTACGGAAGTAAAGTATTTGCGTTGGTAGCAGTTATGCCATAGACGTGTTTGGGAAAGAAAGGGAGGTGAGATTCTTTGAAAAGAGAGAACATCCTAATCTTTTTGGTGATATAGTCTAGGACAGGGATGGGCAAACATTTCATGTCGCGTGCCCAAAATAAATAAATAAAAATTTTTGGCGGGCCAAGATAATTTTTTTTAAATTTAAAAAACAATATACAAGTATTATAATTTAAATATATTAATGAGATGAATGAAATTGTGGTTTCATTTTTGAAAGCTCCTAGCATTGAGGTTCGAAGTGAGATGTACCTATTCTAAGGAGCAAGGCTAAATGCTCATTTATAAGTCCACTTCTGAAATAATTCTTTCTAAGGTTCATGTTTGAAAACACTTGCTCACATATATAAGATGATGCAAACATAGCACTGATTTTCTGGGCAGGAGATATTAAATTACTTTTGATAATGATTTGTAAAACTCTAATTTTGGCATATTTAAAAACAATTGCTTGAAATGATTGTTAGAATGCAACTCAATTAATTCAAGCTACAAATCTGAGAAAGCAAAAACATCATCAGTCCTTTGAAAAAAAGGAAGGAAAATATAATATTTAAATGAAGTAGAAAAGAAGAGACGGATGTATAATATGTAAATATATATTTCTCTTAATTTGCCTCGGGCCGGATAGAAGCTTTCGGTGGGCCAAAGTTGGCTTGAGAGCCGTATTTTGTCCATCCCTGGTCCAGGACTTTTAAAAAAACTTGCCCAGCTTTGCAACTGCTTTCTACTTTGTAGACATAAAAAACCCATACATGATACTAAGGTTTGATTACTATGAATTGACACAGAAACAAGTGACAGACTTGGGTCTAAAATTTAAACATTAAAGTTTATTTTAAAGAAAAAACACTTAATTCAACTAACAACACTCGTACAAAACTGCTATCCTTCGCACCCAGACATAGAATGAATTCCTTTTAAGCCCCAAGGGGAATTTCTGCCCCCTTTTCAGCTGGAGTCTTTCGGCCACACCATGAATATTTTGCATTCCAACCCCGGGGGTGTGAAACTAACCGTGCCCTGTAGCAGGTGGTTCACTTTCGGACTCCTACAATGATATTTTCCTCTTTTTAAATTTTCTCAGCTTTACAACTACGGATTGTTTGTAGGCATATAAAATGCTCCATACGTGATATTTTCCTCTTTTATAAGTCCAATTTAATCTATTAATTAGTGAAAAAAATTAAACATTATACCAATGAACTAAGTCAAATAAATGAGTTAGCTTGGTGGGGAACAAAGAAGTGAGTTCCTGTACGGCTGCCGAATCAAGACTCAGTTTTGTTAAAGATTTTAAAATGAAAAAAATGTATATACAAAGCATTTAACGTTAGTGAGTTCAAAGTCAATTCATAAAGTTGTACGGATATTTGTAGACTTAAATATCAACTCAGACTAGATCTACACATTTCTGTGACTTAGGATAAATGAAAATTAAGAAAGTTAATTCAGAGTATTCTATAAAATATTAACTATTTTTCATATACTTTTAACTGACTAACTAAAAAAATCGAGTAAGCATGATGATTATAAGCATTTCTAGAATCCTTCTTCCTGATCACAATAACTTTAGATCCTGTAAGAAATACGACCATAAACACAGGTATTGTCTTTGTAATTTGAACAATTTTCAGAATAATGAGGTCCATAATTTACAGCTCATTGCGCTATTTTGTAGTTAAGCTTAACTTAGCAAGACTGACATAAATATTTTTATCTCGAATTGTGGTTCGATAATTGATTCCAAATCGGTTTCATTTTTATTGCATCGTGATTTACATTAAATATGAATCTTAGATTTAAAGTACATGCTTTTTTTATTGAAAACAGAATTTCCACTTATATGTAAATAGCAGAATATCCTTTAAAATACTTCTAGACGATATTGATTTTGCAAGTTAATAACTGAACAATTCAATATTCTCTATCATATTTTAAAATTACATTAGATGCTTTTAAATGCTATAAATACAAATCAAAATTTTTAAAAAGGTTAAAATATTTTAAGATTTTATATTACAATTTTATAATAAGATAATAAGATTAATATAATAAGATTTTATAATGCAATATATAATTTTTTTGATACATGAAAGGGCGAGTTCGTAATGTTCGTTTCATATTAACTTGCTATTACTTGAGTAAACAATTTTATGTTAATTAAGTAATTTAACTTAAAAAAATCATTTTAAATAATACACTTTGCTTTCATTTTTAATAAAAATTAACTTAATGAGGTTTCTTTTTTAAATATTAATAAAATAAACACTATTGCGCATTTTTATTGAGAAGAGGAAATTATAGGAAAAATACGTTATGCATTCTAAAGTTTAGAAGTATTTTTTAAATATTTTTTTAAAACAATAGTTTTATCCATCTTGTTTAATTAATGTTTGTATTGATAGAAATAAACAGAGGAATAATATATGTGTATTTGTGATATCTACGATCTACATAAACCAGTAAATAAAAAGGAACGGATTTTTCTTTTCAGTGTATTATAACTTTGTTTAATACCTATGCATAGAAATACTTTAAACCCAAGTGTATTTCAGTGAGAAAATAAAAACAGATAAGTTATATAAACATTATAACAATTCCTTGAGGACGGGGGAAGGGGGAGGTTACTTTTCTATATTTTTCCAATAAATAAAGTTGTTTCACTTTTGAATAAATTGTTTTGTTATTCCAAGTTAAAATCCTAATTTTTCTCTCACCAGTCTATATGTATACGAAAAAAATACATTTTACATACATAATCATATGATAATCCGACAATAATAAATAAATACATAACGGGATAACGCTATTTACTAAGAGGACAGTTACTGACAACAAACTAGCGCAACTCTTGGGAAAATTATGAAGAAAGAAAGTTATTGAAGGGAAATCAATAGTTCTCGTTAGTCAAAAACAGTGAAAATTCTTCTCTCCTCCGTTATAACCATATCTATCTAAAAAATCGAATTTTGTATTGAAATTGGTTTATGTTTACTCCAATTTTCTATTGGATTCGACAGAAATATTTAAATAAATAATCAAAGTTTTAGTATTAAAAAAAGTTATTCAACAGAAAATTCCAATAAACACTTTTCCAGATTATTTATATATTTTTAAAACACTTACATGTAGAATAAAGAGTTATGGTTGCATTTTAAAGCCTAAGTGAAATATGTAAGACTGAATATTACCGTAGATGTTTTTGTAATAACAGATGTAAAAGATCAAATAATGCGTTATCCTTTTAGAAAATTACTGGTAAATAATGAAAAGAAAAGGATTGAATTTTAAGTTTATAACAAATCCTGTTATTGAATTATTTAAGGTATCCGACTACGCTCGGAACCGTGATTTTGCAAAAGTGTGTAAATGGATAATTTATGATATTTAGTGTCACTTAGATTAGAATACATGTATAAAATTGTTTTAAGGACATTATGACAAAAATTTATTTAAATAATATTTTGGCAAAAAATTAACTTAGATATTTTTTCAAATGTCTCTTTGAAAACTGCTTCTATTGTATTAATATTTTGCCTGTATTCAGCTCAGACCTCTCTACAGAGGCTCAACTAGAATTTTTGAAATGCATAACTCGAAAGTCGATTTATCCATGTTTTACGAAAACAGAAGGGAGAAATTTTAAGAAAATACGCTGATAATTATTTCAAATGGTTGTAACTCTGAAAATAATTTAAATTTTTCAAAAATCATAGTTGAGCCTCTGTATAGAGGTCTGAGATATATACAGGCAAAATATTAATACAATAGAAGTATTTTTTACAAAAGGAGAACATTTGGAAAAAAGGTTAATTTAAGTTAATTTTTTGCCAAAATATTGTATTTAAATAATTTTTTTTGTCATAATGTCCTTAAAACAATTTTATACATGCATTCTAATCTAAGTGACACTAAATATCATGAAAATTATACAATTATGCGTTTTTTTAAAATCATGGTTCCGAACGATACCTTAAGCTATTTGCAAACTTTGATTTTTAAAATAAGGATTTCTTAAACTTTTTATTGAAGCGCATTTGGCACAATATTGAAAAAAAAATTCTTTGAAATACTTAGATTTTACCGACTTATAACACCATCTCACAGTTATTTGGTAGCAAAGTATTAGAAAATATTTCGTTGTAAGAAATTCTTTGTAAAAATATATTTTAATAATCCTATGTAGAAAGAGTTAAGCATCTAAAGAAGCAGATTTTGGAAGAGAAATCGAATTAAAAATAATAACAATACAAAACAAAAAAAAATAATAATTAAATTTAGGGAATATAATAAAACATTTCTACAAAACAGAGAGTGTTCATTTCTAAAGAAATATCCAGAATTCTCTTTTTCCATAAAAAGATTGCAAAAAAAAAAAAAAAAAGTGACAGAAATGTATATGATTTCTTTAATATATTTATATTTGATAAATATTTTGTAATATGTGTGGAATGTAATATCTGAAAGAAATCTTCAAAATAAAAAAATATAACCAAAACATTGAATTTTAATTGGTTAAAATTAAGTACACAATTTAAAAACGAATAAATAATATTTATTTGGATGTACATCTTAATTAGGGATAATTTAAAGCAAATTACAAATTAAATAAATGGATGTACATTTTTTCTGACATGCACTGTTTAATTCAAATAAAATTGACAATTCTGATCAACTTTAGTGAAAAATGCTCTTAATTCACACAATAAAATTTAATTCCAAGCATCTATATTCATCTCTGTTCTTCCTGTATATTCCATACACTGTTTGAAATATCAATTTGTAACTCAATTATCATATGTAAATTAAATTTTTTCCCTGAGAGCCTTTCAGTGTAAAATTAACGAAAGTTATAGTTACAAATATAGGAGACAGTTAAAAAATTGATTATTAAGGATAGGTAGTAATGAAGATCAAATATACTCCTAAGAAAGGGTATTTGTAAAATTATAATAACTGATTTGGTTTTTCGGGTAATGTTGCTTATTCTGTTCTTAACTTTTTATCTACCCATTTGAAAATCACCCTACATATTATGAAGAACATGCCCCATAACTTGAAAACTGTTGATTTATTGGATAATATAATGTCTAAATTTGAACCTGGAATTGTTAATAACGATCAGAAACGTATTAATTAATTGCTTTCTTTAATTAATAGAATTCAATAGTACTGAATATGTAGAGTAATACATACAGATTGGATTTCTCTCTCTCTCTCAGTATTTAATCTCAATCCTTGAGATACATATTTAAAGCTTATTTTTCTTTTTAATATGTTGTTTATATTGACTTCAGATAATTGTACATTTTTTAAATACTTCCCTTAGTAGCATTCTAATATAACAGTATTATAATTCCTAACATAAAGAATAGTTTGCTTTTTTGAGAATTTTAAATTAATCCAAATTTACCGAATTTTAAGGAATTCTGAACATACTGACGGTTTTTTTGGATTAATTCCCTTTCGAAAGATTTGCATTTCAGGGCATAGATATTCTACACTATTCAAATTCATTCCTCTGTTCTCAACCTTTTTTTTACATTACCATGTCGTTAATAAGCTCTCGAGGATTCCTGCCGCTAAGCCAATAAAATCGCGAAAGAAATTTTATTACGATTTCGATCCTCACAGGGTCGTGAAAATAAAGTATAGAAAAGAATTATACATAAGCTGTAAAGAAAAGAAAAAAAGAGGTGGGAAGAGAAAATAAAAGTATAAAAATATAAAAAAAAGACATCTCAAAAGTACAGTAAAAAAAGTTAAATCACACCTTACCGGTTCAATGGAATTGAGGTCGACATTTCTTCGCATCGATCTCTTAAACTCAGTTCTCCCTTTCTTCTAATTTTTTTTTTCGAACCCCACGACGGGCTGAAAATAACAGCTGAACTAAATTTGATTTCGATATAATACAAAAAGAAAAGAAACTTTGCGCACTTCTTTGCTCTCCTTCCGGCATTATTGTGAGGAAAGAAAGTCAAAAAAGCTCCAAAGAAAGGGAAGAATAGGACAGAGGTAGATAAAAAAAAGAACTTTTTGAAGTGGGAGGGGCTTACTTTATTGTCGGACGAAGCAAGTTTAGTGCCCCGGGACGTTTCTAGAAGAGAACTTTTATAAGACTATTTAAACTTATTATTTGCAGCCCTCTGAATATTGAAATAAAAAAAACGCTGAATGCGTTATTGGGATGTTGAGTATAAATAAGTATATAATTTTCTGAATTTTGAAAGCAAAATTGTGTTGTTAATTGAGGTATAATAAACTTTTGAATTAATAAATACCATTCGATACATTTGTTACATATCAGCTGTGAAGGCCACATAATATTTTTGAATTCTAATCGACACTAAAAATAAGTCATCTTGAAAGATTCCACCTTCATATTGTACAGAGCTCAACGATACACTTGTGGAGGACAATTCTAAGGCATCGAATACAACTCATAAACGTCAATTACTTTTTTTCCGGACGTCATCCTTCGTGATGAGGGAAATAATACGTAGTTTCAGGGTCATATTTCTCTTTAGTTAATTGCATTTGACCTAATTTTTCTTTTTGAAATATAAAGCCAAGCTATCATTTCAAATTTTCTGTATCCATTTGCAAAGAAAACTTGGAATTTAGAAGTGGCATATTGATTTGAAACAGCAGCAGATTTGACTGAATAATGAAATAATGCACCTTTTAAACAAAATAAGAGTTATACAGGATGGTCCTGAATTCATGGTACAAACTTTAAGAGTAGTTACAGGACACATTGTAGCAATATTTATTGTACAGGAATGTATGTGGCGCAAGTGGGTGATGAGGCACACACACACAACACACACACACACACACACACACACACACACACACACACACACACACACACACACACACACACACACACACACACACACACACACACACACACACACACCCCACACACACACACACACACACACACACACACACACACACACACACCCCACACACACACACACACACACACACACACACACACACACACACACACACACACACACACACACACACACACACACACACACACACACACACACACACACACACACACACACACACACACACACACACACACACACACACACACACACACACACACACACACACCACACCACGCACGCACACACACGCACGCACAGTACTTTTATAAACAATTTAGTTAAATTGCCCCTTGGTTGCTAACCAAATTGAGACTTTTCAGAAATTATGCTCGTTCTTTAAGCGTACTTTTTAGTGTTTGGCATTTACAGGTTATACCTGAAAAATTATGTATTGATAAATTATGTAAATTACATTTGGTTTCGTTTTCTGTAAATAAATTCTTTTATTGATTCTTTCATTGATCGTAGTGAGCGGGTGTACCAAAACTGCAGGCTATGAGATATATCGCGTAGTTCGGGCTGAAATTTTAAATTGATTACATATCTACATTTGAGTTAGGAATTATTGGATAGGATGAATGAAAAAATTAATTTTTATTTTGCATAAAACATATTCGTTATCAATATTTATTTTTAAAATTATAACTTAGACGATAAGACAAAACATAATAATTATATTTATATGAATGTATTTCAAAATTTTTTAAAAGAATTATTTTTTTATTGTTGACGCATTCTTACCTTTTTATTCCTTCGATGTTTTTGATTACAGAACTTGTATGCATTCTGCACGAAGATTTCAAAGGGTAGAGTGGTTTTTTGTATCAACAGATATTTTTTCTGTGATCTTCTGCTAATTATTACTTATCAGTTCATTATTATTATTTTACAACACTTTATAACAATCATCACCTTATAGACTTACCAGCGAAGATCATTACATGTCTGTAAGAAAATCCGACATAACATTTCACATCTGACTGTCGCCAGATGAAATTATGTGACGAGCTTGTAAAATCAAGCAAAACGAAAAGAAAATCTTTGTGTACGAAGATTTTTATTGAAAAAAAATCCACTACGAAGTTTTATTCAGTGGCTCAAGGTTACGAGTTATCTCGTAGTGTTTTTTTTTAAGGAAAAAACACTAAGTAAAATTTCATGTTTTCTTTAATAAAATAAAACCTTGATACTCAGGGCAAAACGCTTTAAATTTGACTGGAATTAATGCGTTAAAATAATGGAGCCGGGGATTTTAGACTTAGACATGGTTTTATTGTTACAAGGCAAATTTATAGAAATATAGTTTACAACTTTTCTCTAAAAGAAATATTAACTTATTCTGAAATTCTCTAACTCCTTAACTTCTTTTGAATCTAGTGACAATTCATATTATTCTTGTGGCTCCAGGACAACCTTTTGAATAGCATAATTTAACAAGAAAAAAATCTGAGAGAGAGAGAATTGTTGGCCATACTTTAATAACTTAAGCACGTGGGTATTCTTTTTAACGCAATCTTCTAAACTTTGTAAGTCTTGTGCTAACTGACGCATTATTTTTGGATGATTCATAATATTTTGATCGTGAATATCGACTAATACTATTTTGTCTTGTTGCTTTTCTTCAGATGCTTTAAGGTATCAGATTACGTTCGGAACCGTGATTTTAAAAAAGCGCATAAATGGATAATTTTCATGATATTTAATCTCACTTAGATTAGAATACATGCATAAAATAGTTTTAAGGACATTTTGACAAAAGAAATTATTTAAATACAATATTTTGGCAAAAAATTAACTTAGAATAACCTTTTTTCAAAATGTACCCCTTTAGTAAAAAATGCTTCTATTATAATAATATTTTGCCTGTATATAGCTTAGACCTCTCTACAGAGACTAAACTAGAATTTTTGACATATATAACTTAGAAGTGGGTTTATCCATATTTTACGACAACAGAGGGGAGCAATTTTAAGGAAAAAACGCCAATAATTATATATATTTCAGTTGCTGGTAACTCTAAAAATAATGTGAATTTTTCAAAAGTTCCAGTTGAGCCTCTGTAGAGAGGTCTCAGCTATATACAGGCAAAATATTATTATAATAGAAGCAATTTTCACCAAAGGAGAACATTTTGAAAAAAGATTATTCTAAGTTAATTTTTTGCAAAAATATTGTATTTAAATAATTTTTTTTGTCAAAATGTCCTTAAAAAATTTTTATGCATGTATTCTAATCTGAGTGACACTAAATACCATGAAAATTATCCATTTATGCGCTTTTTTAAAATTACCGTTCCGAACGTAGTCGAATACCTTAACACTAGAACATCCGTCGGTGTGTCAATTGGACACCGGAGCCTGTTTACTTTGTTCTCCTTTCCGCATTTTTACAGGGAATTTGAAACTTTTTCGTGACTTATAATCATTTTCCCTAGAGATTACATAGAAAAAGTTTTATGGTTCTAGGTTAATTAGGAGGGATTTTACATCTAAATATACTTAGAACGTCCGATGGTGTCGTTTCGACAGCAAATCAATTTATCATTATAAATAGGTGTCGTTCAAAAAAATTTAGTTCACAAAGTAGATACTATTAGTAAAACAAATTTCCAAAGTCCTATCGCACATATATTTGACCTCGAATGCAGTGTTATTGGGTTCACAGTGGAAATGAGTCAATTATACTAAAATTGTTGCGTCTAAGTGTTTCGTTACATAATATTTGCTTATCTGCTCGTAAAAAAATTTCTTCGATTTTCGAACTAAATGCAGAGCAGATAACCTGAAACGATGACTCGTAGAAAAGGTCTAAGCCCTGAAGAAATTGCTAATTTGTTGTGATAGCTTTCTGAGAATGAATCGGATGGTGGTTAGCTGTGTGTGTCTTGCTCTAATTTAGATTCCGATGAAGACATAAGATTGAGTAAAAGTGACTGTGAAGAATCTGAATATTGTTCAGATTTAATTGATAATGTTCCATTAAATCCTGATATACATGTCACTAGGGATGGTGCAGATTGGATGCTGCAAAATAGTAAATTTCCTGGCAGATTTGCGGCTCGAAATGTCTTGTGACAGGCAGTGGTCCAACAAGCTTCACGAAACATAACGTTAACGTCAGTTTTTTATGATATAAAGGGTCATATTATATGATGATTACATGAAATAATTGTAAAAAGTCTTAAAACTAAACCCTACTGAACAGTAGTCCTGTAATTATTTAGTTAAAACTATTATTTTATGTATTTTATATCGCCATGTCGAAAGGACATTGGTGGACGCTTAAGGGTAATCGAAAGCTCGGACGATCAAGTGTTGAATAAATTTTCATAAGTGACCTCTGTCTATGAAAATCCTTTCGAACTGAGCTCACTTTAACATAAAAGTAAAACATTTGATAGTAAACAAATGAGACAACGCGTTAGCTTTCTTGTGTGTTTATATTCTTCTTCACCGCCATGACAAATAGTTACTCCACTTTAGTACTCCCCTCTTTTGTTGTGCTAAAAATAACTTTAACATACGAAACTGTGATAAATAACAGGGAAAATACTATTTTCCCTGTTATTTATCACAGAGAGAACTCTGATCATGTGAACAATCTCATTTGCTTGCACTATAGAAGCGTTTTATTTCAATTTCGCCTGTAGAGATGTTTTTGTTCTTTACTCGTAGTGTACTGAGCTATTTTTTAAAAGATAATCACAACTTTGGAGAAATTAAAGTTTTTATATTTTCTGAAAAGGGTAAAAATATGGCATATGAGATGGAAGAATGTAGTATTTGTGATTGTTAAAATTTTTGTATTGCAAGATATATTTTAAATTAAGTCTGAAAGTATAACCTAATTTTCTTCGTTTTTCTCTTTCATTGAAAGTTTATACGTTTGCATATTAAGTAAATGAGAGTCGTATATTATGGAATAATCGGTTAATATGGAATACTGAGGTTTTGGCTTTGTTTGTTGCTGCTAATGCGAGGGGAAATCTTGGAATGCTGAAGGAAGACCCCCACGATGCCTTGCAGTGAGAGTTGACCACTTGTACTCATATGACTCGCTACTGAACAAAGTGTGTTTTGCGTTTTTCAGAAGTTTTAACAGGAAAGTTTTCAAATAGTTTTACTTACTAGTATACATGTGGCTTGAACATTAAGGTATACTAAGAGAATTGTAGTTAATATACTGCGGTCCTTTTTTTGGTTGACAATGTTTTGTCCTTCAATTTAGATTCATTTTTATGGAATACTGGGTATTACATAATACCGGACGTAATTGTATAGTATTCCATATAACCCAACAAAATATACTGAACAAAAATAAAGCTTAAAAAAAGAGCTTTGAGTATAATATTGACAGCTAAACAATAGTTATTAATTATGTCAAAACTAAGTTAGTTATTAATTATGTCAAAACTAAGTTAGTTATTAATTATGTCAAAACTAAGTTAGTTATTAATTATGTCAAAACTAAGTTAGTTATTAATTATTCAAAACTAAGTTAGTTATTAATTATGTTTAAAACTAAAGTACATGTTTTAAAAGTTGAATGCATTGGAATGGAAACAAAACATAATTTTTGGTGTTACTTGAAAATTATATATATATTCTTTAGTCTAGACCACGACATAACAGTAAACAGCTTCAAAGCGACTGGTATTTAATCTGTCAAAAGAAATGTCTTTAGCAGTGAAGATTTTATTGCTTCTACACTCACTGATTTTAGGTCTCAAGCCATGAGACCACCAAATGACCATGTTTCATATTCGTTTACAAGCTCTGGTTCACCTCAGCTCTGTTCTTACAAGAGCCCTAAACTGGGTATACCTGCTATGTCTAAGTCAACAAATTTTATCCTTCCGGTAGAGATATCACCATCAACTCCAAAAAGGTAGAAGGCCATTATAGAGGCAGGAAAATTGGATCTTCTTCTGTAATAACATATTTCCCATATAAAAAAGCATTAGATGATAAACTAAAAGAAACGAACAAAAAGAAGGAACTAGAGGTTCCAAAGCAGCATTTAAAGACCTTTTGTTAAGAATTCAAATTGAAACCGAACATCTAGATCTAAACCTACAACAGATGTTAGCAGCAATACATCATTCCAATATGATGTATAATATTTAATAGATTTCATGCTATCAACTAAAAACCAGAAAACAAAGACGCTAAATGTATCTTCTGTGACAGAAAATTCTCCGAAGATCAAAGAGAGGAAATTTGGATTCAAGGCTTCAGTTGTTTTCTGTGGGATCACCTTGATTGTACTACAGAAGAGAAGATTTTATTTGTGACTTTCGTAAATACACTCGAAGCAGAGAAATGACTTTCACGCGTTTTTAAGAATATGGATCTCACGTTTTTAAGAATTTAAGCTTTTTAAACGCGTTTTTAAGAATATTAGTTTTACAATGGTTTGAGTCACCTATTCCTTATTACCTCTCATTTAACAATTAAAATTTTTTATGACAACAAAATAAATATTATTTTTTTGACAAGTGTTAATTCCTTACAACCGCTATATAGTATATATCCATAATATGGTTTTGGAGATTTTTTTTTTCAATCAAAAACCAGTAAAGTTATTTTTAGAAATGTAAAGTGGTATTCCATAATACCCGACTGTCATTACAAATGAAAAACATTTGGAATAAATATCCTCTGCAACATTAAATAAAATGCAAAAGAAATCTTTAAATAACTTATTCTCAATAGTGTCAATCTCTAAGGAAATATTTGTTGTGAAAAATGTAGAAAAAATTCATGTTAGTTTTTTCGACGTCAAAAAATTAACGTCAGAATTTTTTGACGGCTTACTTAGGAGAATCCTGAGTCTCTGTTTTAAAAGTAAAGTATTCTTATACAACTAACTGAACAAAAATAAATTTTAACGAGAAAAAATATACGTGAGGAAAAAAAAAGGTGGAATATTTAATTTTCTTATTTGTGACGTATTGCATTTTTATGAAAAACTTGTTCTGCTAACTTGATAAAAAATCTTAAGTGAAGTACGTGAGCAATGAGTTATGAGAAACTTTCTGCAATAGTTATTAATTTAAATTGTTATTGATTGTGGAAAAACGTAGGATATTTTTAAAGGCTCTTAATTTTTTCCCTGAAATTATAATATATTAGCTTAAGGTATCCGACTTCGTTCGGAACCATGGTTTTTCAAAAGCGTACAAACGAATATATATTTTTAATATTTAGTATCACTTAGATGAGAATACACGTAACGTGTTTTAAGAATATTACTACACTAAAAAATAATTTAAATGCAATATTTTGTCCAAAATGAACTTAGAATTACGTATTTTTAAACATTCTACTTTCAGAAAAAAAGTTTCTATAATAATAATATTTTGCTTACGTATAGGTAAGACTTTTCCAGAAAGCCTAGTGTTTTGAAAAATTCACATTATTTTCAGAGTTACGATCAATTAAAACAATAATCGGTATTTCTTTGTTCAAATTTGATCATTCTGACGTATAAAAATATGATAAATCCACTCCTAACGTATATATTTCAAAAATCCTAGCTCAGCCTCTGTACAGAAGTTTGAGTAAAATATTATTATTATAGAAGCACTTTCCATAAAAGGAGAATTTTTTGAAAATAGATAATTCTATGTTTATTTTTTGTCAAAATATTGAATTTAAAAGGTTTTTTTTGGTGTAATATACTATTCTAAGAACAATTTTATACTTATAACTTGTATTCTAATCATAAGCGACACTAAATATTAAAAAAAAATTCGTTTGTAAGCATTTGCAAAATCAAGTTTCGAACGTAGTCGGATACCTTAAGTTAAAATTTAGATTGATTTTTATGGTTCTATTTAGACTCATTCCTTTTTTTACAGTTGATCTTTCCCTTAGGACTTGAAAATAATTATTACATTATTCTCTCAATGTAATGAGCATAGAAATTCGTTAAATATATTTCGACAAGGACTCATCGGTAATAAAAAAATGCTTTTAAATATTATTTAACAAAATTGAAAAAAATAAACACAATTAATAAGATAACGTTTATTTTTTTTACACTAAAATTAATTATTCATTGCATTTTTTTTTCCTAGAAATGTAAGAATATGTACATTTCTAACTTTTTTGAATATTTTTTAGCTTTTACCGTTATTTTTACTATATAATTAAGGAATCGATATTCATAACTTCATTGAATTTCCATCTTTTGTTTCTTACAAATCCAAAATTTCTTATTTTTCAAAACTGTACTAGTATTTCTCATAGTTGTATCGAACAGCAAAACAGATCCTAAAACCTATACTATATTGTTTTTGAAAATTTTCATTTTTCTATTTTCTTTTCAATGTCAAGAACAAAAAGAATGTTTTCCCCTGGAGCACCTCTGTTTTTTCCTTCCTTCTTTTCATATTTTCCGATGCAATTGGATTTGTGAGCTACGAAGTGAAGTTTATTACTTATAAAAAAGTTTTGTTACGTGATTTGTAACCACCAGAGAGTTGGTTACGCGTAAGAAAACTTTTCGGTATAATATGCACGAATATATTTGTTACCTAAATAGTTGCCACAAAATGTAATAAAACTAGATAAATATATTTTTATGGAAGAAAAATGCCTGACGTTAGCAACTGCATAATCAGATGCCTAGGAATGTAAAAATACACCATGACATGATTTCTTGCAAAATATGGAGAAGTAATTTAATTGATTATACTCATATATGTGTGTATTTTAAAACAGACTAGACTCTTTTCTACGAAGCACATGTTTCAAAAATACCTTGTGCATGTTTTTGAAAATAAAAGTTTTATTTATACTGAAGAAATAAAGTAAATTAGTCTAAAAATCGAAGAACTTTTCTTTTGTTTTGCGCGGTTTCAAAATTAGAGCCACAAAAAAATATTTCGAATTCTATTTTCAGTTTTGGAAGAACAGATCTTTTTGAAACATAATAGATTAAAATTATAATTACTTAGCATTTATAATTCATTAGAAGTAAGAGATATTAAAAGGAAATTGAATCACCATGCAAGAATTTTAATTAAACGAGACTATTGAAAGGACTGAAAAAATGTTTTTAAATTAATGAAAAATCTTCAAAAGATATATAATAATCTTTGAAAAGAGCCAAAATGTCGTCATATATTTTTAAAATTTACTTTAGATAAATTCTTCGTCCCTATATATTCACTTATATAAATTTAAAAAACCATATATTTTAAAATATAGAAAATTAGAGAAAAAAAGGTTTCCAATTTTTTCTATTTCTAAAGAGTGAATATTTGAATAAAGTAAAAATAATTCTTTTAAGCTCAAGAAACTGACACACTATAAAAATAAACTTCACTTTTCAGAAGAAAAAAAATATGTGATTAACAAATTGAAGCAATCTGAATTAAAAACTAATGTCTTAAAATTTACTTATAAGTGAAATTGAAATACACTCTATTAATAATACTTTCTTATTGCGTCGCTTTTTATGTTATAGAGTGAATGTGTTTTTATGTAATATATATACGTAATATGAATTTTACTTTTTCTTAATATTGCATTATTTATGAATAACATGTTTTGATTAAAGTATCAGCTTCAAATATTATTTACATATGCTAGTCTGTATTATTTTTGACCAATCAAGTTTATATTTTTTTTTTAATAGTTTATTTTCTTGTTATTAATTTGGCAACAATCCCATGATTTTCTCCAGATGTTTTAATTTGTGGTAGTGGTGTTGGTGTTGGTGGTGTGTGTGGTGGGGAAGCCAAGAATTTCAGTAATTTTGATTAACCTTTTTATGTTTTCATATATTTTTCACATTTGTTGTTTTCCGTTTCTATTAATCTAATTTAAAAGTATTAACATGTTTTGCAAATGAAAGTTTTTTTGAAACAATTAAATATAATTTTTATCAATAAAATGATGTTAAAATGAAAATATGTAGTGCACACACCTTTTAATATAACGAAGAAAGTTGACTAGTAGTTATCTTCATTTATGAACAGATTTCTTCTTATAAATATGCTTATGTAAAATGATGTAACAGGAAATAAAGAAATACTGAGCTTTTGTACTTTTTAATCGACAACGTTCCCATCTACTTATATGTTTCTTTTCTAGATCCATTCGAATGTTCATTTTTAGATATTTTATATATATATATGTGTTTGTGTGTGAATTTTTATATTATTTTAAAAATGAGAGTTATCTATTTTTCAGTTTAGTTGTCTTACAGTGTTGTAAAACCAAAAATCAAGAAACACGTATTTAAAAAAAAATCTAAAATAGGATTTTTTCTGTGGAAGCATTATATTAAGAATTAAGAATAACATATTAAGAATTACCATTTTTATTAAGATAACCATATTTTGTCATTTATTTTTCTGAAAGCAAGTATAAATTTTTTATCTAATTGAGTTGTGTTTCCTACAATAGAAACTTTTAGCCGATTTAACTATTTCATCATCATAATGTATGTGAAAAAGCAATGTAACACACCCACACTAGCAAAATTTTAGTAATAAATACCTATTTCAACATACAGCTATGAAACTTTTGAAAAGGGTTATTTGCGACCAGCACAGTAAAAGGCAGCTCAGTAGAAAAGCGATGTACTTGCAAATATCAGCAGTATAACATCAGAGGGGATGTTGTTAAGAATTCCCTAACGAATCCATGTAACTGCCAAAGAACGCTTATGTAAGTAGAAACTTCGTTTTGCTTAAATACCAGTCTCTACTTCCGAATATGGTTCCAAGCTTGAAGGTGCCAGGCCTTATAATACTGGATAAAATAAATGTTTATTGTTAACCATGCTCTCCTTATTGATGTCTTGCATTAATGTCTGAGTACGTAAAATTTGATGCCGAAACCGAAAAAGAACCTTTAGATTAAATTTTGAAAATTGTCATTTCACTGTGGATACAGCGAGTTCTTAGTGTGAATCATAAAATGAACGTGGATTTCCGAATAGTGACTGAGTTCTTCTAGCAAGTGCAAGGTAAGCAAAGCTTACATTTTTTAAATTGTAAAAATATTATATAATTTGAAAAGTTTCAAAATGTCTACTGATGCTTTAGAAAAAATTAAATCCAAACGTAGTATATTACGTAAATTAACAACAACTTCCTTTATTCCAATTGCTTCCCGAAATTTTAAAAAAAAAAGCCGTTAAATCTTACTTTGACTCTTTCTGAACAGCGAACCCATACTCGCACGTACGAGTAGTTACTAATAAATACTCAAGTGTGAAAAAAATACAAATGGCTAAATTATCACTGATATATATTAGAAAAGTTGGAAAAACTAATGTAATTAACAATTATTATTAATTACAGCTATCTAATCGTCACTTTTAACGGTATAGTGTCTTAACCCGGCACTTCTAGCTCAGGGTATGTCATACCCACCGTCTAATCTTTTTTTAACGCTCCTTCTAAACTTGTTTTAGAAAATGGATAGTTTCTCGTGTAGCTGACTTTAAGATCATATCCTTCGAGGAGCTTTAGCTTGAATGTGAATTCTAAATATATATTTTTATATAACGCTCTTCGGGTGTTATACCCTTCGCGTGAATCGCAGTTACAGTTCTGAATGCATGAGCACGCTTTAAACTTTCTTATGCTATGGTGTATTATTGTAGTTATGATGAAGAAATGTGATATTAAAGTAATTTAATAGATATAGTACAACAGTACTTTTGGATGAAGTAAGTATCTTTGCGGTAATGATGAGGAAGAATCAAATAATAAAGAGTATAACAGCAAGTATGATTCCTCCACTGAACTCGATCGAAATTTAGAAGAGGATGACATTGTTGAAAATAAATGCTTTATATGTAGAAACAAAAACATTTGCGAAGAATATAATTTTAAAGGAGACAATTGGTACACATCTTGTCCACTTTTAGATGAACTTTTGAAAAAAAAAATTATTGCTGGATCAAAACAAGAGGAAATAAAAAAAGAAATTCCAAAATTTTTGAATTTAAAGAATATAGAGGTTTACTCCTACATGTTTAGTTTTAAAAAAGTACACAACTATTGCTTTATATACACCCAAGAAAAATTGGAATTGTCTCCTACTTTCAACAATACATAGTGATGATACAATGGATTCATCTACAGTACCATCCATATCGGGTTTGGTTGAAATCTGAAATAATATCTTCCTTTAACTGAGCGTTATTGATAAAATGACCACATATTATTCAACGGCTAGAAAATGTAATCGTTAGCTTTTGACAATATTTTTTTGTGTAGTTGACAATACTTTTTGAATAAATGCGCAAATTATTTTGTTTAGTTTGTTTAGTATTTAGTTAGTTAGTGTTTAGTGTTAGTTTTTGTTAGTACTTTGTTTTTGAATAAATGCGCACATTATTTTGTTTTAGTAGAAATCACCTACTAAATATCGAGCTGGACGCTGATTTCTGAAGTGTTTTAGATTTCGCTTTACAGAGGAATTTAGAAACCAGCAAGCAATGCTTGTACGAATTTTTTAAAAAATTTAAGAACCAGGGAAAAACATCGCACTCACTCGCGACGAAGACTAAAGGAGTGCTTAAGCAAAGTACTGAATACACTAATAAAAGGAACAGAAAAACTAAATTTTTGTGTGAAAAGTGTAATTAAACATATTTTATTTTCTACTTTTCCTTTTTCACCTTTTTTTTTACAAATTTTACGGTAAAAACAGAATGTAAAACTCTTGGGTGTGAGATACCCTGCGCGAGAACTTTAGCTTATTTTTTTTCGCGCGAGTAATGCCGGGTCTTAAAGATCAAAAAAGGAGGGTAGCTAACGAGGCGAAATTATCAATAACTTGGCGAATCGAGCTTAATTTAACAATCGAATAATTGATCGCATTCAGAGGTAAACATGGCGTCATGTGACATCACCTATCTGGAGTTATAAAACATCACTATTAAATTCAATTTTTAAAAAAATTTAATGCAAATTTAGAAATTATCTTTTTGAGGTGCATATCATTGTCACCCATCATATCTGTACTTAAGACTTCATCAAACTTGGTCTTTCCATTTTTGTGCTACATTGCAGACACGCATGTCTACAAAATGTTTTGGTTCTTGCATGTTATACCGTCGACCAATTTTGTCAAGAGATGTTGCTTAGTACTCGATGTGCAGCTAACAGCGGAAAACTGCACCCGTTCTTTTTGAACACATTAATAACGTTAACAACGTTGGCGAAATTTTTGAATTGAAAACGTCTTTAATTTGGTGAAGGTATAATACACAAGTACCAATCTTTTCTTTTATTAGTACATTTTTTACTTACGAATTAACGTTGCGGCAGCCAAATTTGCTCCAAGCAAATCATACCTTTTCCCACGAAAATCACACAGATTTTATTTTTCAAGTAAAACACGTGAGTAAGAATCTTTTTGTTGTTTTCTTCTGCTGTTATGATATCATCACACGATTCGTATTTTCGCAAATTTGACTGAAGTGACTATAATACATAAGTACCGATACATTTAAGAATGCAATTTGACAAACTACTGAGCCCACGCGTTTTCCCCTGTTTACCGAAAATGATATATTACAACTGCTGGATACCATGTGAATTGGGCTTAATCAATTTCACCTTGTTCGTGGTTTATCCATATCGTACTCAGCCCTTCATAGTAATGAGAGCTATAAGTAAACATGTGAAACAAACAAAAAGTTCAATTATTTTAATCTTTCTTCATTTAGACAAGAAACAAGTTATCAATTTTCAGGAATTTTTAATTAACTAAAATAAACTAAAAAAGATTCATGTAGAGAATAAGTGTCACACTAAAGGGAAAAACGTGGACTTAGTGATGGATCTTATAATTGTGAGTCTCGTAAGAGGTCAGAAGACATTTTAATCAATATCTCTCTATCCTAACTCCTACACCATAGGAAGACTTAATGCAATTTTATTCACGGTGTAATTATCTTCATTAAGTCCCGCAATGGATCTTAAGTGGAATAAGGTCTCGAGCTTGTTGTTCAACTTGGATATCCAAGAGTTTGCATCATGATGACTCGAGTATCATAGCAATCACAAAATTAAGAAATATTCTTAAAATAATATAATGGAATCACAGTTTACAAAAATAAAATTTTCCTGAAGAGTTAATGAGCCACTGTATATCCCATGCATTTAAGAACTTAATTATTTCTTTTTCCCCAACAAATACATTTTGATATTGACGATAATTTCATGAATTATCGTGTATTAAGATAACATTTTGGAATTACAATAATTTCTCTTGAATTGTCAACTATTAAAACGTAAGCATTTTATGATTGGTGTGATTTCTTTCCTTTAGGCTTATCTTTGAAGCTACGACATCTTTGAAGCATTGTTAAAAAATCATTGTTCTAGTACTGACTGCTCTTTTTGTTTTGTGCATAGTCTATTAAAATTAAATCTTTATATTGACGACCACATTTTCTGTACACTCGTAAATAATAACAGAACTTTAGAAAAGACGCATTTGGGGAAGAACTACCTGTAGATAGAAAAGCATCTCTATTCACATTAATTAAATCCCGGTGGCTTAGAGGTAGTGCGTCGCGCTTCCACATCACAGGTTCGAAGTTCAAACCTGGGCTAGACAAGGTTGACTTAGCCTTGCTTGGGAACTTAACACTGCGGTTTTCACGTCAGAGTGGCATCAACGATCCCCCCAGGGCCCGGTCACATATACGGGGATAAAGTACCTGGTCCCGGGCTTTTCCCTCTGAGTTATTCCAAAAACGCTTTGAAAATGAGTAAGTTAGTTCAACCATGCAACTCGAATTAAATTAGAAAACATCTGAAACGTTATTTTTTTCCTATAAGTACGTGAGAAACCAAAAAAAACGGGACTCGATAACCGGACAGGCCGGATAACTCGGTCACACCTTTACAGGTCGAAAGCCCCCTGCGTCAAAGAAAAAATGTCAGTAAATAAAAGATTGCTAGAGGGACATCCTCATATCACATAGGACTAAAGGCTGTCGAAACGACCTTTCAGTATTTTGAACAAGGTGCATTGGCAATGTACTTACTGTTTTTTCGTCTTCGTGATGGGCAGCGGCCGGGGTCAGTTCAAAACAACAGAACTTTTGCTTTTCTTAAAAAAGTAAGCAATTTTCGTAAAGTTGGCTACTTAGTTTTTATTATAGACAGCTTTATGCCCCTACAAAGTAAATATTTTTCTGAGATTTGTCAGATCAGGTAAATTTGTTTCCAACGTGTTCATTAATTTTTCCCTTTTTGAAATAAATACCATGTTTCAAAAATGTAATTTTTTTTTATTTGGGCATTTTTTTTTCGTTGTATTCTCAAGCAAACAATAAAACAAGTGCAAAAATTTTCTAAGGAAACCTCGTACTTTTTTTTTAAATTCCATTCGATGGGCATTTTTTCACAAATTGGCCACCCTTTGGGGGCCAATTAGAGGCAGAGTTTTGGGGATTCTATGTATTATGTACTTTGGGTTTAGATTAAGGTATGTGACTACCCAAAATCCCCCGGTTTGGAGAAAAAATTTTTGAAATTTTTTTTGTTTTTATTATAGCCCATACGCTTAAGATTCCAAAAAAATTTATTTTAGTTCTAGATATTTAGAAGCTGTTTAGCTTTTTAGTAAACCGAAAAAGGAATTTTCAAAACCGGAAATGGGTGTTTAAAAGACATAAAAATGTAAACAAATAGTTTGAACGTTTTTTGGACTTTTTTAAACAATATAAATATTTAATATTTA
>BMAV01026386.1:37621-51217 GCA_019973955.1 Trichonephila inaurata madagascariensis | reverse complement strand
CCAAAAAAACCCCCTATGTTTTGATTTGCAATTTGCGTCAATATTAGCATCCATCATTACATTAGTACTAATTCCTGGAAAATTATTTTATCGGGGAAACACTCTTGAAATGGTATGCAAATAACGAATTTCGTATTCTGTTTACATTCTGTTTCGAAACAACACTCGACTCGAGTTGAATTTGAATGTCGAGAGATTAATCAATATCCAGTTGCTGAGTGATTCAAGAATGGGAATGATTGAGAGTTGCTGGTGTTCTTCCATTTAATTAGTAGTGGCAATCATCTGACTGATTAATAAATGATGTTGAAGCTTGTTGAATAAAAATGATTTTCGAAATTAACCATATACTGAACACAACATTTGAAGAAAATTTAAATAACACTTACAGATCGGTTGACTGAATTTCCACTATTTAAAAGCTAATAAGATCTGTACGAGATGAATTTTTGTATTACTGAAATATCTTATTCTAAAAGAGGGCTCTTCGTTGAATCAACAGCCTAAGAATTTTGACTAGAAATGATCCTCAACAGTCAGTAAGCTCCCCGCCTTAAGGTCCCCTCAGGGGGCACACAATCTTTAGGTGGGTACGGGTGTCACACAATCCCGAGGTACCCTAGTGATCTTTTCCTTTTCCCAAGGGGCTTACTATCTTTGGTAAACACGAGTGTCATGACACCGAGGTACCCCAGTGATCTTTCTCTATTTTCGACCCTCCATCTTGTCATCCAATTTCTCCATTTCTTCTTTTCCCGTTCAGACTACAGACCTATAAATGTTTGGCGCAGTATAGCCAAAATTGGCTCTTGCGCCATAAAACACCAAACTCACTCACTCATCCAGCCTTAAGGCTCTTTTCTTATCAGCCATTTGAATTCCTGAAATAAGGCTAATTGTATGGAAATTCGGTACTTGCGTATTATTCCGTCGATACATTTCATCAAATCAAAAGACGCTACCAAATGCCACGATGCACAGCCAATAGCGGAAAACAGTTCCCCCATATGTTCAAATGAAATAATAATATGATGGCAACATTTAGTGGTGTTTTTTTAAACAAGTAATACCTTTTGATTTGGCGAAATTAAGATAGATAGTTTAATACGTAAGTGCCGGAATTTCTAGTTTATCCTCAAGCCTGTTATAACGATTTGAATGCCATAATATGTATCCGCGAAAGCTTACAAAATAATGATTTCTTTTGAATTAGCTTATATAATTCTTACGCTTAATTGAAATTCTTTTGAATTTTGAATGTTTTCCGATTTCTGAACAGTATTTTTAAAAATATGAAATCTCATAAAGGTGTCACTAGATAGAGGTAACAAATATTTCTACAAATTAGAAAAAAAAAATAATTCCAAAAGAGTCCAATTTTTTTAAAAACTTATTTCTTAAAAAAATGTTTTTTGATTGAGCTTTATAGAATTTAAAACGAAATATTGGTCTAAGTTTGAACAAGTAATATAAAAAAAAAATTAAGTCGATTCCTACTCAGATCAACAATGAAACAATGATTTTAGCTATTTTTTATTAAATAGTTACAATTAATATAAATATGTGTATACATATGACAGAATCACAATATTAAGTGGTAATTAATTTTTATTAATTATCATTAAAGTATCGTATTGTCATCCAAAAGAATCGTGTATATTAAATTTCAGTTCAATTGAATGCTTTAAAACGTCAGAAAAAAATCTTTTCAAGTTTTGACACAAGTCGCCAAAAATGATGCCAACGTGGCTGTATTTGTAATTCTTTAAATAATTTGTTTTAATCAATAAATTTGTATTAATTATAATTAAATTATTGTATTTTCATCCAAAATAATCATGTATATAAAATTTCAGTTCAACTGAATGCTTTAAAACATGAGAATTTTTTTTTTTTCAGTTTTGACCCAAGTCACTAAAAATGAAACCAACGTGGCTGTATCTGTAATTCTTTAAATATTTAGTTTCAGTCAATTAATTTTAATTAATTATAATTAAATTATCGTATTTTTACCGAAAACATTAGTTTGTAGAAAATTGCAGCCCAAACAAGTGCTTTAAGATGTGAGAAAAAAAATATTTTCATATTTTGACACAAGTCGCCAAAATGGCCGCTAAAACGCCAAAAAGGAGGCCAACGTGGCTGTATTTGTAATTCTTTGAATAATTAGTGTTAATCAATGAATCTTTATGAATTATAATTACATTACTGTATTGTCATCCAAAATAACCGTGCATATAAATTTTCAGCTCAATTGAGCTCTTTAAAATGTATTTTATTAACAATTGAAAATTCCACTGAGATAAATAAATAAATACAATCACTTCCAAAAGTTAAGCACGGAGAGAAAAATGCTAATTTCCGGAAGCCAATCAGAATTGAAGAGGATGCAATTCGCTGCAGAGGTAGATGAAAGTATGCAAATATGTTAGGTAACAGCCAATCGTGCTTTCATGTCAAGAAATATGCAAAAAGGGCAGTCTTATAAAAAGCCAGCTTTATGAAGGTTTACAGAAGTTGATTGTAAGTACTGATAGAAAGTGTTTAAAACTTTCGTACAATTTGTTTTCAAGACATTCGTGTTTCTATGACTTCCAGAAAACGAAGGGAAGATTCTTAATGCTGGCGGGTTGTGGGGCGCATTGAAGCAGGACAGTCGATCACAGATGTTGCTCTTTTTTTTCGGCGTTCATCATTCTGTAATTTCACGTTTATGGAAACAATTCCAAACCACACAGACAGTTGTCCAAAGGTTCGTAAGGCGGTCGTCCAAGGGTTACAACCCCGCGGAATATTGCTATAGTAACCCAGCGGAATCGCAGAGCGACCTCCACACGTGTGACGTCTATGTTTACAGCGTCCATTGGAAAGGCTATATCTGCAGCTACAGTACGCCAAAGATTACATATGAATGGACTATGCACGGGTACCTAAGTTTGTGTTCCTCTATCCGTCCAATCCAGAGGGGCACAATTAAAGTGGTGCTGGGAATATGGCAATTGAACTGTGTCGGACTGGGGCAACGTCATGTTTACTGATGCGTCAAGATTTGATCTGGAGCCAGAGGACAAGGGTATAAGGATATGGCGTAAACAAGGAACACGCAATCAACCCCAAAACATAACCGAACACCGCATTCCAAGGCGGAATGCATTATGGTGTGGGCAGGATTTCATTAGGATACCGCCCTGACCTGCACATCTTTAAACGGGATTCTGTGTGGCTGTCCGGTATCGAGATGAAGTCCTAGAACCCATTGTGAGATTGTACTCGGCAGCAGTTGGTCCTACTTTTGTTTAAATGGACGATAACGCACGTCCCCATAGAGCTGACATCGTCGATGACTACCTGGATAGTGAAGGGATTGCGTGTATGGCGTGGCCAGCATATTCGCCCGACCTTAATCCTATTGAAAATCTTTGAGATGCTCTCGGCCGTACTGTATCTTCACGTCCCCCACCTCCAGCCACTCTTATTAAGCTGGAAACTGCTCTACAAGAATGGAGATTGCTTAATTCTGCGGTGGTTGACCACCCAATTGAAAGCATGGTCAGAAGGTGTAAACTTTGCATACAGATGAAGGGGGATCATATACCCTATTAATGTCCCTTTTTTTTCGTTTCATGCTGTTTATTTTCACTTAATACATAATTCTGCTAAGTCTCCAATATGACATTATCTGATAACTTGGAAAAATTTAATATTGTTTTCATTTCTGTATATAATTATTGGTTTTGTTTTATGTATAAATATATATGCTACTTTACTGCTAAATTTTGTGTCAATCAAAGCAGTATTTGTTGATTTTTCATTTTACATCTTCGTGCTTATCTTTTGGAAGTGAGTGTATATAGAGAGTGTGAGCTAATAGTAGAAATTGAAAAAGACTGCAGAATCTTCAACGGTTTAACATTACGTCAATGAATTCAAAATGGCTAGTACTGGGTTATCTGTGTACCGACATTTTCAAGCGCGCAGCGTTCTGTATACTAAAAAAATGCAACTTATTTGTGATATACTTAATTGGTTCGCTTTTCATTTTTGGTTGCTGAAATTCTTTCGAAAACAGATTGTTCCTTAACCCTTTATATTTGGACGGTACTTATAAGTAACACTCACTTTTTAAAATTACATAGAATAACCAAATTTACGAATACTCTGATGATACCTAGCAGGAATATTCTTTTAAATCCACTTTATCAAGATATATGGCAGAACGGGTTCTATAAGAGCATTTTAGCGGGGAAGGCGAATAGTTTTAGAACAGAAATTGAGTTTTCAGTGGATTGCAGAAACTTTCGTTTTTGCTCCGAAAAAAGTAGTTAATTTCAAAATTTAAGTCTTATTTTTTTTTTTTTGTATTTAAATGAAGACCTTAGAAAACGATTTGACTATTTATTGTAAGTGAGTAGTGTATATAATTAATTTTACAGTTGGTTTCTTTAATTAATTTATTGGCTTTAACGGATTAAATTTCCAAAAGTTGAGTATTTTTTTTATGTATATCTCTTAATTTTCAATGTAGTGATTCAAAAAACAATTGCATGAAAAAAAAAACTGCAGTAAATCATAATGCCGTAGATAAAGGGTTAAACACGAATTTCGTTTGCATTGTATAAAAGTTTCTCATAGGAAAGGTAGAGACTTGTGATTGCGTCAGAAACACACAACCTATAGCTGCGTCACCGAAGAAGGATGTAAAGGCGATAGGAGGTGTACATGGAATACAGCATTCAAAAGTGACTTCCACACCCTTAGGTCATTTAAGAGTGCATTACCTTTCCTTTCGGATGGTAAAGTGACAGAAGTTGTGTAGAACTTCCTTAAGAAGCAGCCACAATCTTTCTACAATGAAGACATAGATCTGCTGCCAAAACAATGGGACCTGTGTTACAACGTCTATGGCGATTCCTTTTTATTTCCAATAAACTTTCCTTTAACATTTCCCTCTTTTCATTTGAGTAAATTTTACATATCTAAAATTACAAGAAAATCAAATTTGGTTTAAGGTAGGCAGAATCAAAAAACTCGTACAAATGCTCCTGTTATTGGAAATTGAGTCCATGAAAGTATCATCCAGTGTCATACACTGAAGTGTCACTGAATTAGGGATAGCAAGGACTCTACAAATTGTGGAGTACTGCGAATCATTTATGCGCAAGTGAGGGCACTGTGGCAACTACATATATAACGCGTACTGGGGTTGTTCTGAATTAGTTGTTGGTGTTGCCAGTACGGTTAAACTGCATCATTTTGATGCCTTTGATCGCTGACGAATGGTATGTGAGTGCACATGGGGCATTCAATTATCCGAAATCGTCAGACAGTATTTTCAAGGTTGACATTGTCAAGAGTATACCAAGAATACATAGATAGTATAGTAGACAAAAAAAACTAGCGATCGGGCAAACTGCAAAGGACAATTAGCCTTGACAGTGCGTGGCGAGAGATGGCTCAGGCGTATTGTACGTATATCCAGCGAAGCCAAACATTAGCTTAAATTACCACCCGGTTGAATGACGGTGCCAGTCGTGCAGTCACTAAACGGAATGTGCAACGCTCCTTCGCCGTATGTGTTTCGGGAGCCATCGACCTGCGAGAGTACCATTGCTCAATGCTCGCCATTGGGCTGCACATCTTGCCTGGGTAAGAGAGCACAGATATTGGAGTTCAGAGGACTGGAAACGAGTATCATGTAGTGATGAGTCTTTATTCTGACTACTTAACGCTGAAGGGAGGCTGAGAATATGGTGTCAGGCTCATGAAGAAATGGATCCTGCATGCCGGGTTGAAAGTGTACAAGGACATGGTGGCTTAATCATGGACTAAGCTGTTTTTTCGTGGCACTGTTTGGGATCTTTGGTGCGTGTACCAACCTCCCTCAATGCAATTCAGTACATATAGTTGCTGGGTGATCACCTCCATCTATTTATGCTTTTCTGTTATCCACATGGTAATGGAGTTTTCCAGCAAGACAACCGTACGTCTCCCAAGTTCCGGTTGGCTACTGTCTGGTTGGATGAGCATTCCTTTCACTTTTCCATCATAAATTGGCCCACTAGAAGCCCTAAATCCTATTGAGCATATTTAGGATATTTTGGAACAAGGCGTGAAAAGCCGTCACACAGCACCAACGAATCTTACTGAATTATAGACAGATTTAATCAATATTTGGTAAGTCATTCCCGTGGAACGTTTCCAGAATATTTTTGAATCTATGCCTCATCGTGTGGCAGCCATTAATAAGGCCAGAGGAGGCCCAACTCATTACCAGGTAGGCATTCCCAATTCAGTAGCCCTTCAGTGTGTATTTCATTCATACACACACAGCAGTTTTGTATTATAAAAAAAATCTAAGGTATTTATTTAAAAAAAATCTGAAACATTTACGGTTAGAAACCTAAAAAAGTGCTGTAAGTCATTTTATATACTTGAAATGTGACGATAGTAATAATCAATTATATTTTTCTTCTGTCAAAAGTAAAGAATGAATGCTAGATAAAATACGGATATAGTTTAAATAATTTGAAATATATCATCTAACTTATATTTGTATGTTTATCATGTTTCTCTAAGTTAATCGAAACGTTGTGTATTTGGATATACAAAGTGTGTGTGTGTGGGGGGCCATTAAATAACGAGACCGACGTTGTTACAGAAGAAGTAATCTTGCGCCAAACTTCAACGACTAATAGTTATTCAGCCTTACGAATACAGTAAGTCTCGTTTCTGCAAACAAATTCATATAGCTGTAGTGTCCGTTCGTATTAGAGCTCATATTTGTTTCGCCGAAAAATTGATAAGTGTAACAATAGATCAACGTATTGTAGTGAAAATTCACATGGAAACCCGCTACTATAATTTGTAACTTACTGGAACAAGTATATGACAAAGAAATTTTTCACGGTTTTCTCATCAAAATCACGGTTTTCTGAGTGGTTTAAGAGCTTTCAAAAGGGCTGAGAAAAAGTAAAAAATAATTCAAGCTCGGATTGCCGTTCCATCTCAAAAACGAATGATCATCGGTAATCTTGTTCTATCTGAGCACCAAGTGAGTATCTGTGCCATTGCTGAGACTGTAGGAATTGACAAAGATTACGTACGGCAAATTTTATGTAACAATTTTAGCATGCAAAAAGTATATGCTACAATGGTGCCTAAAATGGTATACTGATTCTTTGAATGGCATTGAAAGTGACGCAAAATTATTGAAAAGTATAACAATGTGTGATGAATCGTAGTTTTTTACTTATGGTCCTGAAACAAAGCTCCAATCAGTGCACTGGATGAGCCCATCTACCGACAGCCTAAGAAGCTATCAAGCAAATCAAAATTCCAGGCAAAGATATTTGTTTTTTCGATATTCAGGGGATTGTCTGTCTTCATTGGGTTTCCTGAAAGTCAAACAATTAATCGATATCACTACCTTTACGTTCTTGCCATGAAAGAATAAGGAAGAAACGATGATAATAGTTGTGGGATAAGTCATGGGTTTTCCACCAAAATAATGGGCTGGCTCATCCCGCATTGTTTGTCAAAAGGCTTCAAGCTAAGTACAGCATTCCAGTGTTAGAAAATCCGTTTAATTCGTTATATCTTGGGTCATGGGACTTCTATCTGAGAAATCTGCTTTAAAAGAAACACGATTTGAGTCCGTTAAAGTTGGGAAAGAGAAAGCGGTATGCTCTTCCTAAATTAGCTCACACAAAAAAAGACTTTCCAGCACTATTTCGAACTATGGAAGATTCGCATGGAGCTTTGTAGAGATAGAGGAAGGATGTATATTGAAGGTGATTATAAGCAAATATGTATGAAACCAACTTAATTTTTTTCATCAGTCTCTTTATTTAATAACCACACCTTGTATATGTATGTTAAAACTAATTCAACTTATTTCAATCAAATGTAACAAAAAAATTAAGGCAATATAAATACATTTTTCATAAAATTGCTATGTTTGTAATATATGCAATAATTTTATATAAAATTATATCTTACTTTCGCAAAATCAATACGAGCTTCTTAGTTTCTTGCGGTGACAAGTCATCTTGCTTAAACAGATACAAAGCTTCGTCTAAAAGTTCTTTCTGAAAATATTATTAGATAAATAAATTGTATAATTGACTAAATTATTGAAATTATATACTTTATATGTTCAGCCAAACATGTTTTTTCATTGTACTATCTTCAAACGTTTTTTACTTCCAAAATCCTGTAATTAATGCATGCTATCATTTTTTACATTGTATGCATTTCAACGTCCTTCATTTGGGAACATTCCAGACAGCATTTCAGTTCCTTGAAAGCAACAATGGTATTAAGGTTCGTACAGCATTATGGACATATTTGGGAAGTTATTTAAAAGAATTCATGAATTATTGATTATTAAAAAAAATTAGCGATTTCGTTAAATTTTAGATACTGGACAGGGAGTTGAACATTAAAGACTAAACAATTCATTTTCACCATTTTTACTGTTTTACTTTAGTAACATGCATAAGCGCGCCAAGCTTGTGAAAAAGTGTGTAAAGCTTGGAGGGACGATACTCTACAAAACCGACATTGCCGAAACTAGTTCAAGAAATTCCACGCTTGTGATTTGATTTGAAAGCTTCTCCAAAATTATATGATGACAAAATAAAAACATTAATTCAATCAAATTCAGGTTAAACGAAACGAGAAATTGCAGAGACACTGAAAATCAGTCAAGAAATTGCTCCCCTAAAGAAAGTAGAATACGTATGAAAGGTCATTATTTGGGTTTCTCAGGGACTCAAAGAAGTTCAGTTGACGACACAAATAAATATTCGCGATATGCTCATGAAACGTGAAGACAATGATTCCTTCTTGAAACTAATGATAACTGGTAATGAGATGGGGATTGATTACAACAACGTGGTGTGTAAACTGTTTTCGTCCCAAGGTGATGATTCACTGTCAGCTACTTCAAAAGCAAACTTCATTAAAAGAAGATTATACTCTCAGTGTGGTGGAATTGCAAGTTTAATTGAATTTTAAGCTCCAACCTAAGAAAGGAGCAATCATTTCGAATGTGTACAGCAGGCAATTGGACAGCTTGAACGAAGTTGTCATCCAAAAATGTCCGGAGCTCGTCAGTCATAAAATAGTAGCATTCCATCACAACAACGCGAGACCACAAACATTTTTGGTGACCTGTCAAATATTATTGGTGTCTGGATGAGGTGTATTGTTCCACCCATCATACTCACCTGACCTTGCACCGTCCTGTTTCCACTTGTTTCGGTCTCTTCAAAATTCCTTGCATGGAATAGCCTTTAGTTCAGATGAGGCTGTAAATCAGCCCTTTAAGCAGTTTTTCACAAATAAAGACAGGTCCATCTTCAAACGGGAAATTACGAATTTCACCAAACGAGGGGAAAAGGTCATCGATCAAAAAAGAACATATATCTCTGAGTGACCTTTAAACTTTATGTATGACTTTGAAAAATATAATAAAAACAAGCCGTATAATGACTTTTTACTCAACCCAATACTTTACTTGGCTGTTTATGGAGTCATTAATTGATACGGTGTTTAAATTATTATTTTCATAAGGAATCATAAAAAAGTTTAAGAAACAAAAAGTTTCTAATAGGATCTAATGAATAATATATATGGCATTTCCATATTTACACAAGATTACCAATAAAAACAATAAAAAAAATATGTATATAATTAATTTTGAATTAAACAAGTTTATGATATTTTTAGCATTAAAGGAATGCAATACAATTAGAAATAAAAAAAAATTACAATCCCCTAAAACAACCAATTCGGTACTTACGTACTAGTGTCACCGCAGCCAAATTGGCGCTACGCAAATCGCGCCATATCAAAACAACAAAAAGATTCTAACGTTTTCTTATATGCAAAAAACTCTAATCATCGTAGCAGATGGCGTTATTAGTGTGGTGTCAATTTGGCTGCGGTGACGCTGATACGTAAGTACCAAAAATTCTTTTTTGTCCTAAAAATACATTAAAATATCATTATTTAATTTTATTAATCAATGTATATATGAATACTCATTCTCAATAAAACATATAACATTTTATTTTATCTGCCAGTCGTTGACATTTTGCTACCAATTACGATTGCATTTGGAAATTAATCTGGTATCGGTACGTAATTTGTTTTGAAATCACATCAAATTGATCTTTGGAGGCCAGTCTAATGTTATCCTCCTGATGGGGCGAAATCTTACAATTTAGCGGAGAAATCCACAGAGCTACCAATATCAAATCAGTAGCTGTATTTGTGATACAAGGGAAACTTTTTTCAAGGTCCCTAATTAACACATAAGGTAAAATTCTACGGTACTTATGTATTAGCACCACCGTAGTAAAATTGGCGATGTTTCAATAAATACCAAAAAAATACCAATTAGTCAGATTTGGGTAGAAAATGGCGTGATTTGCGTGGTACCACATTGGCTGAGGTGACGCTAATACGTAAGAATCCAAATCTACTCTGATCCACAAGTTTAGCAAAAAGGAAAATCAAATTGCGCCGATAAATTAGTTTTCCATATTGAATTTCCTTGCAATATATAAGAATAATATTTTGTCAAGCTTATGATAGACAAAAGTGTGGACTAAAATAGGTTAGAGCCAACACGTAAATACTTATAATATTACAAGAAGTATAAATTTCCATACCCGTTGTTTATGCAAAGCAGCTGTTTTATCTTTAGCTTCACGTACTAAAAAGTCTCTGAATGCATAGAGTTCTTCTCTATTAGCTTTCACATAACCTTTTGTAGAAACTATATTATGTTGGAAGAGTCTATCAAACAAAGATTCACTGAATAATTGATTATGGGCCATAATTACAAAGAAAGACTGAGTTAACCAGTTGACACGGAAAAAGGATCAAGTAGCTGATTGCTGATACTGATGAAGTGGTCTTCACGAAACTAGTTATAAATAGTTATTGACATATTTAGTGATGTATATTATTGTGAGCATTTTTTTCTCCAATAAAACTATTTTATGTTAATGACTTAAATATAGCTTGTTGAAATGTCTACTTTTTTTTAATCTTTATTTAGATTTATCAACACGAGCAACGTGACATTTAACGCTAAAAAAAATATTGAGTGCATGAAAGTTTATTTCTTACAAATATTTAGAGAGATGCTCATTATAAAATTATAATAAATATTTGGACCAATATCAGATTGGTTTGATTTGAGTTTAAATTAACGCGTCGGAATTTAAAGCAATGCGAAGACTATCAATGTTTTATTTACTTATAGGTTTTGTGGGATATGGAGCAACAAAGTCTAGTGTACCCTATCAACGTGTTGTCGAATTGATGGATTTATGCTGGATATGATGCAAAAAAACTACTTTTACATTTTTGGTTGTTTCTTTTCTGGTTGACTCTAGAAACACTTACCTTAGCTATTAGAGAGAGACCTCGTAATTTTGAGCAACGGTAAGATAACGAAATCGGCACCTGAGTTAGTACATCGCTGTCAACATTATGCTAAAGAAAAGACATATAAATTCATAAAAGTTTTAACATGCGTCAACACCTTCTGAAACTAGGATAATAAGGAATCCCTTTTTCTATTAAGTAGGCTAACGTTATCTCCCGAAATAAATAAAAGTGATCTTCTGACGTTAATTTACATTGTTAAGCAATTATTATTGATGCTAAACTAATCAAACAGTTTTCCTTTCCATTTTGCGAATTTTGTATAAATATTTA
This sequence comes from Trichonephila inaurata madagascariensis, assembly GCA_019973955.1. Classification (NCBI taxonomy): domain Eukaryota; kingdom Metazoa; phylum Arthropoda; class Arachnida; order Araneae; family Nephilidae; genus Trichonephila; species Trichonephila inaurata. The sequence goes on along the minus strand of BMAV01026386.1, from coordinate 39,481 downwards.
GCCAACGTTCAAGATAACTCCCCAAACTGGCCAACCCAATTTCGCATGTATCGTACGCACTGAATTGCCAACCATGTGCTTCGTTTCCTATAATGTCGTCAATACGGTTACGATAATATAAAAATACTGAAATTTTCTGTTTATTTAAGGTATCCGGGCGACTACGTTCGGAACCGTGATTTTGCAAAAACGAATAAATGGATAATATTTATGATATTTAGTGTCACTTAGATTAGAAAGTGTATATAAAATTGTTTTAAGAATAGTATTACAATAAAAAAATTATTTAAGTACACTATTTTGACAAAAAATGAACACAGAATGACCCATTTTCAAAATATTCTCCTTTTGCTAATAATGCTTCTATTATACTAATAATTTGCCTGTATATAGCTCAGACCTCTGTACACACACACACAGAGGCTCATATAGAATTTTCGAAATATATAACTTAGAAGTGGGTTCATCCGTGTTTTGCGACCACAGAGAGGAGACATTTTAAGAAAAAAACGCCGCGATAATTATATATATATTTCATATGGTTGTAACTCTGAACATTATGTGAATTTTTCAAGAATCATAGTTGAGCTTCTGTATAGAGGTCAGCGCTATATACAGGCAAAATATTATTATAATAGAAGTATTTTTCACCAAAAGCGAACATTTTGGAAAACGGCTATTCTAAGTTAATTTTTTGCCGAAATATTGTATTTAAATAATTTTTTTTTGTCAAAATGTCCTTAAAATAATTTTATACATGTATTCTAATCTAAGTGACACTAAATATCATGAAGATTATCCATCTATGTGCCTTTTTAAAATTACGGTTCCGAACGTAGTCGGATACCTTAATTGATGTTGTTCGCAAATGATTAATGGTTTACTAACGTCGCCCTTAGAAGCAACACGAAAGCTCAAAGAGTCGCATGGGAACTATTTGTGAAAGATTTCTAAGTTTTGAATCTCAATTAGATTGTACTGAGTGATTTTTTTTATAAACGCGCACTTCGAAGCCGCACAAGGAATGTTCGCATTGGACCTTGTAATTTGTAACAACTATCACTGGACCTTCGTACAACGAGATGATTTAACATGCATCAGCTCCGCAACATGGCTCGTCTTAATGAGCTGTTGTTGTCTTGAATTAACACTCTAACATCAATTAATAATACTGTCCTAATACGAAATATTTTTCCTTTTTGTAGGCTGTTCGAGAATGCAGCAAATATTGCTTCTAACTTGTTACCTACCAATTAAGAATTAGTGAAAACATATTTTTTTTTTTTTTAAAAAAAAGCATGTGTATGCTTATGACCACATGACAGAAGTCCACTGCTGGCCACCGAAAACGCAACACCCTAAAGGAAGCATGCAAATAGCATGAAATTTACAACATGCATTAGCGGAGGTGAGATTTGCAAATGATTAGAATTTCAGCGCAGACACACATCACGCCGGCCGGTGGCGAGACCTCAAAGCTTTATTTAAGGCTTGGAGATTTCGACGATTTCAAGTTCGGCAATTGTGCTTTTCTTGTGATTTTTTTTCAAAAAACGATCAGTTATGTCTCGTAGAAAACAGCTATCAGCTTTTGATCAAGTATCCGAATTCGACAGAGAAAGGATAGTGGCCTACCGAGATTGTGGGTTGTCTTTCAGTTAAATCGGTAGTCCTGTTGGACGAAACCAAACAACTGTAATGCAGATATGTGACCGTTGGATGCAGGAGGGCACGACGGATCGACGTAGTCGATCGCATCCACCTCAGTGCACCACTTCACGTGAGGACAGGCAAATTGTGCGCATGGCAGTGACGGATCGCTCAGTCACATCACGAACCATAGCACAGCACATTGAGTCT
>BMAV01026386.1:0-34234 GCA_019973955.1 Trichonephila inaurata madagascariensis | reverse complement strand
TCGTAATTTTAAACCATGGTCAAGTGACGAGGATGACACCTGAGCTGGCACCCCAACCCCTCTCCTACCACACCAACGGGAAGATGTTTAAGCTTTCGACAAATTTAACGTGCTTCACGCCCCTACACACGGGTTTTCAGGGGTACTGGGGTCGAACCCATGACACGTCAACCTCTAGTCAATTGCCTTGACCACTAAGCTACCGCGGCCATGGTATAACTGGAAACATTTTCGCACACAGAAATCAATTTCGCAATCATTTCACCGGAATATCTTGTTTCCTTCTTTCCTTGTATTTTTTTTTTTTTTCCATTTGTATCATTTCTTTAACAACAAACTTTGTCTTGTAGACTCACGTTTCGCAGGAGAAAAAGGAACATGGTTTATAAAATGTCGATCTCTAAGACAGGAAGAGTTATCTACTGTAGGTGTTCTTCCAGGATTTTTTTCTCCAGAAGCTGCACTATCGTATTTACGTAAAAGTTTTCCTTCACAACTTGGATTAGAAATTCTAAAAATCTGAATCTGGTTTCCCAACTACATTTTTATAGATCTACAGTTCCAAAGAAAAATAAAATATAAAAATAAGTTCCAGAGTACCTTTTCTAGTAAATGTAAAAATATATTTTAATATTTTTTCTGGCGCTTTCGAACTGTCGAATGAAAAGATTGTTCCTAAACACAGTGATTAATTGATTGAATATTAACGTCGTAGTTTTCAGCTACACGAGGGCTTTTGTCGACGGACCTCGTAATTTTGAACCATGGTCAAGCGACGTGGCCGACACCTGAGCTGGCACCCCTCTCTCCTAACTACCACACCACACCAACGGGAGGACGTTTCAGCTCTCGACAGATTTAACGTGCATCGCTGTCCTACACGGCGGGTCTTTAGTGGTACTAGGCTCGAACTCGTGACAAGGCAAGCCACATCCGATACCTATACCACTCGGCTACCGCGGCCACCTGATCACAGTGATAGTGAGATTGTAGATGGTGAGATTGCAGTCAAAAACAATATTTGGCTTAAGTATATCTTTATTTATTTTTATTTTCCACATAAATAATGGAAGTATCATGGAACAACTCATTAAACACCCATTGAGCTGAAATTAATTTTTCCCGGTATAGATCCGGGATTGACAAATAGATGGACCTGAAATAAGTTTCTCCCGATATATATTCGTGTATAAAATAAGATGCACTAAAAAATTACCCTGTATAATACTCGAGTATATAATTTTGGAGCACTAGTGCCGTGCCCAAGATAATCTCGGGCATGACAGTTAAATGAGTAAGAAAAAACAACAATCTACTTCAATATTATTTCTTCCCTTTTACGGAAAATAACTAAATAATAAAACGACAAGATCGTTTTCAGTTATTTTTTTCCCATTATAAAGCATTAAAAAATGGTCGGAATAAAGTCTACATCTTTTTTTCTCACATCATTTTTTTCGGAATACCTTCATTTATCACAGTTGACAGGAAAAGAATATGATAGATCGATTTCAGCATTTTTATTTGAATTTTGAAGAATTTATAAAGTGAAGGAAGAGGATTTTCTTAAAGTTCCGGAAAACCAGGATACATAAATGATACGTATTTTTTTTTATTTTGTGCTTATATCCATTGTTGTATGCATCACTGTATATTTTGTATATAAATGCTACCCTTTTATATCTACCTTGAAAAGAATTTTCTGCGTAACAATTCATCTTTAATGCTCTTTTATTGAATTACTTTAAAAAATACAATTTCTATAAATTATTGCGAAAGAATGAGATTTTAAAAATATATTTATAAATTTGGTTTTTGAATAAATTTTAATGTTATTTCTTTTTTTTTTTTTTTTTTTTTTTTTTTTTTTTGCTTGATATAACAATTTATGTTTTTTAGTTCATGTTATTTTATTGTAAATTTCATCACTAAACTATACTCTAAATATCATTATCTCTTTTTAAATAGCATGGTGACTGGTTTTGTTCATGTATTCCAAAACTCTAATGGTATTCTGAATGATGTACCAAAACTGCTTCTTCTTAAACTTTCAATATTTGTGACCCAATTTTCAATCATAATTTTCCTCCCTTATGTAATAACAATGTATTGACTGCAATAAAAATGTAATTTGACGCTAAAACTACAATACGGCCTTAATTATAAACCATACAAATTATCAAAATAAGTATTATATTTGGTATATGACAAGCCCAAGGGAGGCACTAGTAATTATTAACTTTGTTTTTAATTTAGTATTGATAAATTAGTTATTAAAAACATTGTGCAGTGCCAGAACGTTGGACCGGAACTGAAACGAAAATCGGAAAAGACCGTTATTTTGGTCGGAACGAAACCGGAACTAAAGCAAAAAAAAATATATATGTTTATTACGGTCCCAAAGTTCTACAGTTATTTTGTAAAAAATAACCAACTTATCATTAATTTCTGATTTAACATCAACCGCTTAGTTATCATTGTTACATGCCAACCATATATATGTATTTTTTCTTATGATAGAATATTATTTTTAGCATAAATAAAAATATACATAACATAAGATTATTCATTCGGAATTATTCATGGGGAATAAGTTGTCACTAAAGCGGCCATCTACTTATCAAAGACGGAATAACAAAATGGTATAAAAATAAAGGCAATACTTCGGTACGTACTCGTTCCCATAACGTTGTAATTCATTTGCCCGGAGCAAAGGGTTCTGCCAAAACTTGTAAAACGCCTTTGGAATTTTGCAACCTTTTTATTTCAAAGGACATAAAGCAAGATATTATTAAATATACTAAATTATACATTGAAAGAGGGATCAAATGAACTATTCAAGAGATAGAGACTGTAAAAAAAACAGAGGAGAATGAGATTAATTCTTTCATAGGTTTACTGATTCTTGCAGGATTATGTAAATCAAGTCATAGAAAATTGAAGGATTTATGGAATGTTTCACGTTTAGGCATCAATATATTTTATAAAACTATGAGTTACAATCGATTTTCTTTTTTGTTGCGATGTTTAAGGTTTGACTATTGATCAGACAGAGAATCAAGAAAAATGTCAGACAAATTTATTCACATCCGAAGTATTTTTTCAAAATTTAATGAAAATTGCTCAAAACATAATTCTGTAAGTGAATACGTCACTATTGATGAACAGTTGCTAAAATTTAAAGGTCTTTGTTCTTTCCTACAATACATGCCACAAAAACGTGGAAAATATGGTTTAAAACTATTTGCCTTGTGTGACTCAAAAACGTTTTACACACTAAAATTAGAACCGTATGTCGGCACAAGCCAGAAGGTCCATACAAGTTTTCGTACAAGACATTGGACATTGTTCTGCGTTTATGACAACCATTATATGGCTCTGGGCGTAACATTTCGTTCGACAACTGGTATACTAGTGTACCGCTTGCAGAAGAATTGTTGAAAAAAAATTAATAATAGTTGGCATGCTCAGAAAAAATAAAAAGGAGATACCATTATCCTTCATCTGTAAACAAAAGTCAGGCACATCCACTTTTGGCTTTCATCATAAAATTCCAATGACTTCCTATTGTAAAAAAAAGAAGAAAAAAGCGTTCTACTTATTTCTAGAATGCATGACAATGATGATACTTTAGTAGAAACCTAACGTGGGTTGATGAAACCCGAATGAGTGAATTTTTATGTGACCAAAGGAAGTGGTGATATTACTGATGAAATGTGCAGTATATATGATGTGTCACGAATATGTAATCGTTGGCCATTGCGCATATTTTATCATCTTATGAATACTGCAGGAATTAATGCTTCAATTCTCCATCATTCGGTTTTTCCTGATAAGGAAATGAGACGTTCAAGATTGTAAGAGGTATCGGGCCATGGCTTACCTTGTCAAGAGTTCGAGCCCAGTACCACTAAAGACCCGCCGTGTAGGACAGCGATGCACGTTAAATCTGTCGAGAGCTGAAACGTCCTCCCGTTGGTGTGGTGTTGTAGTTAGGAGAGGGGGTGCCAGCTCGGGTGTCGTCCACGTCACTTGACCATGGTTCAAAATTACGTAGTCCGTCGCCAAAAGCCCTCGTGTACCTGAACAGTGCGACGTTAATAATTAATCAATCAATCAAGATTGTAAGAGGAGATCGGAATTGGATCTTATACAGCCACAGTGGGATATGAGATCAGAACTCCCAAACCTGAACAAAAAACTCAAAAGAGGATTTACTGACACAGAAAATAATAAAACGAACATTAATCTGACAAAAAAGGGGAGCTTCACGGTTTGTCCACGAGTAAATGATGTAAAAACTAGTTGTTTTTGCCTTCAGTGTAAAAAAATATGTGCTTGAAGCATATGACTACAGTCTCTGAATGTTTGATAAATGAATAAAATATTTGTTTTATACTTTCTACTATCCTTGACATCAATTGCAAAGTAAGGGTTTTACTGTTATATACGTTGTGGTTTATGAAAAAAATATAAAAACAAGTGTTTTTTAAAATGAAAATGTTGTAGGTTTAGTTTAAATTAATGTTAATCTCATTTGTGGGCAATGAATTTAATAATTTTATTTGTATAATACACAAGAAACATCCCTTGCTTTATAAATATGTATCATATTTGACAATTTTATTTCCATAATTAGTTACATGTGTTAAAAGTTTGGGGTGTTCTCTACACACCCTGCGAGTAACGACGGTAGCAAAAACAGGCACTAGTGACCACGGGCTAACTACCATACCACACCAACGGGAGGACGTTTCAGCTCTCGACAGATTTAATGGACATCGCTCCCCTACACGACCCTATCGTGTAGAGAGAGAAGCCAGTATTTCTTAAATATATCGATTTTCGGAGCCCTTACGTTAGCGTAATAGAGAACATTGGAAATTAGAGCACTGATGTAGCTAGTTCCGAGGGGGCCCAGTATCAAAACCTCTTCGGGGCCCTTTCTTAGAAATGGGAGCCCTTTTAGTGGGACTGTAGTTACACATATTAGAGCCCCTGTAACTTGGGGGCCCCGTATCATTGATACGGTGGTGGCTACGCCCCTGTAATTAGAATATTGCTCCTGCATCGTCCACGTTACTTGACAGTGATTAAAAATTAGTGGTTCTTCGCCAATAGTATTCTTTTTGCTGTGAACAGCAACGTTGATAAAACCAATCGAATTTTGCTGAAAAAAATTACTTATTCAAGGGGCATATTTCCTAAACTTTTACTCGTTTACTTTTTTTTTTTAATTTAGTACTTGAGACTTCACCATTTTTGATGTGTACAGATTCATATAAAATTGGTAAAAGAGGCATTTTCTTTTCTCGTTATAGCTACATATCAATTTGACACAGGCACTAATATGTAACAGACTCGTAATGTAATGACTTTTCATCTTTTTTAATGTAGAAAGAAAAACCAAGTGTGTGGTGTTGTATATAGTTCATAAAGTACACAGTCTTAAATTTATGTAGAATGCTCTAAATTAAGTGACATCCTTTGTACTAGTTAAAATTAGTTTAACCCACACTCTACTGTACGAACAGTCTTCTCACATCATTCTGCAGAATAATTCTGAATTTCACACATTTTCGAATTAATTTTAATATCTCCTCTATTTGTGTGAATTAATTTTTCTCTCATAATGTACATTCTGAATTTAATAGCTAATTTCACCTTTATCTCTAAACTGAACTTTGCATGTTTCATGTATATTTTGAGGTAATGCATGTACATGAGTGTATGTCTTGTCTCGCATTCCTTTAATGGGGGCATTATTTCGCTACGCGACGTTAAGCTTAAGTATAATCCAAATTATGGGAGAACAAATTACTTGGGATGGTACTTAGCATAACTATTATTTACTTTCTTCTCTTAGTTGTACATGAAACTAAATTTTAGTGAGACATTTATCGGAATTTTCTCTTTCATCTGATTAAACTAAATTATAATTGTTATAAGACATTACTATGGATGTATTAACGAAGCATTCAATAGTAACACTTGAGATATTGGCGATGGACGGCACCGCGGAACACAGTTAAATGTCGAGAATGACGAACTGTTACTCCATTCCCACCACGCCAACGTGAAGGCTTCAAATATCTTTAGATGAAACTTGCATCAGCCCCCTCTACACGACAGGTTTTTAGTGGCACCAGAAATAAAATTCATAACTCGACAAAAGCAACAAAAGTCACGAGTTCACAACCATAATTATTTGGCTACAGTGTTTATTAAATATATATATATATGTAATTTATATAAATTTGTAACAATAGATAAATATAATTATCTGCTTAAAAAAAGGGTTAATTATCCAGTTCCGGGTTAGTTATCTAGCTTAGCAATTCATGCGTAAATATAAAATATACAGGGTGTTGCCGAATTCGACCAACAAATTCAGAGGGGTAATAGTAAGCAGCATAGAGACGAAGAATTACCATAGGACATGGGGTTTATCACCACGTTTATTCGGAGTAATTTGCAAAATTTGTTATGAAGTGGAATATGTCGAGTGGAATGAGAAAAGTTGCAGTAAGATTAAAAAAAAAACATTTGTTAGACATAAAACATGTTTATGTTGTACGGAAATAAATGGTTAAATTAGGGATTTCATCAAATCTCTAAAGGAGATTATCAATTCACGCAAGATGTTAAAATAAGAACTCTCTCTGTACGGTGATTTCTCTAAAGAAAGTAAGTGATTTGTGATCAAATCCCTAACCTGTTTCAGTGAAATGATGAAATAATATTGCCAGCGGTTTAAAAGTTTTCATTTAGCAAATATGGTGCATTATACTAAAAGTAGAGTAATTAACACAAAAATAATCGTTGAATTACAAATTATTTATTCGAAATTAATCAACAAAATAATTACATAATTAGCTGGTATTTTTTTAAAGGATATTTGTAGTAGAATTTCAAACATTTTTTTTTAATTATACATTAATGTAATATTTCAGAAATGTTCTGCTTTATTTGTAACACCTTTTTTTTCAGTTATTATTTCCCTTTTTTAAAATAGCTTTTTTTTATTATCAAAAAGCTTTTTTTTATCTATAAATAGGGCGTGGTCGAATTCCCTAATTTGTTTACATTTTTCAATTGAAGTTTGATCCAGTTTCTAATTTTCAGGCATACAAAAGTAATACATATATCTAAAGATAATAATGCAAGAAATATATATATAACTAAACAAAACTAAAAAAAAATGACATTTAGGTCTTTTTGTTTTGGTGCGTCACGTCAGAAACCCAGCGCTGCCTGGCGTGGACGAGGAGAGGGGGAGGTAAAAGGGAGTGGTAATAAGCGAAGCAGAGCTCTACCAATGCTGACTTGTTCTTTTCATCATTTCACTAAAACTGTTCGGGTATTTGATCAAATAATTTACTTACATTAGGGAAATGACCTCAAAGAGATGTTATTTTAAAATTTTGCGTGAATTGATCATCTACCTTAGGGATTTGATGAAATCTCTAATTTCATCATTTTCCTGCGACATTTACAATACAAAAAATATATCACAGCTAAATGCCAGAAATGCAATCGGATTTATTTGAACGCAGCCGACAATTCTTCGGTGTCGGCTGTGCTATGACCCCTACGCAGCCGCAAATTCGAACAACTCCTGTGGCAACCACTTGTCATTACATTTCTGACGTCGAGCTGTGATGCGTTGTTCATATTTAGGGGTATATGGGAGAAAGTCGACTTTCTCACTATTAAAGTTTTGACTTTAAATTTGTCAGGCATGTTTCTTTTGTTGAGTTGAGATCCATAAGAATAAAAATTTTGCTTAGATCGATTCCCAACTGGGGTTTAGGAAGCGTAAAAGGTAAATATACTTCAGTTATCAAAATTCACAAATTACGTCGAGATCAAGAAGTAGGGTCTCTTAGAATTCTTTTCAATACTATCAAAAGCTCAATGCTAGAACTTAGATATGAATAATCTTGTGAAAAACAATACATAGTCATACAGGCTCAAAAAATACGCAGATAACATATTCGCTATGGCTAGTGCATAATATTAATAAAGAATAGCACATTATCTATAAAAAATATACTTAATGCTCGTATGTAGAAAAGAAAATCATTTTTATTCATCACATAGTCGCACTCAAACTACTCATCAAAGAATTAATTATACTTTAATTTTTGACCATATTTAGGTGTTATAACACTTCGTTTGAAAAATTAGTTTTTTAACTTCCAAAATCCTTACAACAAAACTTCCGTGCCTTTCAGTGTTCATGGTAGCCTAGTGGTGAAAGTCACGAACTCGTGGCTGGCGTATCATGGGTTCGCTGAAGACCCACTGTGTATTGGAGATCGATGCACGTTAAACCTGTCGAGGCTCAAACGTCCTGCCGTTGGTGGGATATGGAAGTTAGAAGGGGAGGGAGTGCCAACTTAAGTATTGTCCTCATAGCTTGGCCATGATTCAAAATCACTCACTCGATGTTCTTCGAAATTTTATGTGAAGAAACTTCTAACGAATTCAATTTGATGGTGTTTCAAAAAATCGAGCTGTGAAGCGGAAAACCTCTGATCATATATTGTCTGGGTAATTAGATATGATGCAACAATTATTATTCTTATACTTGACCATTACACTTCCACAACCTCTTATTATTCTTATACTTGATTATTACACTTCCAACCTGCTTTTTAATTGGATATTATCTGGCTGTGTATTTCTGACGACTCAATATCTTCTTGTAGTAAACGGACCGTATATCAATTGTCTCTCAACTTTGTACCATTGCCAGCTGTGACAAGGTCAAATTATAATTTCCTCTACATAATGTGTATTTGAGAGCTTTGATCCGAGATATAGATGTAACGTGCATCAGCCTCTTCATAGTGTATCATTATAGGGATCAAGACTCGAATAATAAAAGTTGACCTTTTTTTTCAACAGAAGTTTTTGAATAAAAGAACAGTAATTTTTGTACAAGATTAGTAACTTATTACGACTGGCGTAGCTAGTTTCAATGACCCTTTGGGGCCCTTTTTTTAGATACGAGAACCCTGTTTATGGAACTGTAGAAACATATAGCGGGACCCTGTAGCTTAGGAGCCCCGTATCATTGATACGGCGGTAGCTACGCCCTTACTTTTTGCTGATTGATGTACAATTTTATAACAGCTATTTGCCTGGGATTTGAATACTTTACCCAAACACCCAACTTCCGCGTCTGTATTTAGCAATTATGATCGCTTAATTTGCAAATTATCATGCTCATCAGTTTGTCTGGTGCACTAGACTGCGTCATACTATTGCCTTAATTGACGAATCTAAATTAGACTCTGTATTAATAGAAATTTTATAAAGAATTTAGTATGACCAAATAAGCAAAAATTAGATGTCTAGATTGCTAAGTCATAAAAGGAACAGAGAGCAACACTCGTCTCTATACAATTCAAGTTTCATTCAAAAAATCCCAATTTGAATCAGAAATCTAGAACATTACAGTTTTTACAAATCATTTTTCTCCTATTAGATCCTTTATTAGAGTTCCAGTCATTGTGGGAATTAAAACTATTTCCAATTAGCAAAAATTAAATATTTCTACAAGAAGAGAAAAAAACCCACTTTTATAATAAAAACTTCTTGCTTCTATCGGGGCACTGTATATGAATGAACGGATTCTTGGCTTGGTCGACGACCCCACTTAAGACAGGAAAAAGGAAGGAAGGAATTCAAGGAGTCTTTCTATATTAAGTAGTGTCTCTCTTTAGCAGACTGCTTAAATATATAATGAAGAAATAAGTAATGGGAACTGGGTAGCCGAACTCTTAAATTTCGAGCTACTCTACAGACTATTTTAAAATTCTGCATAAGTATAATATGTTTATATTCATGACAAATAGTCCACATCGAATTTAACTACCAGTATATTGATAAATACACTGAAATAAATGTCGTTATATATGTGAGAGTATAAGTTTGAAATGTGTGTGCGATTTAATATGTTATTAGCCATGTATTAAGTCAATTTATAACCTATATTTAATTTCCTTAGCTTCTATTTAAAGTCCTTATTGGCATTAGCTGTACATATATACAAATGTATATAAAATTTATTAAATCCCTCATGTTAATAATGAGTTTTAATTCAATTTTATTATATTTTTACCTTTATAGTTTATTTATATATATTAGTAAATTCTATATCATGATACTGTATATTTTATACTAGTGAGTAAGAGTTATACATCGAACCACAAAGCATCACAAGGGAGTTTGGTCAAGTGATGAGGACGACACCTGAGGTAGTACCTCCCTCTCTAAACTACCTCACCTACTTGAGGATATTAAGACTCGACAGAGGTTTACATGCATCAAACCCCTCTTCACGATGAGTTTCAGAAATTTGTTTTATTATATCATCCTAGACTAAATTTATTTCTGATAAAAGAAGGATTTTCGCTTCTGTAACTTTACAAATTAAGGTATCTGACTATTTGTGACAACTTTTTTTTGAAAAAATGGAGATATGGGGATTTTTTTTGTGATTTTTAATTTTGTTTAGTATATTTTAAAGAAAAAAATTTTAAAATTGAAAACAGAAATTTTTTTTTTATTATTATTAAAATGGGAAAAAAACTGATGAAAATGTACAAAAAATTACATAAACGGGGCCCGCTCTGTGCAAACATTTTATGAACAAATTCTCAATTTTTTCATTTTGATGTGTTACTTTGTTATTCATGTTTGAAATGATTTTCAAGGTAAGAGATATTTTAATTCTTACAAAAACTAGAGCACTTTATCATAGTGATTATATGAAATTGCTTAAAAAAACAGCGATTATATTCACATAAAGGGCTGTAAATTTTGTAATAAAACAGTGATTGATAAATATGAAGATCAAAACACTTCCACTGTTATGCAGAATATACACAAAAATTGTATTAAATTATTTTCAAAACTTTTTGAGCAATCACCGTCCCCGTTTGAGCTTTTCGAAAAAAACACATTTCGAGTAAAACGCATTTTAAAGTTTGACATATTTTGTAAAAAGTTATGGCATCTGCTTTTACTAAAACACCTGTAGTTTTTGTTCTATTGAATGGAAAATAAAAAACTTGGTCTTTTTATTAAGATAAGATGACCTATAAAATAAAATCATAAGATAATTTGTCAATTTTTGAAAACAATCACGAATTTTGGGTAGTCGGATACCTTAACAAACGCAAAAAAAGACATGCATTAAATTTCAATATAGCGCTAGAGTTTCAACAATAAACATGTTTAAAATGTTTAGCAACTCCTGCACTCTGAAGCCTTGAGTTTAGATTTAGCTGCCTAACTGGATGCTCATTTGCAATAGAAGACATTGGATTATACCAAGCAAATTCTGCTATATCATCGGGCATTTTATAAACAAAAGGAAAATTAAACACACTGACCAATGAATTAGAAACCCAAGATCAATATTTTATTGCACCACCTTTTGCACGGATAACTGATCTGATTCGCTTGGGCAACATGCTTCAGGAGTGCATTTACGTTCAGAGAATACCATGCATTGGCTATGCAGCTTTTTTGATCAGGGTTTTATCAGAGTAATTATTATCTTTACTAACATAATTAAATTCTAAAACAAACTTTCTTATCACAAATGCTGGTTTTTTCTCCGCTAATAAAATTTTCCTATGTTTCAAATTATGCGAAACTAGGAGGACATTCTCTTAACGGGTTTCTTGATTTTTAAATGACAGTCTTTTAAAGATTCGGTAATGTAAAATGATTTATACAGCACATACCAAGGTTATTTACACTGATTGTGATAAATGTTTTCTAAATTTTAAAAATGTTTTGAGAAATCGAAAGAATTAGTATTCTTTTCCAATATGAACCATTAAACAAAGTTATGGATAATAAAAACTGTATGTGTCGGCTCCGACGTACAACTGGAGTTTATTTCTTAAGGTATCCGACTACGTTCGGAACCGTGATTATAAAAAAGCGCATAAATGGATAACTTTCATGATATTTAGTGTCATTTAGATTAGAATACACGTATAAAATTGTTTTAAGGACATTTTGACAAAAAAAAAAATTTAAATGCAATATTTTGGCAAAAAATTAACTTAGAATAACCTTTTTACAAAATGTTCTCCTTTTGTGAAAAATGCTTCTATTATAATAATATTTTGCCTGTCTATAGCTCAGACCTCTGTAAAGAGGCTCAACTATGATTTTTGAAAAATTCACATTATTTTCAGAGTTACAACCCATTGAAATATAATTATCTGCGTTTTTTTCTTAAAATTTCTCCCTTCTGTTGTCGTAAAACATGGATAAACCCACTTCTAAGATATATATTTCAAAAATTCTAGTTGAACCTCTGTACAAAGGTCAGAGCTATATACAGGCAAAATATTATTTTAATAGAAGCAATTTTCAGAAAAGGAAAATATATTTTGAAAATTAGTCATTCTAGGTTCATTTTTTATCAAAATATTCTACTTAAATAATTTTTTATTGTAATACTATTCTTAAAACAATTTTATATACATTTTCTAATCTAAGATACACTAAATATCATAAATATTATCCATTTATACGCGTTTGCAAAATCACGGTTCCGAACATATTCGGATACCTTAAGTACGGTTGTCTTTTATTATATAGTAGGCAAACAAGGTAAACGCATGGCATCACACCATGCATGTATTTTCTTTATTCTATTCACATTTTTCATATTGATTCGGTAAAATAACATATATATATATATATATATATATATATATAAATTATATTACATGAATATATGTTACTTATACTACATGAGTACATTGTTAAGAAGGTTGATTTACTTCACTATTAATTTCACTTTGAGTATTAATTACATTAATATTCTCGCCATTATTAATCTCTGTGGCAAGAGGCTTGTAGTAACTAAAGTATGATGCGTGAACGTCAGTAGATACTTGATTTACGAATCGTGAAAATATTGCATCAATGGGTGTACTATACCTAGTCCCCCATACCAGAAATAAAATTCAAGTTAAACTCTGATTTTAAAAATTATACTAATTTCATTCCTTCCCCTTTCTTGAAATCAGTATTAAAACCACTGTCATGTATGAGTGGAAGCAGGTAGTATTGTTTCTTCAGTAGCTTAGAACCACCTTCTGTATATATATGCTAAAGTTTACATTCATTACCTATATATATATAAATGGATGTGTGTTTATATATATATATATGTGTGAAATCGCTTCACTTCAAAACCGTTCTACTGATCATTATAAAATTGGCATGTATACGTACATTTTTGTAGAAAAGATTTTTGTACTATCCTCTTTGTTGCAGATCCCCACCAGGAAGCGCTGTAACATATCAACTTCTGCACCCTTCAATCAATCGCCAAGTCGCCAACAGAGTCACCACAAAAATGATGTCAACTGGGCTCTGTCGCCAACATTTCGCTAAGTTTCTATTGAATTACCATAATAATGTAAGGAGCGGAGTTGTGCTCGCGAATACTGCTTTTTTAACATAAAATAAATGCAACAGAAAGTAATATTAACGTAATACATATCCAGATATAAATTATTTACACTCTTTTAAGTGTGTATTACATAAAATTTGTAACAATGTATTACTTTTGCTAAGCAGAAGGTTTTCAAAAATCGATCCACAAGAGAGTTACGTGGCGTTATAAATAAATAAAAAATCCTTATCAGGTATTATGTCTACAGACTTAAAATTTAACAAATATGGTTTTTTGTTCAGCTTAGATATGCAAAAAGTTTTTTTTTGTTTCATTTGTAATTCACGTAAAATTAACTCATTAAAAAAAAACTTTTTTATCCTTCAATCTGCATTGTTTTACTTTTCAATTCACCCGTACGAAGAATGGTTATACCAGCTGGTTTTATATATATATAACGATATAAATACTCTTAAAATTTAAAATAATAGAATGGATTTATATATATATAATTTTCACATTATTTGCATATTTACGTTTACCGTAAAACAAAAACCTTCAAGTATAAAAACACTTCAACATTTAGCTCTTTCCATTTTTTTTTTCTTCTGATTGTTTTCAAAATTTTTTTTTTGTTTTTATAATGAAACAAAAATAAATTTTGCAAGCACATTTTTTTACTCGCCAAATTTGGTGATTTTTATTTATTATAGTCAACCTCGTCTTCTTGTGTAACCCAATGGCAATTGTGATTTGGACTGATGAGGTAAGGTGAAATGGAGTACGGAAAGTCATTACACGTAAAAAAAAATCGTTTGGCTCAAAAACCGATTTTCGAAGCCAATGATGCCAGCCGATGAAACGACAGTAAACGTAGTTAGCGAATATTTTAAGTTTTAATTTTTTGAGAGCTTAATTTTTAAGTAAAACTTTCCAAAATTCACACATTGATAACAAGTAGCACAGTCATTTTTAAACAAAAACAAATACCGCTTAAGCGAATTCTTGTAAAAAGTGTATTAGATGAAGAATACAAAAATTTTATTAAAATGTGTAATTTTTTCCCAGTTTATCCATCTGTAAGCCGAACACGGATGATAAAGTTTGAAAAGTGGAAAAAAGTTTCACGTGATTATTTTTATAAATGGCGAAGTTATTAAATGTTCAATTAAAATTTTGAGATTTTTTTGAAAAATCATAAAAAAAAAAGTTTTCGGTATTTCATATATTTAAAACTACCCACTCTAAAAGACGAAAGTATGGACTTTTTTAGTATAGAATGTCGATTCATTACAATGATAAGATGTCCGTACAGAAAGATTGAAATTTTTTTTTTTCATAAA
Source organism: Trichonephila inaurata madagascariensis (assembly GCA_019973955.1). Taxonomy (NCBI): domain Eukaryota; kingdom Metazoa; phylum Arthropoda; class Arachnida; order Araneae; family Nephilidae; genus Trichonephila; species Trichonephila inaurata. The sequence continues at coordinate 19,450 of BMAV01026386.1, read as the reverse complement.
AACGCATCGATATTGACTCATTTTAGAAAAAATCACAAAAAAACGGAAAATATTGTTATTTTGTAAAAAAAATTACACCATATCGTGGCAAAAAAAAAAGATCTTTCCGATTCTGTAATAATTTTTTGTCTGACTTCGTTAAGAAAAGAATTATCGCAATTTTAAAAGCAAAGAAAAGTAGGAACTCTTTCTTCTTTCTCGGGTAGCGATTTATTGCATACGCAGATACGTATTTTCATATCGGGGGCTTTATATGAAAATCGATTCTTAAGGAGTAAACTCCAAAAAGTAATTTGTAGCCAATCAAAACTATAAAATACTTAGTTTATTTAACTCCCAACGGTTTTATACAGTAATCTAATAGATTAGAAAATATATAAATAAATATTAAACTTATGTATTGTGCAACGATAGGAGGCTGTATGTAAAATAATAAATAATGCTTTGCTTAAAAAAGTGGAAAAATATTATTGGCTCATTTATTTTATTTTAATACGAACATAATTAATTCATAAATGCCTTGGGGAATTTTAAAACTAAAACAAAATTAAATATTTTGAAATAAAAAGTAATTTGAAAAAGACATTGTTTAATGTTATATGACTAAATATATTATTACGAAATATCTACATAATTTCTTACAACTCTTGGTATTGAATCTAATCATTAATTCTATTAAATAGTTACCAGTAGTTTCTGAAATATATTGGCATTGCAATTGATTTTCAGCATTGAATGCCGTAAAAAAGTTAGATTTCGTAATGGAAAAAAAAAATGATTTTTATAAATGAATTAGTTAGATCGATTGTTCATTCATATAGCTTCATTCATTTATATAGCTTTCTTAGGTATATTATCTATTTCAGATAAATAAGTTTTATCCGATACCAATAAAAATTGCAAAAATTACTACAAACGTCTTTCTTTTTTTTTTTTTTTTTATTTTTTTTTTTTTTTTACTGTAAATGTGTTTGTATGGTATCGTATATTTATGATTGGATTATTATTTGAAAGAATTAGGCATTTCTAAATACCTAAGAATAGTTTATATGTGCATAGCTGATACAGCAATGAAAAAGAGGCATGCCTAATATATACCGATATTTTAATGATAAGAAATATTATTTTTCATTTTTGAGTTAATACTAAAGAAAATTATTTACACGAATATTAATAAAACAATTCTTACAAACATATTTTGATTCATATGATTGAAAATTGTTAATTTCTTTTTCTTCACATAATGTGTAATAATCATTAAGTCGAAATCATATAAAGAAACAGATCTTTTATTTCTTTTTGATCATTCTTGAGTCAAATTTCGAACGGTTCATTTACCTCCATAACACTCCCACACGCTTTCCAAACGATCTGCACCCGCTATAGCACCATTACCAGCCGAATGTCCACAGGCGTCCACGAGATGTTTGACCACGCACAGCCTGTTGCACGACCACCCTTCTGCGATCGATATTACAATGATGAGAAGCTCTACAAAACACCACTCCTCGTAAAAGAGGCGGGAGACAAGGTTTCCCAGCCCCGAATCTTCCGTGACGTCACCAATTCAGGAAAAGCAATTACGAAAACTCACGCAAGAACTCTGGGTCTTTATCACGAAGGAGACAGGCTCAGTCAGTAGCATTCCATAAAATAGGTCTAGACTTTCGATTACTTAAGGAAGGTGGAACAATGGATCTTTTGGAACCTTCTGTAAAAGGAACAGTAGCTTTTGTTTTTCTTTCATGTACAAATTTTTATTGGATTTCGTTATGAGACACGCTATCTAATGTAATAACAGCATTTCGAAATACATTGATTCATATATTTTTACAATAAAATGTATGATCGTTACGAGAAAATGATGCGTATCTTTATATGATAAATGGTATATATAGTGTGTTGAGCAATTTAACTATTAGGTGGATTTAGCTTGTTCAAAAGATAAATCCCAGTGACTAATTCTAAAGATATTTGAATGGAATGTAGTTTATTGGGGCAAATAATGGTAAATTTAGCTTGTTACAGCTTATACATAAGACTGATTTTTTTATAAAGGGATACCTAAAGGAAACTGAACTTATTTTTTAAACATTTAAATTTTAGGTACAATCTTTAATCCCCCTTCAAAGTTTTCTCCACGTACACTAATACACATGTCTAATCTTTTATTCCATTTTTTAAATATTGTTTAAATTCATATCTTATAATGTCTGGTTGAGCCTCCGTTGGTTTTTCCTTCACTTTTGCAACACGAGAAAAATACTTTTCTTTCGTGTCTTTTTTCATTCAAGGGGGGGGGGGGAAGGGCTGTCGGAGCAAGATTAGATAAGTATGGCAAAGGGGTGGAAGTCATACTATATTTGTTCAGCAGTAGTGGAATGAATTTGGCAGCCACCCTTTTAATTCCCAAATCTTTTGTCAAAATTCGCTGAACTGAATTCCAAATCACTTCTGAAAGCTCCATAATGTCTTGAATGGTCCATCGCTGACCTATGTTCATTTTCATCGCTGATTTCTACATTTTCGTGTGTTTGAGTCGAAGAAAGATGACCAAATGAGGTTTATCATCAATTGACATTTCACCATTTTCGAAACGTGAAAACCAACCACTCACACACAGACAGACACTTGATTTTCTCCATTGCATCGCCCTTATATGCCACTTTTAACATTTTATGAGTTTTGCATTAATTTTCCGAGCTAAAAGCAGGATTTCACCACCGCATGATGTTCGAGAAAACCAGCTTTTGTAAAAACGGCGATCACATAAAAAAAAGTAGTCGCTATTAATTTTGCGGTACACTAGTTTTTACCTTCTTTAACGACAGTACACGGCTTACTGACTCAGGAATGTAAGCTTTATACACTCCTAGTGGTACTGCAAAAGTTCTATCTGCAAAAAAATTATAGTTCGATTTCTTTTCGGTACTTCCTTGTAATCTTTAAAAAAAAAGAGAGGGGGGGAGTCGATATTTTTACTGAAAGGAAACAATCTTACAAAGGCAAAAATCTACCATCCTATGTAACTGCTTTCTGTGCATCATATGGTCTGTCGGACCTATAAACATCCATAATTTGACAAAACTTTCCTACTTTCAGGCGAGGAGGTAATTTTTTTTTCCTTCTTTCATACTTTCTGAACTGTAAAAAATTCTTGATTACTTAGCTTCCTATAAAACCCGACAGAGCGTAGAACTGCAATAAGTAATGAACATGGTAAATCTACAATGCCTCCCCGTCTCTTCTACATTCCATTTGTTTGCAAATTGAAGCATTAATGTAAGCGCAAAAAATGTAATAAATGAATACGACACTTTTATCCAGTATGTATAATTCTAGTACGCATTTTAAGTAACATTCATATTTCTTATATAACAGGTTTTTAAAATTTTACTTAGTTAAAAAAATAACTTTCAATTAATTAAAAAGATCTCGACTTTCTCAGAATTAGTTATTTTCATCGTACTGCTTGTTGTTTGTATTACAATCTGTACCGCTGAAAGCAAATTATTAGACAGCTTTTATAATTGTGAGCAGGGAGTCTAGATAATCTTTCCCTTTAGAGCAGTGCTTCTCAAACTTTCAATATTCGCGACCCAATATTCAATCATCATTTTCATCGCTCCCCCCTTCATACAATAACAATGTATTGAGTTCAATAACACAATAACTTTGACACTAAAGCTACAATACGACTTTAACCTCTTATATGCTACCGACGTATATAAACGTCTCTCTGTCAAATCATTAATTTTCTGGGCGTATATATACGTCTTTCCGAAGAATTATAGTTTCTGTGCACACTGCTATCCATAAAATTATTCCTAAGACTTTGAAATGCAAGAAAAGAACCTTGACAGTGTTTACGAAGGATTTACTTATTTCAAAGGATTTGCTTATTTATATTCCTTTCTTTTCTCCTCCCCCTCCCCTAAAAAACATCAAAATACGCATGTCTGCATGGAAAACGGTGGCATTGGGGAGCGAATCACGTAACTTTTAATCGACAGTTAAGGGATTAATTACAAACCCTACAAATTATCAAGATAAGTTTTAATACAAGCCCATATGGGGATACTGGTAATAATCAAACCTGTTCTTAACTTAGTATTGTTAAATTAATAATAAAATACATATTGCATAGTGCTGATACATTTATAAGTGTATTATATCAGTTTAAATGTGTATTTTATATTTTATTGTATCAGAAATTATTGTTTGTTTATTTTCAGTAAATTTATATTTTTTAAATAATCGTTTGTTTTCGACTTTTCAATATACTCGTTTCCCCCCTCGTAGAGTTATCACGCCCCCCAAGGGGGGGCGCGCCCCACAGTTTGAGAAACACTGCCTTAGAGTAAGAGGGTAATCTCAATTGTGGCCATAGCTCTCTGATAGTATAAGAAAATGCAGACAATGTGTGTTCCAGAATTCTTCAACTACAAGAAAATACGACTGACCTTGATAAATTTGTAAAAACCAACTAACTCCGGAAGCGAACGAAAATGAATTAAGAGCTCATTATTCGTTTCTGCGTATCTACAACGCGTCCATATATTTGTATAAACGAGGTTGCAAATTGGCACATAGTAGCGTCAGTCCTTGACAAAAATTGAGGATGATAGCATGGTTCTTCTGAAGACAATGCGTCTTAAAAAGGTTAAGCAACCGTGATAGCATGTTTGAAATCCATACTACACTGGCAAATGTTAAAATTGTCAGTACCCAAAATCTTGCAGTGACATGAAGTAGAAATTGGGAGGAGAACCAGCTCAAATGAGATATCACTTCAAAGTTTGAAATTACTTGAAGTTTCGCAATTAGTCATCATGTTGCTTCCATACCAATGTTTATTTCAGGGATGGCCAACTCGCGGCCTGAGCCTTGAATATCTTAAGGCCAGGGAGCTGTTTCTGATTTATCAAGTTTTTTCTGTTACTGCTTACCTGTTATTTTTATTTAAATTGAAATTTATCAAGCATAAATCTTGCTCAAAACGTAATGGAAGAAGTCCTGCAACATCAATTACGATACGCAAAAACATGCAATGAGATGTACTTGCAAAAACTGAGTGAAAGAGTTGAGAAACCAATATCTCGTTAGTTAAATAAATTAAACATTATTTGATTATTACATTATTATTATTATGATATCTATGTTTGCATGCATGAAAAACAATGAAAACAATAATAATAATTCAATATTTTTTTTTAATTTTCACTCCGATAAATGCTTGTAATGGGTCCTAATCTAATATAAAGATATATATTTTTATATGCCGCCCCCTGAAATATAATGTTTTCCGAAGTGGCTTGTGACATCATTTGGATCGGCCACCCCTGGTTTATTCAATTCAACCAAATCACTTAAAAAGGTAAACCTTGATTGATCAACCAATTGATAACGTAATTGGTTTAATCTTTATCAGGTGAAGTGACTCTCGTGATACTTATTACTATGTGTTTTAGATTCGAACCTTCCTCATTTTGTTAACATTTTTAAAGGCACAAAGCTAAAATACACTTTTCTGTGATAAAGTACTTGATAAATGTAATGTTCTCATCCTCTATAAACATTATTTAGTCACCAAAAAAAAAAAAAAACATCTCACCAGGGGTTTTATTCCTGGGTGGTGGCTAGACGTTATAACCACTGCCACTTACGACATTTAACTAACTTTTCAGGACAGAAAAAAATGAATCATTTTACAATAAACTTTTTTTTATAAAAAATTAACATTTATGCTAATAACTATTTCAATAACAATTAAATACGAAATAGAAGTACAAAAAAATAATAGAATAATTGTACTACATATAATACTTAGAATAAACATAAAATACTTAGAATATATATTGAAATTGGTATGTATCCACAGATTATATTTTATTTAATTTTACTATAAAAAGTTAGAAATAGAGTAATATTTTTGAAGATTTAAATTAGTTATTTCACAAATTTGATGAACTATTTAATGTGGAACTTTGCAAACGTTTTCTCCGAGCAGAAAAGCTGTAATGAAAGAATTTCGAATCCGAGAATTTGTAAACAAAGTTTGTTTTTATCTCCGACCCCCAACATTCTCACGTGATTCTAAGTGCTCTCTCTCGAGTACAGGAAATAAGATAATATTTCTGCTCTATGTGGGCAGTGGATAGAGCCTCTATCTACATATAAAAGCTTTCCAAAAACCTAAGTAAAACCTTTTTTTTAATTGTACAATTGCTTAATTCATGCAGATGAGAGAAAAGTATACTTAAGACACGTCGAAATTTTTTTCAAATAACAGAAATTTTATTTATAGTAATCAAAATACACACAATTTGTAGATTTACACCGAGAAAAACTGTTTTAACTACCCATCAGAGGACATGAAATGAAAAATATGGTATCATGCTGCAATCCGTATTAATTTTTGTGTTTTAGTTTCAATTAACGCATATAGATAGACTAAATATCCAACATCCGCTTGGAGAAAAATTTTTTAGTATGTGGCTAGACCTATTAGCTGCTGCCCACTAAAGGGTTAAATGCTCTTTTGTGGAAAAGAAACATGTAACATACAGACATTCTTATATTTTGCGGAAATACCATGTACATTATTTAAACAACGTCTCTGAAATTGAATGTAAAGGGGTTTTGATGGTGAAAAGTGAAAACTCTCTCAATTCTTAATTCTGGAGCAGATATGAAATATTTTCTAGGTATTATATTCATGTAAGGAAAATAATATAAGAGGTGTTTCAGGAAGAACGTATTAACGGATATGTACACATATCCCTTATATAGGAAATAATTTTTATAGTATATATTTATATATTTTATATTTTATTTAGTATATATTTTATATTTTTATTTTATTTTTATTATTTTTATATATAATTTTTTTTATTTTCATATCCATTCCCAAAATCAGTTATATGTCATTGTACGGATACCAAAATATCACTAAAACAAGGAAAATTCAGTTCGTTATGATATGCTTTGTAACTAATTTTGTTTATATTATAATATGAAAGATAATAAAAATACGATTTGCAATCACTTACTTGTGAAACATTTCAAAATCCTCATTCACTTTACCTGAGTAAAATAGCTATTATGAAAGTCGAACACATACACACGCACATGGACACATGAATACACATGCAGGTTCTTAGTTGCACATAGACCCACATGGACACACACACACCTACATATGTATACAAAAACAAACAACACATATACATGCAAGCTTTCTGGTATTATTAAGTATGAAGACCTTTGTATTATCATATATAAACTATAAACAATTCATATTATTCCACTGCTTACATATAAAAAATAATTATTTTCGAGATATTTATAAATACTTAACATCCATAAATACCTCTAATAATTTGTATATAATTGCATGTTAAATATTTTTGAATTGCAGATGTATAATGTCAAAAATATAGATAAAAACAAACGTTTTATTATAAATATTTTAAAGAAAATATGCAATTTAACATTTTTTATTCCATTGAAAAAAATTCTCTTTTTCATTTTTATCGCAAAAAAAGACAAGTAAAATAATTTCAAGTACAAAAATGTAATACATTTTAAGCTGAATGTAAGGGAAAACAAACGTTGCGATCAAATTTTCTCTTTTAATCTTCGAATTACCGTCAATTTCATATGCTACCGGTATAAAACAATTCTTGAGAAACCAATATCGTCTTTTAAAAAATGGTTTTAAATTCCAAACATATGTTTCTAATCTTTTGTTCAATAAAGAAAAATATTTGTAGAATTCGATCCATTTTGAATTTTAGCAAAATCACATATATTGTCAGAGAATTTTGAAACGCATTTTTTTACTGGAAAGTTTAATTTATTTTTTCGTAAGCAGAAGGATTCGAAAAGAGGGTTTTAGTTTTATTTTATTCGAGCTAGATACGATAGGCAGTTTTTATCAGCATTCTATCATCAAATCTATTCAGAAAATGATATTATTTCCTTCACAAGCTAGAATAATGTATTAATTCAGTGAAAAAATATTTAAAACTAAAAATGGAGCTTTTAATTTATTAAATGTATTGAAATGTATATCAAATGAATTAAAATGTGTGATCTAGATTTTGAAATTTGGAGCTGTGAAAAAAGCCTTAAACTCTTTTATTTTTATTTTTACTATTAAAATATTTTAACATCTAACAAAGAGCTTCAGTATATCAGACAGATTGCAATAAAGTGTCCTCACATGGGGGGGGGGTAATTCTCATATGGGGTGGTGCAAAAGTTTGAAGAGGGGTTGCATGTTGAGGTGTTTTCCTCATAACTTTAATACGGTTCAGAAATAAGAAGTCCGTCGCCAATAGTTCGTGTTATTCTTAGGGTTACGTTAAAAACCAATTAATTGAAGTGCCCTAGCATTGTTTTTGATCACTCAAATAAGATAGGTTTCCCTCTATTTTATGGGAATATTTTCCTCTTTCACTCAGTTCTTTCTTTTCAAGCTGTGCCATCTCATATCATTACCAGCGAATCTTTGAGGTGTGTCAATAGTACTAGTAAATTGTAAAAATCAATCAAATCACAAATGATTGTTTTTTCCTACATAATAAAAGGAATTTATATAAGAAATATATATATATATTTTTTTGTATACAGTTTCTGAAGTTTAATAATGTATGTTTTTTATAGATTAACATTATGTTAATCTACACAAGGAAATATTGACTCATACTCGCGCGCGTATTATAATGTTGAATTAAGACTACATTATAATATATGAACTAGGGCATTTTTCACCAGGATTTTAATCATATAACACGGGTTATTAAGAGAACAATTAAATTTGAGGAACATCCTTAATATTTAGTACGATGATTCTAAAAACACAAATTCTCCATTTTGTAAGACTTGGAGCAAGGCATACAAAATACAATTGGTGATTAATATTAAGAACAAATTTACGATATCGTTAACCCATAAATTCACAAACTTTTTCCAACATCGACTTCTCTTAAAAGAATAAGTGTATAATATAATCATAATACTAATAACTGCCCTAAATAAGGTAAAGATATGCAATTCAACTTAAAATGTGGACTGAAAATTAGAAAAAGGTTGTATACTCTTGATTTTTATTTTATTTTTTTGAATGCTATTACATTCTTCTTTAGATGTAAGGATTTCACCTCTCCATACAAATCTATGTTATTCCTATATATATAAAACGGATATTATGACCTAATAACTACTCTATTATTAAAAATTGAATAATATTTTAAAACAAAAAAATTCCTCGACTCTCAATAGAACCCTGGAGTAATATACTCTTTTATTATTTATCCAATACCCTTGCTTGGCTTCTTGATCATTTGATGTCGAGTCTCCCAAGGTCAACTGACGATGTCGTCAGTCGGGTATTTATCGAGTCCAGTGCATTGGAGCGGGTGATCGCCACTTACCCTGGCGTGGCCACAGAGCGGTAAACCTCGTCAACAGCCAGGCCAAGTCAATACTCCCAAAACCAGGCAACAGCCTCGGCTCTATCCAGGTGCCTCGAGATAGGCTCCAAAGTGGCCAGAGTTTTCCATAGCTTTTCAAGGCTCTTGGTGTTTTGGGTCACGGCAATACATTTGTTCAATGTATGTGGAAATAATGCTCGTTGCTCTTCTGAAGGTCAAGGGAACTTCTGATTGAGGCTTTTTGGTCGGCTCTTTCATTGCGGGGGATCCCAACATGATTTGGGACCCACTGTAAGGTCACAGTCCAGCCATATGAAAAGAGCTCTGAAATTTTAATTCGGCACTGAAATTTGGTAATGCAATCAGTTGTTGTGTTGTTGCTTAAGGCATAGACTCTTTTTTAAAAAAAACCCTACCATTACAAACCCCATTTAAAATTCTTTCTCTAACACATAAGACATCAGACCATATTAAGTAATTTATGGCGCGACAATGACATAACTGCTCTCAGTGGCAGATTCAGTCTCAGAAATAGAGGCTCATTGTACAAAATTAAGGTAAAAACCTCTCGGTTACTTTTCCATTTGTTCATAGACACACGGATGTTTTTCGAAATGACCGGACCAATTTGCTCGCAAAGACTGTCATCAAATGTGAAACTGGCATTTCCGTTATTATTCCTAAATTCTTTTACAAGAAGGTTATGAGAGAACGAATGGTGGAATCTTGGAATCAAGAATATATCAAATAAAGAAAGCTTAACAAAGAAATTTTTTTTTCATTTATTAATAAGAGGAGATTGTACCATGCAATCAATTTTATACTAATTACAAAATAACCCGATTTCTCACTTTATATCAGTGTTTCTCAAACTGTGGTGCGTGCCCCCCTGAGGGGCGTAATAATCCTACGTTGGGAAGGGGGGGCATATCAAAAAGTCGCAAATAAAAGATTTTAAAATAAGAATTAATTTACTGAAAGAAAGCAAAATGAAATACGTCCTGACATAATAAGAATTAAATACATATTTACATCGTTATAATATGCTTATAAATGTATCGGAACTGTGCACGAAGTATTTCATAATTAATTCCTCAATACTAAATTAAAAACAAGTTTAGAAATTACTAGTGTGAATCCCATTTACAAAATTTAGTACTTATCTTGATAATTTGTGGTTTATAGTTAAAATCATATTGGAGCTTTAGCGTCAAAGTACATTACTATTGCTTTCAATACATTGTTATTATATGAATTAGTCGGTCGATGAAAATTATGACTGAAAGTTGAATCGCAAATAGTATTAAAAGTTTGAGAAGCACTGTTTTAAATGTTATTTGAATTGCTTTAATTGGTTCCGTCATCTTAATGGGATTGTAGTATTTGTGGCGAAAAAATGTTATACATGTACTAATTCTTTGTTCAAAGAAAGGAATATAATAAGACCGGCATTTAAGGACATTAACATGAATTGACCTCCAATATTTCACCAACTTATTTCCACCAGAAGTGCTTTGACCATTTCTGTAAATCCATTGTAAGCATTTGAAATCCTTCATGACTTTTAAATTTTTTTCTTTTTGAAGTAATAACTTCTTTAGGCGCGTTTTGCTGAAGAGTGAACATAAATGAAGCTTCAGGTTCGAGGGAGTTACGTTACTCGGTTTTTCTCGACTTCAGTCGGAAATCCTGCTCGGATCGGTTACTCGCGCTTAGTTTTGAATTGTCAACTTTCTTGGTGCATGTTTTTTTTTAATCAAAATTCAATTTAATTATGTCAAATGATTCCAATGAAAGCACGACGAAATATGGAACAAAGCTTGACGGAGTGTTTTTTGGGGGGAAGGGGATTTTTAAATGAAGTGGGTATTTATGTGACTTTGTTAATATATATATATATATATATATATATATAATATTTAGATATAGTAATTACAACCTACTTAAGCTACCATAAACCTATTGTTTCTTTCTTAGAATACAATTAATTTACAAATATGATTGTATATTTTGAAACAAACATTACTTTATGAGTAAAGACTTATGAATTAATAATTTTAAATTACAATCCTAATACTACCTTGTTTTTTACTCATCGAACTAATTCACACTAATCCCTTGCGTAACATTACAAAATGTGAAGTTTTCACTTCTATCGTGTAGTTATTGACATAAGCACATTTTTTTTTCTTTTGTAATGTGTTTCATACTTCTGTAAGTCCCGTGTGATAATTTGTGGTATATATACACGGGGTATTATAAATATTTTCAATAAAAAAAATGCACAAAGAAAAACAAATATTTGCATGCATATTCTTGACTCATTTGAGTAACTGTGATTTTCATCGCGGCAGCCAGAGTGGTCGTGGGAACGAACTCGTAGCCTGTTTTTATGAGTTCCGCTTCCTTTAAGTCGTGCAGAAGAGATGACGATATTGGGACTGAAATTCCTTACGTTGGTGCTGTTGTTGTTGTGTGTTTTGATCCTGGGATACATATGAAATACGAAGGAAGAACAGAAGCAGACAACACAAATAGAAGAACATAGACATTTATTACAAATGATGATCCCAGCATATAACAGAAGGGGTGCGCTGCTTTCCATTCGAGACGGGAATCTATTTCAGGCGAAAATAATATCCGACTTCTTTTCCTTAAAGAAAAGATACAACCATACTTTATTCGGGATTCGAACCCAAACCCAATCGGTTACAAGCCGAGAGTCATATCCACCATACTGGCTGGGCGGCTAAGTTAGAGTTGTTTCGTTTTAGTGCAAATTCAGGTGCCTGGTTCTCATTTTCTAATAGTGATTTAAAATTCTAAAACATATTAGCTGTAATAAGTTGAACTTTGTGCCGGGTAAAATAGCGTTCATTACAACGAACAAATTTAAGCCCTAACAAAGTTAAAATTGCGTAAGAGCGTAAGTCCATGCGTAAAGAGTGTTTTTTCTCCTTCATTAATCAGCGCTTAAATGTTTCTTTGGTTACATTTACATCAATGCTCATTGCTTTCTAACTAAAAACTTAATTTTAAAATTAATTTTTTTACGAAAAGTAAAATTATAATTAAGATAAATGGATGCTGTGGTTAGTTCATCATTCATTTCATATTTTGTTAACACTCTTGCGGAATTTTATTATTTTTAGTTGTAATAAGTTGACCTTTTTGCCGGGTATAATAGCGTTATCATTACGACGAATAAATTTCAGCCCTAACAAAGTTGAAATTGCGTAAGAGCGTAAGAGTTTAAGTCCATGCTTAAAGAGTGTTTTTCTCCTTCATTAATCAGCGGTTAAATGTTTCTTTGGTTACATTTACATCAATGTTTCATTGCTTTCTAACTAAAAACTTAATTTTAAAATTAATTTAAAATTACTTAAACGTCTAGCACTTTTCTTTGGAAACTAAGATAAACTTTGACATAATATTCAATGACAAAACTGCGACATTCCAAAGACAAATAGGTTAATTTTCTAGTCCAAACAATGTCTCTGCATAACAAACAACTGCAATTACCGGCGTCAATTCCCCGAAGTTCATAGACCTTTTCTTGCAACCTAGGGCATTCCATCACCGGTGCCTAGTCAGAAAAGGATGCTGCCGATATTTTGTTGTTGCTTATTTGAAAATAAGCAACAAAGAAAAGAAAATTGAGACACTTCTTCGAATTCTAACAACCAAAACAATTTCTTGGAAGCTTTCTTGGCAGTCCGCCATCGGTAGTGAACAGTGATATCCGGAGATTTCAATTGGATAACTGAAGAGACAATTACACCCTCTGTTTAGCATGGAATTCGGCACAATTTTTCAGTTCTCTGAAATTTTATGCAGTTCTCAGACATAATATTCAAGATAAATTATTGTTTCTTGCTGACCTTCAACTGTTTTTTATCGATTTTCGATGTCCATTTCTATGCTTGATATCCTCTTTAACTTATGTCTGGATTTTTCGGTTGTAGGGTTTACCGTTAAAATTTAAATTATGATATTTTACTATCCATTCATTTAAATAAATGGGAAGAATTTCACAGAAAAGGGATTATCTAAATACTAAAAGTTCCCGAAAAGGCTCTTAGAAACTCTGCTTTTGAGTACATTTCTGAGAAATAGTTTTATTTAATTGAGAATTCGCGAGAACTAAAACTGCGAACTTTTATATATCTGTAATGTTATTATGATATTCTAATTAAATTTCCATAATCATTTTTTTAACACAAATAATTTAAAAATATTTATTCAGAATTATTTAATACATTTTCATTAATAATTTTTCACAGAAGTTAGGGCTTCACTGCACTGATAAAAATCTTTTCTTAACAATTAAGTTTTAAATATTTAGACATTTAAATAAAAAGGAAAAAGTATAATAGAAGGTCCCGTGAAAATGTAGAAAATATTAATAAAAATTAAACAATGATATTCTTGTAAAAATAGATGAATGATTAAAAAAAAACTCATTTAATCTCTTAATAAACGATGCAAAAAAAGGTATTGAGAAATAAATAAAAGGTCGAGTTGTACAACCTTTTCTTTTAAAGTGCTTGAGTTACTACTTTTTCTCCATCGAAAACGCTTATACTTTGTAAAATATTTACGATATCAACCAGCGGCGAACGCAACAATTTTTCGGGAGGAGAGGAGGGGGAGGGAATCTAGGGTCGTATCATAGCCCAATACGCTGCCAAAGATGTTCGATTTTGTCGATTGTCGAGAACACAGAAAACAGAACTGTATTAATGAATAAATTATTAGTACAGTAAGACCCCGCTTAACGCGGGGTATACGTTCCATCAAAGTAGAGCGTAATATGAAACAGCGTTAAACGAGGTTTTCTCATCATGTAAATAATGGGGTTAGGGGAAGATGGGTAGAAAATTGGCCAGGTATTTTACCATTAAATTTATTAATTATGTATTTTATAACAATAAAACAAAAATGTATTTCCTACAAATATAGAAACATAATAAATGAATATACATATAAAAATAAATAAAATTCTAAGTCAGTATGTTTACATTTCAGATCTTACAGTATCTTCTGTATTTCCAATTTTCTGCCTTTTTATAAAGAAGATATCTAATGTGATTTGCGTTTTCCTTTTGCGCTTTGTAAGAAGTTATTGGTAAGTGGATAAGGCATCCATAAAGCCCCGTCTTTCCTTTGGAGTCCTGTCAAAATTTGCTCCTGCTTTTTTTTTCTTCTTGTTGCTTTATTTTCGTGTTTTTTACTATCACCCATGATAAAAACTAAAAATTCTCACTATAGCAATCGTTCTATTATATAAATTTATATACTGACAATAACATTAACAAATGTTTGAAACGATAAAAATACATTCGTATTACACCGCTGGAAAGAAGAAATATTTTTTAACTGCTTCGCATATCGCCGCTGTGTGTAATTTCGGGGAAATCCCACAATTCAAATAAAAGAGCGTTAAACCGAAACAGCGTTAAGCGGGGTCTTATTGTACTGATTAATAAAATAAAGTATTAACAAAAATATATATACCATATTTACTCGAATCTAAGCCGCACTATTTTTCCGGTGTTAATGCTATTAAAAATCGAAGGCAAAATATTTGTTGGATGGGGGAAATTGAGTTTCCACCTATTTTTCAAAAGGAAAAATGTACTAGTATTTATTCTAGCTACTTGTATCGATGACTTATCCCATTCCTCAGTTGTATCTGCTCGTATAAAGATTTTTTTTTTTTTTTTTTTTTTGCTTACGCTTCCTTTTAATCATATAAACATCGAAGGTATCTGTAATAGCATCAGCACGAGTTCACTATGACACAAGTATGAAAAGGGAGGCAGTTTTAACTAATTCTTTTACATTCTTCTTTAAAAAAAATGTTGCACAGCAAATGCACTAAGTGGCAAGGAAGACGACACCGTATTCGAAAATTGCGACACTGGCACCAATTCTGAAGTCAGCTGTGACAATGGGAGCAGCAAATCATTTTCGAAACATGATACTGATGGTTAGAATAATCATAGGCCCATGTATAGGTATATTTCAAAATTTTAAAACTGGTAAAATGAATCAGTTATTAACTTTTCTTAATGTTTCTCATTAAAATTTATTTTTTAAAATTTTAGAAGTATCAGATAATGAACATTTTACATTATTTTATTTTATTTTTCTCTAAAACGGGAAGATAATTAGGTGTGCATCTTAGAATCGATGACAACATTTTTTTCACAAAAGCATGTTGAGAATTTGGGATGCAGCTTAAAATCGATGGCAGATTATTAGAGTAAATACGGTAATTAAACATTTAGTTCAACATGCATAGGGTTATAATCAATCGAAAAAAAATTTTTAAGGGTGATAGGGAGTCCAGCCCCTTGGACACCCCCTCCCTCTCTCTTATGTGCGCCACTGATAACAATCCAAAATAATATTTAGAGATGGAATTTCTTATTTATTTATTTTTTTTAATTTTAGACGAAATTTTTACCTGCTTTGCGTGGAATTATTGATTTTATTTCAAAATACACATTACATGATTTGTCTTTTCTAGTGGAAAACATTATTTTTGATTTTCACAACGTAAAAATTAATCTTTAAAGGAAACACACATTAAAATTAAGTTTAACATCAATCAGCGCCACCCGAGAGTGGAATTATAAATTAATTTTTCTTTACACAAATGAAGGTATTCATCATGGAAAGTATTTTGGTGGAACCACAATGTCGAAAGCTATGCAGCAATTTTTATATTACGTTTTAAAATGTGCAGATTTTTTGTCTTTCGAATATAAATACATAAATGTAATTAAATTATATTAAATAATATAATTAAATTATATTAAAAATTAAATTCCCTATCTAGCACTAAACTCATATTTTTCTTTTTATCTTCAAGTATCAAACTAATCACCCATTTATTTCTTTCGGACATATGGTCTAACCAATAAACATGTCTTCTAGATCGTTATATTTAATATCTATATATGTCAGCAATAACTTTCAAGTACAATCATAAAATCCGCGATACTTACTCCATCGGTGTTTTAAGTGCTAACCCACTTAAAACAAACCGTGGCGTGTTTTTTCCTCCCTGATTTTGGCGTCAGAAGAGATGTACTAATTGCAGAATAAAGACCTTTTTTAAAACTAAGTCCGATTCTGGCTCAAAACATGTTATATATATATATATATATATTTGCCCTGTGAAAAATTTACATTTTGATTATAGATGATTAAGTGTTCGTGGCTAAAAAATCGGAGAGGTTTGTTAGTGATCACATCATTTATTTGAGCATGCTTCTCGTACAAGGCCAAAATTCAAGAGAGGGATCATTCAAATATCAAGTTTTTATATACATTTAAGAACAAGGAAAAGCGCATTTTAACAAATATAGTCACGTGTTTAGATAAAGGAAAAAAATTTTCTTTATAGAAATGACGTCATTGCTTAGAGAATATTAAATTCCGTTTTAATAAGGTGCATGAAAACAATTAATGATGTTGCATTTCTGGAAATCGCTAATTAATCTATAAAAATTCAAGACCTAAAGAATCAGTAATATACCAACAAAATGCTTTAATGCTTTAGAAAAACATAAATTGAGACGCGTTTCGAAATTGGGTACTAGGATTTATGAAGTAAATGTTATAAATAAAGGATATTTGAATTATGAGTAGATATAAATGTAAGCTAATACATATGTATATGTATACAATAATATATGTGTATATGTGCCACTGAGTTAGGGACAGCAAGGTCTAGGCAAATTGTGTAGCGCTGCCCATCATTTATGCGCAATTGAGGAGCCTGTGGTAGTTGTATATGTAGCACGTACTGTGGTTGTTCTAAATTAGTTGTTGAAATTGCTAGTATGGGTAAACTGCTTGATTTAGAAACTTACAATCGTGGACAAATCGTAGGTGCTCAACGCATGGGCCATTCAATTTCCGGAATCGTCAAACTGCTGGATTTTCAAGGTCGTCAGTGTCAACAGTATACCAAGAATACATGGATAGTGGACAAACAATTAGATCGGGAAAACTGGAAAGGACAGTTGGCCTTGACAGTGCGTGGTGAGAGACGTATCAGGCGTATTGTACATAGCCAGCGAAGCCAAACATTAGCTAAAATTACCACCCAGTTGAATGACGGAGCCAGTCGTACAGTCAGTAAACGGACTAAGCAAAGCTCGTTGGGTATGGGTTTCGAAAGCCACTGATCTACGAGAGTACCATTGCTCAATGCTCGCCATCGGGCTGCACGTCTTTCCTGGGCAAGAGAGCACAGAGATTGGAGTGCAGAGGACTCGAAACAAGTAGCATGGAGTGATGAGTCTCGATTCCGACTACTTAACCCCTTCCGGAGGCTGAGAATATGGCGCCAGGCTCATGAAACTCAGGTTCCTCCATATTAGGTTGGAACTCTACGTGAATGGTGGCTCAATCAGGGCCTGGAAAGTTTTTTCGTGACACTGTTTGGGATCTTTGGTACATATACCATCCTCCCTCAATGCCATTCGTTACTTAGATTTGCTGGGTGATCACCTCCATTCGTTTATGCTGCTTTGTTATCCGCACAGTAATGGAGTTTCCCAGCAAGAACATTGTACCTGTCATATGTCCCAGTTGGCTACTGGTTGGTTGAAGAGCATTCTTCTGATTTTTCTGTTATAAATTTACCACCTAGAAACCCAGACTTAAATCCTATTGATTATTTTTGGGATGTTTTGGAACTAGGCTTGAAAGGCCATCCCACAGTCCCAAGGGACCTTACTGAATTATGGACGTTTAAGCATATTTTTGGCAAACCATTCCCTTTTAGAAACTTGTTGAATCTATGCCTTGTAATGTGGCAGACGTTATCAAGTGCAGAAGAGGCCTAACTCGTTACCACGAGGCCCATGAGGGTCAAAACGTACTGTGCCCAAATCAGTATACGCGACCTTGGGCCCTGAGGTGTATGAGCAGATGTTTCGGTCAGGTGGTCAGTCTGACGTGAAACCCCCGTGTTAAGTTCCCAAGCAGGCTTAGTACCCATTTATCGACTCGCTGAAAGGATGAAAGCCTGAGTCAACTATGCCCAGCTCGGCATTTCAACCTCGGATCTGTGGTGTTGAAGTGTGATGAACTAACCTCTCAGCCACTGGGATTTATATATATTTATATATATATAGCAAGGTCAGCAAAAATTTAAAATAATTTAAATAAATCCATGCGATATTATATTTAGTAAATAGAATCGATCTATTTTTATAAAAAAGTAAATGACTTCTATTTCGTGAATTGTTTTCAGGTGTGTGTGTGTGTGATATTTTTGATAAAAGAAACTCATTTGATTTTAACATAAAAATGCATTTCTGGGGTAATAACTTACATCTATCAATATTTAGAAATATTATCTTAAATTTTATAAAAAGAAACAATGATTTAGTTATTGATAACATTTTAAAATATAGTAATTTTGTGAAATTTTGCAATAACTGTTTAGAATACAATTATCCAAGTAAATTTATTTTTAAATATATTTCTATTTCTAATTAAATCTATTTTTATCTTAGTTCAAAATTTTGTTTAAAATTTCTTCTATTTAGTTTATTTTCTTATAAAAAAAATTTTAAATATTTTAAGCTCTTATTTTAATTGCAATATAACTATCTAGTATTAAATTATCCAAGTAAATTTACTTTGAAATATATTTCTATTTGATATTATCCATTATTAACTTCTTAATTCTTTATTTCATTTAAAACTTCTTTTGTATTATAAAATATCTTAGTAGTCAATAAAGCATTTCTAACCCTAAATCGTTGGCCTAATTCAGCGACAGCTTTAGAAATCATAATAGGTCTCCAGTTTAGTCCAAAGATTTTTTTGTTGTGTCTGGTGAATTTCAATTTCTTCCTTCTTTAGCACTGTAGGTTCTAGTACTTCTTCACTTTTATTTTATTATACTATGTATATATATATATATATATATATATATTTATACAATATATATATATATACAATATATATACATATACAAT
>BMAV01026385.1:0-59053 GCA_019973955.1 Trichonephila inaurata madagascariensis | reverse complement strand
TTTTTAAAACGACGTGGGACAGTGTTGTTGTGTAATGTCCTTCTTTGTCAATTCACGTTGTTTCACATTTACTTTAGAGTTACCTCTAGACTCTGTTGTTTATGAACCATCACAATGAGCACATGTAATTATAATCCTTTGTTATTAAAAGATAACATTGTGATTTTTTTTACAATAGCACGATTTGTTCTTGTCTGACATTTTTGTGATAATTTAGAAAAATTTCATCATGTGAATTTTTTTGTTGTAGACTGTTTTTTTTGTTGTAGACATTACAAAATGCGGCATTTTTTCCCTCTTATTAGTTACTATTCATCAACTGTTTAAAAAATTTATCATTCCCGAATCAATCACCATATCTTACGACTTTCATGTGATCTGATATACGCGACTTTTTTAAAAAAAATTTGTTATAATGAATCCAGGTACCATTCTTATGTTTAAAAAGACTTACATTTTTCATTTTAGCTTTATATATTTGATATCATCATCATCATCTGTAAGCTATCTAAAATAGATAAATTATGCAAAGGTGCCATTACATGCAAACCATCATCATCAGAAACATATTATTAAGCTTACTAAAAAACTTCTTTGAATTTACGTATACAATCAATGACCAAAAGTTGTATGCATTATGCAATTGAAGCAACCTTAGATTGTAATAGTATTTGGTATACTTGAATACCTTACAGTACTTTACATCTTAGGATTTTTTTTTTCAATACTTGGCTATGCCTGATGAATTACATGAATAGCATGCAATCCAAATCATAAAACTCCCATTTTATCTGCTTATACATTGAATTCATATATATGACCAGAAATTTGAAAACCCGATTAATTATCATTAAGTGCATTCTCTAGTTAATTTAAAAACTAGATTTTTGTTCTTTCACAAAAATTGTGTATACTGCCTAAGTCAAGACAGATCATATTAAAATAACTTACAAAGCAATGCATTTTTTTTTACCACGATAAATTTAGTCTCAAAATATTATAATCAAGAACTCAAACTTGAAGTAGGGTTTATTTTAGTTTCATATTTCTTTCTTTTTCATTTTAAAAAGGAAAAAATTATCACTATTAATTTTGCTAAGTGATAATTTTCCAAATCTTAAGATATGGGCTCCATATTAAGTGCATCGGATCTAGGCCTGGAATCCGATACTCTAACCACTACGCTACCCCTAAGTATAAATGTAACATCTTTAAATAAAAAAACATATAATAAAATATCTTTTAGATACTTCACTTCAATTTCTTAAGGGGACACAGTACGATTCGATTGACCAAAATTGGTCAAAAAATCAAATCCAATTTTTTTAGCCTAAATTATTCTTTATATATACTTTTCTATAACCTCTCAAAATTTGGAGCTCTTAACTTTAAAAAAGCAGAATTGTGATAGCTTTTAAGCTCGTTTTTATTCACATCCCTATCGCACAAATCAAAACTTAAACTTACTTATCTCAGAAAGATAAAATAACCAATTTGTCTTCATTTAAAATGCTAAGGCTTTTTTTTTATTGTGCCTAATGCTTTGAATTTTTTTACATTCAAATTACATGATGCAAAAGTTGTAAGCATTTTGAATCAAAGCAATATTTATTTTTCTAAAAATAATTGAACTCAGAATTTATAAATTTTTGAAGGGATTTTCAATAAGCATTCATAAAAGAAGTATTGTACAAATACCAATCATGTTATGGCAAAACACATACCAACTTTTGTTACACATAGTTTGACGTACTTGTAGATAAAATTTCATGCTTGTAGGGAATTATTTGTAGTGGGAGTAGCATTTTAAAATCACTTCACAAATTTTTAGTTTTTTTATAAAAAAAAATTCAATAGCCAGCTTTTTATGAAATTTTGAGCACAAAATTTGTTTTACATAGTATACATTCATAGGAGGCAACCAAAAAATTCTGATAATCTTTAAATTAAAATTTTTTTACGTAAATCGTACTATGTCCCATTAAAAAATATTCTTATCAATCACGAATATTTAAATTCAGCAAACTCCTAAAATTTTCAACTTGCCAAAAAATAAAGAGTAATGCAAATTTTAATAATTTGGTTTTATGATGAATTAATCCTTTTATTACTGATATCAATGGGGAAATAATGATAAGGAACTTTTTGAAATTGATTCTTAAAAGCTTGAAACTATTTTCATTGTTGTTAATTTTATTTCATATTGTATTTATAATATAGAAACCTTTGTATAACAGATTATCCTTATACAATATGCTTAATAAACTCATAAAAATTACTATCAGCTCCAAAAACTGCACGCTCCTTTTACCTACTTAGCTTATTTCTTCTTTTCTTTAATGTTACAATATTTATTTTGAAATTTGTTATTTTATTAATTGAATATTATATTTTTCTCTTTGAATAATTTCCACATACTATTCAGCTTTAACCAAAGATCAGTAAAAGTACTTGAATATATCTTAAATTGTTCGCTTCGAATAATGTTAATAGTTAATAATTCTGATAACAGTTTCTTACTAAATATATGTACATTGCTTAGGAAGAGCTATTTTTTAACGTAATTGATTCGTCTGTGTGTGTGTAAGATGAAAGTGATTTAAATTTCTCTGGTTTGTTACTCTTGAATCGAAAGATTTTGATACTTTCTGACACATACGCCGAAGGAATCATTTAAATATATATTGCTTCTTGGAGTTTTGGCTTTTTATTTTGCTCTTGAATTATTTAAACTGGGTACAAGACGTGATCCAGGAAAGAAAAAATCAAAGAGATCTCTTCTATGAAATATCTCGATAAACTTTACAAAACAAATCCATGAGGGACGAAAATCTAGGAAGTAGTTTTTATCAAAGCAGTAGATTAAAAACCCTTACCTAATGAAGATAACAACTACAATACTATCATAAATTCCTTGCAAATTACTACTAAAAAGATTAACGATAGTACCACTAAAACATTTAAATTTTCCATCTAAACTAACATGTTAACATCCGAAAGTAGTAAATGTTTTCTAAAAATGATAAGATTCTTAACTAGTTAACCGTTTTAGCTCTGAATAAAATTTAACACACTTCCATTTCAAGCATAACTTTGGCATATGTTAGTTTTTAAAGGATGAAAAAAAACTAAATTATCTTTTTTTTTGTCTGTAAATTCAGGGCGAGTTTAAAGAAATCATAGAATTTTAAAGCTATCGATACAATTAAAAATTGAATGTATAGACTTAAGATTTACAATTACAAAGCTAAAATCAATTGTAATTGCTCACATATTTAAATAAATAATTATCCCATTAGAAATACTTTAATAAAAGATAATTCTTGGAAAACTTCAAATATAAATATTAGTTTTCTAACAAAATTATACTAAAATGATTATTTAAAGACATGCGATTTCGAGTAAACATAAAATGTTAATCTTGAAAAAGTTTTATCGACAAATTAATTACAGGCTAAAGGATATTTTGAACTATAGTTTCAGAGCCATCCACAATAATTAAAGCAAGGTAGTTCAAACAAAAAATATTTTGGAAATATACAGTTAAATCTCAATGATTTTTATAAAAAATTCTTCCCAGGTAAAACCATGTTCATTTAACATAATAATGTTAAATTTATGTGGATACTTTAACAATAAGAAACATTAAAGTACTTCAATAGAAGTATTTATTTTTCAATGGGTGGTATTTTTACCTTGCAGACCTAGTACATTCCCCAAGAACTGGTATCACTTGTTAGTACGGCACTATATAGGCGATAAAAATTGCAGCAAGTAATTTTGACGCCCAGTTTCCAACCCAGAGGGAGGCACTTCAGCTCTGACGATGCGAACTTGTTCTAAGAATTTAATTTTGCCGAGAGTATCTAAGCCAAACAATCACTAAAAAGATTTTTTACATGCCACATAGTAGTACGACATGGATGCGTCTATTTTCTGCACCATGAAAATCCACCGACTTGGACCAGGGTCGAATCTGCAGCCATAGGTGCAGAAGGAGAGCAACAAACCAACTGCGACACCCAGCTGGCATAAAATTCACATTTATGTCACAAATCCATTTTTCTCAAGCTTTGTTGTTGTTTCTGATCTCCATGTCTAGCCAAGCTATATCAAATCCGTGATCCCATTCACTCTCAAAAAGTCCAATACTATTAGAAGGTCTTCATATAGATCTTGTTTTGAAAGCCCCAGACAGTCAAGAATGTATTCTGGAGAGTTCTGGCAGGCAGAACACCTTACACAATTTGGAAAAACTTTGTTACCATCCCTAAAAGTCAAATTTCGGAGGTGGCCACTCCAGAAACGAGTCAGAATATTTTGTTCCTTCCTATTGCATTGAAGGAAAACAGAACTACCAGGTCATTTAGCCTCATACCAGCGATGAGCAGGAGGAACAGTTGTTTGCTTGCTGTTGATGTAGGTGGAGTGCAGTTCTGAATAGGTGAGAGCGGCCGAGTTCATAGTGTGTTGAGCTGCGCCATCTTTTGCTAGAGAGTCAGCAATCTCATTGCCCTCGATGTTAACGTGCGAATCTCAAGCTTTAAACATTCCATATAAAATGTATGCTTTCACTATTCTTTTAAAATTCACAAAAAAAAAGGAAAAAAAACAAACATTTGTTTAATTTATTACTGTGCAGAAAATTAAATATTAAGTATTTTAAAAAGTGTTTTAAGTGTGAATATTTATATATCAATAAAATTTTTTTATCCTTCAACACCCTCCCTCTACATTTTTTTAAATTTCTTTGTGCTTAATAAGGTTGTTTCCGATATTTCACATTTATTCTTACATATTCGTGAATTATAATAATTTCGAACAAATTATTTTAATGACAATGAAAATTATGAAGTAAACCAAATCGCTCTGTTTTGTTTATTTAAAAAGATAAAAAAAATAATAATCACATATTTGAGTGAAATGAACAATATCCACATCAAGTAAAAAAATAAATAAAACTAAAACTAAATAAATAAATGGATATGCTTCAGCTT
Source organism: Trichonephila inaurata madagascariensis (assembly GCA_019973955.1). Lineage (NCBI taxonomy): Eukaryota > Metazoa > Arthropoda > Arachnida > Araneae > Nephilidae > Trichonephila > Trichonephila inaurata. The sequence goes on along the minus strand of BMAV01026385.1, from coordinate 54,056 downwards.
CATAAGTCAAGACAGCTTCATAGCCAAGAGATGAAACTCGATTCATCGATGCTAAAAATATCGATCTTTTCACAGGAACACACAAGATACATAGGGAACGTTGAAATAAAAAACGAGATGCATACATCTCTGAGAAAGAGAAAAGATGGTAAATTTCTTATATTATGAATAAGAAGTTCAGTCAGTTTTATTCGAAGAAAAAACATTTTTCCATATTTGATTTTCAATTATTTTTGGCGTCAATGTACTCTGAAAGTATGAGAATGTTATAATAAACAATAAAAATAAAACAATGTTACTGAAATTAAATAAATACGTTAAAAAAAAAAATAAATGCATACATATCTGAAAAAGCGAAAAGCTGTTAAATTTTTTTTATTCTGAACAATTTGTTCGAATAAATTTCTTTAAAATAATTTTTTCTTTCCTTTTTCTGAATTTTTCGTTGCTACAATGTAATATGAAAGTTTGAGAATTTTCCGAAAAGCTTTTAAAAAAGAAAACATTGTCACTGAAATTAAATAATGTTTAAGAAATAAATTTCATGCAATAAAAATTAATTGCAGATTGTTTCAGTTCATATAGAAAATATAACAAGTGTTTAATACAAACCGCGTACTGCAAAATATATAATTATGTTATACTCATTAATTAGTTTTTATTTTAATATAATTTTGTATTTATAAAGATATAATTTTTAAAAAATACCTTCTCACTTAATCCAACAAATTGTGATGGTCACGGCAACTTCATAGACAAGGTCGCAGACTCGTAGCAGGCGTGTCATGAATTCAAGCCTAGTTTGGGAATCCGTAAAGACTTGCCGTGTAGAGGGGACCATCGAGGCTTATTGCCTTGTTGTGGAAGTTCAGAGAGGGAGTGCCAGCTCAGATGACGCTCTCGTCACTTGACCTTGGTACAAATTTACAAGGTTCGTTGCCAATAGCTCTCATGCCAATAGACTTTTCTGAACACTTCTTCAACCACCAACAAGTTGCGTTGAAGAAATAATTACATCACTTTTAACCAATCTAAATAATATAAAATTTAAATAATAGAGTGAAAATGAAATATTTCCGATACTCCCCTGTATTACCTATTTTTTTTTTATTTCGATGGGGCTGCGGATTGGTATTTTTACCATTTGAGACCTAGTACATTCCCCAGTATCTGGTATCACTTTTTAGTGCGGCACCATATAGGCTACACCAATTACCACAAATAATTTTGAACCCCAGTTACCTCCCCAGAGGGAGGCACCTGAACACTGACGATGCGAACTTGTTCTAGGAATTTAATTTTACCGAAAATACCCAAGTCAAACAGGCATTCAAGGGATCATTTACATGCCGCATAATCATACGACATGGACGCTGTCGATTTTCTGTATCATGAAAATCCACCGACTTGGGCCGGAGTTGGATCCGCAATTTAAGGTGCAGAAGGCCAGCGACAAACTAACGATGCTACCCAGCCTCAGCATATTACCTATACCCACCATATTACCCAGCCATCCATATTACCTATTTCTGATTGCTTGCACTTTCTTATTTTTAAAATCAAAAGTGCTCTGAAATCAGAATATTATCATGAAGCAATGGAAAAAAATATTTTACAATCAAATTCCGATTTATAACATCAGATATAAAAAAAAACAGTAATCGAAAAATTTCACTGCCTCATACAATATTAAAATAAACACTTATCAAAATAAAATTTTAGAGATAGAAAATTGCAATGCTTCTTGTTGCGAAAGTTCTGTATTTTCTATCATTTTTAAAGCAATATTAAATCAGAAGAGGGCTTTTTTTGAAGAAGAGTAGTCACTTTTTGCTTTCTTCTATTTTAAGTACATGTTACATAAAACGGAAAAATACAGCTCTAGTCCTCAAAATGAAATGTTTCCATCTTAAAGTCTGCTTACATCTTAAATTTTAATTATAAATTCATGCGAAAGCAGAAAACATCGAGTTTGTAAATATCCAGGCAATATCGAACTAATAATTCACTGAGATTCTAGATTGCCAAAATGAAATTTTTTCAATATGGCAAAACTGTGTAACTGTATAAATTTTTAAAGGTTCAAAATTTTTTGACAGATATTGCTACTTGTGATCCAAAATAATCGAATGAAAGACAGTCAACGGGAGTGTGTATTAACTCGTTAAATTTAGTTACAATTAATAACATCGTATGTTGCTTTAACTCTTTTATGAACGTATAACAAATAAATATCAAACTTACTTTCGTCTTTTAAAGATCGAAAATGTGAAAATAATCGACTAAGACTAAATTTATGGAAAAATATGTACCCGTCTGTATAAATTCATATGTTCATATAAATGCATATATATTCATGGTTGAGATTTTTAATTTTTTTAAAAATTCTATAGGTATTAATGATATAATAAAGTTTCTCTTAGAAAACTCCAACAATTATGATCTAAATAATATAATAAAATTCAACATTTTTAAAACTCTAAAAAATTAATACTAAAGGAAAATTACACTACTTTTAATAGTAATTTGTATAAACAAATTTTAATTTACCGCAAAGTGGTCCTAGTAGCAATAGTCAAGCAAATAAATTCACAAATATATGAAAGATGTTATATTATTTAAAATGATTTTTATACTTTTAGATATATTGATGATCTAATTGTTTACGGTAAAAATAGAAAATATAATCCTAATATTGATAATATTGATGTTTACCCTAATATTATGAACGTAATGAAAACAAACAAAAATACACTTACTTAAGATGTGCTATAGGCAATGAATTAAATAGTAATATTTTTAATAAAAGAGAATTGTTTGATTTTAATATTATTATACATTTTTGAATAGTAATATTTCCGTTTTTATTTATTGAAATGTATTATTCTTAATTATTTACAACGTAGCAACTCTATAGAAAAAATGGTAGTGGTATAATTAATAATATTAAAAGTCTGTTAGTTATTATTTAGAACAGGAATATCCTTATTAATTTTGGTCGTGGTAGCCTAAAGAATACCACCACGAGCTCGTGGCCGACGTGTCATGAGTTCGAGTCCTAGTGGCCTTGAATACCTACAGTGTAAAGAGACTGATACTCGTTAAATCTTACGAGGCTCAAAGATCTTTCAGTGGCATGTTTTGGTTGTTTGGGTAAGGGTGTCACAACAGGTATCTTCATCGTCACTTCAACAAAGTTCAAAATATCAAGGTGTGTCACCAATAGTCTTAATGCTTTTTTATAACACAAACGTTGCATTGCAATTTTAATAAACACACCCTTATGATCTTAATTTCCTTTATGTTTATATTTGTAAAAAGTTCAACAATACTTATTTGTTTTAAGTTTTCTTATATGTTTATTTATTCAATTCCTACTATTAGCTCACACTCTCTATATATATTTATTTATTTATCTTGGCGGAATTTTGAATCGTTAATAAAATACATTTTAAAGCGCTCAATTTTGAGCTGAAATTTTATATGCATGATTATTTTGGATGACAATACAATCATTTACTTATAATTAATAAAAATTAATTGATTAAAACTAATTATTTAAAGAATTACAAATACACAGCCACATTGGCGACTTGTGTCAAAACATGAAAAGATTTTTTTTCTCACGTTTTAAAGCATTCAGTTGAACTGAAATTTTATATACACGATTGTTTTGGATGACAATACGATACTTTAATGATAATTAATAAAAATTAATCACCACTTAATGTTGTGAATCTGTCATATGTATATACATATTTATATTAATTGTAACTATCTAATAAAAAGTAGCTAAAATAAAATTTTTCTAAGTATATATATATATTACTTGTTTCATTTTACCATTCTCTCCTTTTTTTCATTTTACTCCTGCTAGATGGCACAACCAGTTACTTTATTTCAAAAATTTATTTTCATTATAAAGCTCTTTTTTATCTTTTAATTTTATAAATTTGTTCTTTCCAAAGATTTATTATTTTCCCTTATATATGGTTTTATGTTTTTTCCTTAGTTAAATTAATAATATGTGATTTTTAAAGTGTTTCTAACAATTGTTTTTAAGTGGGTTTCCGTCTGGACTAACTGAAGTATTTACTTTTTTTGTTAATGTTCAACTTTTTTTTCATTGGATTTTAGGGTTGTTTTTCCTTTCATATGCTCTTATTATATTAAGGTTTAGTATTTTAGTATTTATTTCATTGTCTTGGGTAATGTTCTGTTTCTTGGTTGTCCTTAAAATTATATTTCACCTACAATCTTAGTTCCTAGGCCAAAAGTTTGCTGACATATTACTGTGGTCATTTAACTTTAACCTGTATTATCTTGCTATACTTTTATTTATAGTTTTGCTTTTAGTCGGATTTATAGCATTATCGCATTGGATAAATGTATGTAGTGCACATGTACGTATACTGTTTTGCAAAAAAAGTAAAGTACCCCTGAAGTCATTCAATCATCTTTTGTACCAATTATTTAAACGAAAAATTTTTTTAAACCAATGATTGTTAACTTCGATCATCGAGCTAATTTCTTCTGCACAATCATTGCTGCATAAAACAAACAAATATTTATAGGAGAGTTTATTTTCTCTCATAGTCACTTTAGCTTCATGGAAACATAACCAATAAGGCTGTTGTGACACTGTCAAATACCTCACAACCAATTGGATGATGTCGAATAAGACTACGCACTATGTAAAGCATGAAGACGTTTGGTTAGAGCAGTAGGTGAACATAACCGAAGGAGGTAGCAATGATTGCTATAAGGAACTCTTGGAGGGAATAAAAGCTCTAGAAGTTCAATATGTACGAATGCTAGTCAGTCTAGACTGGATAATTGTATGACGAACCCAATTTGCCCAATAGAATCAGTATCTTCTATCCAGTTGTTATAATCTCTTCCAAAGCATCTATGGTACTTCCCACCGTCTCATGGTACTTTGCTGGGCTGTAGTGGGAGTCATTTCACATGCGCATTTAGGCCGCCTGTTTTTAATTCCATAACATTACTGAGTCGTCTAGAATGGTGCCGTAGGTGTGATCACTATGAATTCTAGAAGATTGGAGACACACGCAATTGAAGAAGAAATCCCATTTTAGTCTTGAAACAGAGAGGCATTCATCCTATTGTTTTCGATGTTCATACTGTCTGTATTATGTATAAGAAGTTAAGTGTAAATTACAAAAAAATTTAGTTTTCACAAAATGAGAATAGGCGGATATTTTAAAAAATATTGTCTCCTACGATGGTGAACTTTAAAAGTATATTGTTTTAAAATATTGTTTTAAAATTTTTTTTTCTCATATTAATTCAAAAAATTTATCGAAAGAATTTAAAGCCTATTTTAAAAAAATATTTTTTCAGAACTATTTTTCTTCCATTCATATTCTCCCATTTATCAAAATATCTTTCAATGCTTTTTTTTTAACCGTTCATTGTTTCCCAGGCTAAGGATAACTTTGATGCATTACTATTGATTTCCTGTATGAAATTCTTCTTCAATTAAACTAATTTTTATAAAGTATATCGCTTCAAACTGCTGTCCTGTTAAAATTGCACAATTACTATTTGTTTCTTCCTATGATTAACTATTTTAGGAAATTCATACAAGCACACTAATAATTTTGAATTAATTAGATAAATTTTATGATCTACAGTAGTAAATATAAATATTCATTTTTAACAAATGAAATTGCTTGAATATTAGCCTACTTTACCAATAATTGACTATTATGATGTATAACTTAAAATAAAATTTAAAAAGGAGTAAGCACATAAATACTTCCAATTTAATAAGCAGAAGAATTAAAATTAACATGAATATTAACACAAATATCGCAAACTATATTTTCTTATTTCGCCTTGTATTATAAATTTTATTCCTTACAATCCCAACCATACATGATATACCTTAGAGACTTTTTTTAATAGAAAACGATTGAAATTTTCGATCGATATTTGAAGAAGGGAGAAAAGCTATTTGAAGCAATGGAACTTCTAACATTAAAATCTCTGTTTAAAATTGCATCACGATATTCAATACTTGGCACTATTCAATATCGTTTTTATACAGCGTTTGGAAACCCATTATGGAAAATAGTCAATTCTTCTTCTCTTGTGGTATTATTTATATAGTTAAGTTCTTGAAATAGATTTCCTATTTTTTTTCGAGATTATATGTCAAGTTAGGATTTCTGTATAAATTGTACTATTATATACTCTATAACAAAAAAATGGCGCACCCAGAAAGAGTTGTCCGAATGCGATAAAAATCTTTGGATGTGAAGAACATTTATTATTTATTTGTTTAGAAAAGTTTCATTTGGTTATTAAAAAAATTCATTTTGTACAATAGCTTTGCATTTTTATTTCAGGGGGATTTTAATCTTCATATTCACACATAGATATACTTCTGCCAAAGCTAATTAGATTACTGTGGTTTCATCATATAATGTGAGCGAGTAAATGTATATTAAGGTATCCGACTACCCTAAAATCATGTTTTTTTTTAAAAAAATTGACATTTTGTTTATGATTTTATTTTATAGGCCATCTTATTAACTTTATAAAAATACCATTTTTTTTTATTTTCCATTCACTAGAACAAAAACTACAAGTGTTTTAGTAAACGCGAGTGCGATAACTTCACATAAGATGTAAAACTTTAAAATGTGTTTTTTTTTTTTCGAAAAACTCAAACGGGGACAGCGATTGCTCAAACAGTTTTAAAAATAATTTGCTGAAATTTCTTGTGTGTGTTCTGTATAGCAGAAGAAGTGTTTTGACCTTCAGATTTATCAATCACTGTTTTATTTCAAAATATATAGTCCTTTATGTGAATATAGTCACTGTTTTTTAAGCAATTTCATATATTCACTAAGATAAAAGGCTCTAGTTTTTGTAAAAATTAAAATATCTCTTATCCTGAAACATGAATAACAAAGTAACACATCAAAATTGAAAAATTGAGAATTCGTTCGTAACATTTTGCACAGAGCGAGCCCCATTTATGTAATTTTTTGTCAATTTTCCCCAGTTTTTCCCATTTTAATTATAATAAAAAAATTCTGTTTTCAGTTCTGAGTTTTTCCTTAAAATATACTAAATAAATCTAAAAATCACAAAAATCCCCATATTTCCATTTTTTCAAAAAAAAGTTGTCGCAAGTGGTTGGATACCTTAACGTTGCCCTATAAGGCAACACCAAGGTTATTCGCGATGGACGTAGTAACATAACAAAAGCAAAATAATTATATATGATAAAATATTAATATATCTATATTCCTGTTGCACAGCAAGATAATTTATTATATCATGTCAATAAATTTTAATACTTATTTTTCAAGGATTAGACATTGGAAAATCTGTTTTACTTATTAAAAGTAAGATCGACTGAATAAAATTAGAAATCATCTTGTAAGTATCAGAGATTTTTCTTTCTTTTGTTTCCTGAAAGAGTAAATAAAAGTTTGTTCCTCATGAAAATTTTTTTCATTTTTGCAGCGTGGTTTGAAGGCTTTTGTTTTCGTATTTTATTTTGAGAGATGGATTGGGTTCGTTTGCAAGCTTATTACTCCCAATCTCTCTGCATCTTTCTTTCTTATCCTTGCAATCACTTGAAACAAATTGAAAAAAGGAATGCAAGACTTAAGAAGAATTTGCTATAAAACCAAAGTGAAACAAAAAGTTTTGAGCCACGATGCAGATAGATGCATGCATATAATATTCCTTCATTAGATAGTGTTTCAAATTAGAGGGGGTAAAACGCCGATGACTCCAATTATTTTAATAATAACAAACTTATTAAAGTACTAAGGACGAACAAATGACTAAACGAAGACAAATCGACTTATATGCCCAAAGAGATATCACAGCAGATTATTTACAGTAGTTGAAAACACACTCGTTATAAACAAGCTTTACAGTGCTACAGAAACATCTTTCTAGAACGGTATAACTAGCAAAATCAGAAAGAGTCTGTCTTATCCCAGACAACATACAAGCAGATTCTAATCTGGACTGACTCACTTCTGAACTCCCCTGATCTTCATATAGCATTATGGAAATTTCCAAAAGGGTTGATCCCAAAGGTTTCTTGAAGGTTCCTTGGTTATACCATTCTCGCCAAATTTGTCGCCAAGGGTGGGAAAGATATCAGTCTTGTGAGCATGCTCACTTCCTCTGGTGTTGCCTCTAGAAGTGCACTTTCCCTGGAAAACTCAATTCTGCACAAGCAATGTACCAATACAAAGCAAACAACATGCGTTGCGCGTTTCAATATGGAAAAATATGACATTTTTCTTAAATTTTAGGTTTAAAGCCTAATTTTTCACAGCCTAAAATGAAAAGTTTACAAATATTTACTTCCATTTAAGAAAATATATGTTGGAATATTAATAGATTTTAATTCACTTTAAACAAGAAATAAAATCATCAGTTCAAGTTCTAGATATTTCCTTGACATATCAAAATAAGATTACTACACGCATTATAACCAGAGATGCAGCACTTCCTAACTCAATTCGTTTTATTAAACTTTTAACTATACATGCGAATGCAATATATTTTTGAATATACTATGATTGATTATAAATATTTTTACTGTAAGTTTAGTCAAAAAATATGTTATTAGTTTGTTGGTAAATATATTAAATATCCTCATCTTCTGTAAAGATGTAACACACACACACACACACACAATCCTTTCTATTATTCCACTCGAATAGTAAGGCTTCATTTTAAGAATGTGAAAAGCAATATGTCATATTAAAGGTATAAAAACTGTTTCGATGAAACCCAATTTGTTGTATCTATTTTGATGAATTTCAGAATAATAATAGAAATCAAAATTTACCAAATAATATTCCCTAAAAATTGATTCCTTGAAATATGTTACGATATTAGAGTTTTCGTATTTATCACTTGTCCCTAAATATGCGACTTGAAATAATATCTAGTCATAAACATCTGCTTATTTGTTTTCATAGCGAGATCATAACAATTCAAACCTCTGACTAGTAGCTCCAGTTAACTCAAAAATATTATCTATTCCTTCGGACTATTGATTTTAAAATGTCTTTTCTTATCTAATGTATAATTTGAAATATGATTTTCAAATCAATATTTATATCAGAAATTATATTGTATTAACGATTAAATATACTTTCAGCTATCTTTAAAGTATCCGAGTAAGTTTAAAATGTGTTTTTAGGTTTAGGTGTTCGAAGATAGAAATAAAAGAAATATACCTATTGAAGAAAAAGAAGAAATAACATATAAAACTGGAAAATAAATTGTTTTTCTAATATTTTTTATCTAACTTATGAAAACATTCTTTTTAAATTGTGTTTTTGAAGAATGAAATTGCCACGACAATGTGTGCACGAAAAATGGGATATCTCCAAAACAATCCAATAAAATTCAATGAAATGTTTAAACTTATACAATAAGCCCTTTAAAAGAGTAACAAATCGGATGTTCTAAGATAGTTACATTTAATCATATTTTACAACCATTTTCGGACTAGAACGTAAAGTAATTTAGACGAAAAATCATTAACGTCAAGTTTTCCATTGCTTATAAAATATTTATTTAAAATGTTTTTTATCCTGCGATTTATGACACTTCAGATGGATCAAGGATATATCAATGAAATTAAAATTACAATACGTACAATCATATTTTTATTTATACTGTTTTTCTTAACATTGAAAATTTTTGCTAAAATTTTATTAAAATTATATTTTTTTTTAAAAACAAATAATGATACATAATATTTATTTAATAATTATACTCTTTAAACTTATTTATACTCTTAAAAGCAAAAAAAAATTCTAATAAAAATCTGTTTTCAAAAATGGGTCCTTTCAAATGCAGTGAAATACGTTTAAGGTATCCGACTGCGTTCGGAACCGTGATTTTGCAAAAGTGTATAAGCGGATAATATTTATGATATTTAGTGTCACTTAGATTAGAAAATGTATATAAAATGGTTTTCAGAATAGTATTATAATAAAAAATTATTTGAAATTTTTGAAAAAAATTTAACTTAGAATAACCTTTTTTCCCAAAGTTTCCCCCCTTTTTGTAAAAAATGCTTTTTTTATTAATTTTTTGCCTGTATATACCAGCCCTCTGTACAGAGGCTCAACTAAAATTTTGAAATATATAACTTAAAAAGGGTTTACCATGTTTTAGGGCAAAGAGGGAAAATTTTAAGAAAAAAAGCTATAATTATTTCAAATGTTGTAACTCTAACAAATGTAAATTTTTTTAAAAATATAGTTGAGTTTTAAAGAGATCTGAGCCACAAACAAAATATTATTATAATTGAAGCATTTTTCACAAAAGGAGAACATTTTAAAAAAAAGGTTATTCTATTTAAATTTTTTTGCCAAAATATTGTTTTAAAAAATTTTTTTTGTAAAATGTCCTTAAAATAATTTTATAAATGATTTAATCTAAGGACAATAAATATCGAAAATTTTTCATTTATTCCCTTTTTTTAAAATCATTTTCCGAACGTATTTGGATACCTTAACGAAAGCTTAAAAAAATAGGGGGAAACGAAAAAATTTACAACGCCAGACAAACTACTTTGTATTTCCGCTTTTTTTCCCTTAACAAAAAAAAAAAACGCTTAACAAAAAAAAGATTTCCCTTATGGGAAAACAAAATACGGAAAACACCAGCCAGATTGGGATGTTATATTGTATTATCGGAAGAATTCATTGCAGAGATGATGATAATGTGTGCACAGCCCCAATTATGGTAGACAAAAACATTTTGGAGTTTGTTTAAAGCTCAGAAAACATCCTTGATGCAGATTTCGATGTTAAAATTAAATGAATGATGCAGGTCCTGTTCCCACATCCTCCGAAATGAGGAACGTCATGAAAAGTATGCGCAATTATTTAGACGCACATTCCGATGGTGAAATGAGTAACAAAATGGGCGATATCAAACAATTTGTTGATAATTTGATGCTAAAAAACAATGCAAGGAAAAATGTATTGCTTTTCCAAAAACTCAATAAATGTTTTGGTTTTCAAAAATTTAAAAATTTTATGTTAAATTTGTATAAGTTCTTGTGAATGTTTTTATTTCATTATATTTTTATAAATGTATGCATACATACATTCTAAGCTAATAAAATTAATCCTAATAAACTGCATTTTGTTGATATATGGAGGGGTTTTTTTTTCAATATGCTTTAACATAAAAAAATATTTCAGTTTTGTGCTAAGCGATTTTCACTGAATTAAAATAAATGTAAAATGACAAAAGTAGACTTAAAACATTTTATGGTCCATCTTATTTTTAATATTATTAATTTCAATGAACGTGTATTTAATACAAAAAAATTTATTACCAACATAGTTGTACAAATAAACTTAACTTCTTTATTAGCAGGTAGTATAGTTCATATCGAATTTCCAAATAATAATTAGAGATAGGAAATTAATTTATTTACCCGAATATAAGATTAGGTAATAATGTTTCATTAAAATTCGTTGCAACTTATTTGATACTCTTTGGACAAGTCTTCAGCTCTCACTGCAGGATTAATTTGAGAGAAACTTGGAGGAGCAAACAAACTCAAGGACATCTCAGTTGCTATGGTAATAGTAATTGAGAATTTAACTCTTCGGTGTGGAGATTAGATGCGTTTGAATTTAATTACGATAACATGCCACAGATGTCAAGATAAAAAAAGAAACATAGAATAACAAACGGGGTATTTTGGAACCTAACACGAAAGAATTAAATATTTTTCCACTCAAATTTTACGGTTTTAAAAATAGAAAAACATTTTAAAAGGTCAATTAAATGCATTAAATGTTTCTTAAAATGTCATAAGCCCAAAATAAACTTTTGAAATTATTTATTTTTTTAAAAAGAATCATGGAAATGTCAAAAATTTGAGAACTTTATGCAAAAACTTTTTACAAGCAACTTAGTTTTTTATGACGGTAAAAAAAAATCTCCTATTTTTAAATTTAAATCACCCCAAACGTGAGGATTTTTTCAAAAACAGTTAGAACGTACGGCTTTTTTCAACGATGGATCTTTTATGGGTTCACAAATAGAGACGCTAACCACCAGATACCGTGGCCACATTAAAATAAAAGAAATAATTATAAAATCTCATGTATTCTGTAACTTATAATGTGTATATGTAGAGAATTCAGGTAAATAATATCTACACTACGGGCCCATTAAAATTGCCCCCAAGAAGGCGACGGGCCAGCGTGAAATTTAAACGCAGGTGAAGGTGCTGTGATATGCAAATGATTAGCCAGGGGTTCAGACAAGCAGGCGTCAGTAGCGCCCAAATCTTTTAAAATAGAAATTGTTTAGCCGGTTTCTCATACCCCAATTGCATTTGAATTTTTACCTGGTAAAAGTTTTGCCTTTTAAAAGCAGAAACGTACCAGCGCTTTTTTGACTTTGAAAAAATCAAATTGTAAATCCCAAAAAATTTACGGTTTATTGCATCACAGTTTGCTTTCCGATCAAATCAAATGACTTTAGCAGAGTTAAACGATGGGTTCAGGATGGTAATCAAAGCCTTAAAGGAATAACAGTCCCATCCGCCCGAAGGATAGGCATGATATCAGCATGGCTGCACGATCCATTAAGGATGGTGCAGCCACATCGCGAGTCCTAAATCAAGAATTTGGGTCGTTTGCAAGACAACAAGCGTCTGCACGAACACTTCGACAATGTTTGTTGCAGCATGGACTCTCAGCTCGGAGACCTGGCTGTGGCTACCTTTGACGCAGCTATCACAGACAGGAGCGTCTTCAATGGTGGGATCAATGACGGACCTGGTGAACAAATGGCGAGACGTCATTTTTTCAGATTATTCAAGGTTCTGTTTATAGAATCAAGATGGTCGCATTCGTGTTCGGTGGCATCGTGGGGAACCCACATCGGCAGCGTGCATTCGTCACCGTCATACTGGCACATCACTTGGCATGATGGTATAGGGGGCTATTGGATACAAGTCTCGGTCACCTCTTGTTTGCATTGATGGAACTTTGAACAGTGCAAGTAACCTTTCTGGTGTGTTACAACCCGTGGCTCTACCCTTTTATTCGAGTCCTTCGAAACCCGACGTTTAATCTGAGTTATGCACGAGTGCATGTTGCCAGTAATTTTGAGACCTTCCTTGATACGGAAAATGTTCGACGGTTGACCTGACCTGCACGTTCCCCAGAACTTTCACCAATAGAAAACGTCTGGTCTAGGGTTGCCGAGTGACTGGCTCGTCACCATACGCCAGTAACTACAGTTGATGAGCTGTGGTACCGTATTGAAGCTTCATGGTCTTCTATAACTGTATATGCCATCCAATCTTTTTTAACTCAATGCCCAGGCCTATAAGTGTTATTATTACTGCCAGAGGTGGTTGTTTTTGGTACTGATTTCTCAGGATCTATGAACCCAAACCTTGAAAATTTAATCATTTGTTTAGTATAATATACTTGTCTAATAAATATTATTTTGTTATCTTCATTTCTTCCTGGTGTAGCAATTTTAATGGCCAGTAGTGCAGTTTGCTTCCTTTCGACCATAAATAATTGGCAAAAATGTAAAAATTTTGAAATATTTATCGTGATGTCATTAAATGAAAATATTTTACATAAATAAGAATAATATCAGCCTTAACAAAATTAAAATAATAAATGTAAAAATCTAGTAATAAGTAAATTGCTTTATTTTTTAAGCTTTCAATCAATTTTATAGTATTGATATATTTAAAATTGTATAAATAATCTTTTAAAATGCTTTAAGAATAATATTTATTTTTAAAGAGCTACTTGAATTTTCACTTTAATGGTTCTTTTCTTTCATTTAAATTTAAAAAGATCTTTCATTCTGTATTATTAGTTTATTATAGGGTCGAACTACAAAGCTACATGAAGACTATTGACATAGGACTTTCTAATTTCAACTACATGTGATGAAGATGACACTTGAACTGATAACATCGCTCTCCAAACTTCAATGCAACGACAACATGAACCAAAACAATTCTGGCAACGAGATCGATAGCATCACCACTTTCCGAAACCATGGCTACAATTTATCTCGCAATAAATTCCATTAATTATTCTTCTTTCCAAGCACTATAGCCGGTTACCGGCCAAAGTAGCTTTGATCATCTTCATCTATTTGATGATATGTTCTTTCATCGGTTAAATGCCACGTCCTTCAACCACTTTTCTACTGAATCCATCCACCTTGTTTTCGGTCTTCCTCTTTTCCTTTTCCCCCTCTGGAGTTTGGAAAGTTATTTTCTTAACAAGATTTTCATCGCTTTATCACAATACATGTCCTGTGCATCTTATTTGGGAAGCCTTGATCACTTTGACTATGGTGGGTTCTCTGTATTTCGATTGAAGTTCAAGGTTGTACCATATTCTCCGAATTCTCTCTCAGCGCTTCTCAAACTTTCAATACTTGCGCCCTAATTTTCAATCATAATTTTCATCACGCCCCCCCTCCATGCAATATCTTTGAATTGAATTCTATAATAATGTGCTTTGATGTAAAGCTACAATACCACTTTAATTATAAACCGTACAAATTATCAAGATAAGTATTAAATTTTGTATATAATTTTATGACTGGCCTATAGGGTCATTGGCAATTATTAAGCTTGTTCTTAGCTTAGTACTGTTAAATTAATTATGAAACACACTGTGCAGTATTGATACATTTATAAGTATATTATATTAGTGTAAATGTGTATTTTATTTTTTTATTATGTCTGATTGTATTTTGTTTTGTTTCCTTTTAGTAAATTAAAAATTTTTAAAAATAATCTTTCGTTTTCGACTTTTCAATATACTCGCACCCCCAAGGGGTGCGTGCCCCGCAGTTTGAGAAACACTGCTCTAACTGTGTATCAAAAATTTCTCGTAACATTTTTCTACTATTCGCTGCTGTATAAAACAATTGATCTTACTAGAGTCTTGTATTACTGTATCTTTGTTTTACTACTTATATAGTTAGATTTAAACTGGTTGACTGATAAAACCGTGATTTTTCAAAAGCGAATAAATGCATACTTTTCAAGATATTTAATGTCACTTAGATTAGAATGCATGTACAAAATTGTTTTAAGGACATTTTGACAAAAAAAATTTATTTAAATACAATATTTTGGCAAAAAATTAACTTAGAATAATTTTTTTCAAAATGTTCTCCTTTTGTGAAAAATGCTTCTATTATGATAATGCTATTCCTTTATACAGCTCAAACCTCTCTACAGAGGTTCAACTAGAATTTTTGAAATATATAACTTAGAAGTGGGTTTATCCATATTTTACGACAACAGAGAGGAACAATTTTAAGAAAAAAACACCGATAATTATTTCAAAGGGTTGTAACTCTGAAAATAATGTGATTTTTTCAAAATTCATAGTTGAGCCTCTGTAAAGAGGCCTGAGCTATATACAGGCAAAATATTATTATAATAGAAGTACATAGAATACATACATAGAAGTACATACATAGTTTGACGTACTTGTAAATCAAATTTCATGTGTGTACGTAATTTTTTGTAGGAGGATTAGCATTTTAAGATATCCGACTACGTTCGGAACCGTGATTTCAAAATGCGCAAAAATGGATAGTTTTTATGATATTTACTGTCACTTAGATTAGAAAATTGTTTTAAGGACATTTTGGCAAAAAAAAATTATTTAAATGCAATATTTTGGAAAAAAATTAACTTAGAATAACCTTTTTTAAAAATGTTCTCCTTTTGTGGAAAATGCTTTTATTAAAATAATTGTTTTCCTGTACTTAGCTCAGACCTCTGCACAGAGGCTCAACTAGAATTTTTGAAACGCATAACTTGGAAGTCGGTTTATCCATGTTTTACGAAAACAGAAGGGAGAAATTTTAAGAAAAT
This sequence comes from Trichonephila inaurata madagascariensis, assembly GCA_019973955.1. NCBI lineage: Eukaryota > Metazoa > Arthropoda > Arachnida > Araneae > Nephilidae > Trichonephila > Trichonephila inaurata. The sequence continues at coordinate 38,128 of BMAV01026385.1, read as the reverse complement.
ACGCCGATAATTATTTCAAATGGTTGTAACTCTGAAACTAATGTGAATTTTTCAAAAATCATAGATGAGCCTCTGTACAGAGGTCTGAGCTATATACAGGCAAAATATTATTACAATAGAAGCATTTTTACAAAAGAACATTGGAACAAGGTTATTCTAAGTTAATTTTTCCGAAAATATTTATTTAAATAAAAAAAATTGTCAAAATGTCCTTAAAACAATTTTATCCATATAGTCTAATCTAAGTGACACTAAATATCATGAAAATTATCCATTTATGCGCTTTTTTAAAATCACGATTCCGAACGTAATCGGATACCTTAATGATTTAAGTGCATTTTAGACTTCAACAATCAATAATTATTTTTAAGTAAGTTGTTCAGGTTCAAATCATTCGAGATACGTATATGAAATAAAATTTATGGTTTATTTGCATGATTTAAAATCTTAAAATAAAAAAAAAAACGGGAGAAAAAGAAAGAAACGTCTGAGAAACGGGATTGGAGAGAAGAATCAGCATGAATTTTGCTTAAGGGTGTTTTCTTTTTAGGTTGTGTGAAATTACATTTTAGTGGAAAGAATTCTAAGAAGAAAGGTATAAAGTTCGTTTTCCATCACCCTTGCCTTATTATACTCGGGCCCTATAACAGTTACATATCTATGCTATTTAGTCCCTTTATGTTATTTTACATTACATTATTGGTCAATCAGCTTACATCATGCACCCTTTATTCTTACTCTACTGCATTTCAGGTTTGATGACCTGAAGCTCTTGCGTCTTTATAGAATTTGGAGAATATTCAGTTTCTTGTTATCTGAGCAGTTATAAAAATTATCGAATGACTCATAAAAAAAATTCTCTTCACTTAGAAAACTAAGTTCTCCTACCATGATAACTTTGTCAAATATTTATCATTTATGGTAAAGTATCTTTTATTATTTAATAGTCGATTTTATTATTGCATTATTCCTTTTTTTGGTAATTAATTCCTTTTTTTATTTTTCAAATAAATAAATAAAAGATCATAATTAATTTTATTTGGAGAAAATAAAAATAAGTTCAAAAACAGATATATGTATTTTTAATTTGCATTGTTTATGGGTAATAATAATAATTTTTACCATGACACATCAGTAAAATATGTACATTAATTTAAAGTGAACGTTATTTTTTAAATTAACAATTTCGAAATTAGAAAAACGTTACATCCAGATGAAAATTCTTAAATATGCCGTTTCTTTTCCTAAAGTTGGATCCAAACTGTTGTGCATAAATGTTTAGGAATGATAACGTATAAAGTTCTAATTTACATATATTTCAACTTCTGAAGCCCAGTGTCTGAGTAGTAGCATATCTCGCTTCCCCAACACAGGTCTGGGGTTCAAATCCCAGGATGTGCTGGATCTACTCAGCCTTTCATCCTTTCAGTAGGTCGATACAGGAGTACCAAGCTTATGCTTGAGAACTAACCACTGGGAGGTTTCACGTCAGACTGACCACCTGACAGAAACATCTAAGCATGAACCTCAGCAATTACGGTCACATAAACTGAGATGAGTAGAGTAGGCTTTAGCTCTTATGGACTGTTGTACTACTGTGGGTTTAGTTTTAGTTTATATTTTAACTAATTGTAAATATTTCAGTTTATCATTAAATAGTTCAATAATTTAGAAATATATATATATGTATATATAAAGATGTTATGTTGTAAAATAATTTTTAATTCATTTTAGACATGTGGTTATAAATTTAATACGTACAAAGTGCAAACTCATAAAAAAATTGAAAAAACATATGAAATGAAAATAGAAATATATACATATATAAGGATGCAACAAATTTTATTTCTTTTTTGGTCTTTGTACCCTAGAAAAGTTGCCTGCTGTCTAGTTGAACGAAACGGCAAAAAAGGGTTTTAAATCAAAAAGCATTTCCAAAAGCTAAATTTAAATCTAATAATCAGAAATGCTTCATTATAACATAGTAGGATATTTCAAATTTGGGAATATATTATTCATGCTAATAAATAAATATTAATCAAAACCACTATTGTATTTATAATAACATATTTTATGTTTATATTATAAGAAGTACAATCTGTGTCTTTATTTTACTTGGATTATGTCTGCATGTATCACATACTGCAGTTCATCCACGAAATCAATAAACATAAGCCAAATGAGTATATTATGGAATGTTAGGAATTCAAATTCAACACTCTAGGAATAACACTCAAATTTAAAATTCAAATGAACTAAATCGATACCCATAAAAATGTTGTCTCAAATGCATTGGTTTTTGTATACATGATATTGAAAAGTATGCATAAAATCTCATTTCTTAACGCTAATGTTGACAAATTAGTTTACCTAAAATATTCGAAAGGACATCACTATCTTCAGTAAGTTAAAATACTTTATTGGGGACTACAATAATCAAAATCCATTTCTCGACACATAACACGAGCATCATCAACAAAATTATTCACAAAAATGTGATGCATATTTAATTAAATGTATTCATTCTAAATGAGGTGTTCTTTACGAAGACTAATGCACTTTTGAATTTTGAATACCTTCTTAAGTCACTTAACTTCCCTAACTTATTAGTTATGAAGTAAGTGAAATATGTCTTCATTAATAATTGTTTCAGACAAATTTTAAGATATACAATAAATTATGAATATTTTGGTGTGTGTGTTTTGTGTGTGTGTGTGTGTGTGTGTGTGTGTGTGTGTGTGTGTGTGTGTGTGTGTGTGTGTGTGTGTGTGTGTGTGTGTTTTTGTGTGTGTGTGTGTGTGTGTGTGTGTGTGTGTGTGTGTGTGTGTGTGTGTGTGTGTGTGTGTGTGTGTGTGTGTGTGTGTGTGTGTGTGTGTGTGTGTGTGTGTGTGTGTGTGTGTGTGTGTGTGTGTGTGTGTGTGTGTGTGTGTGTGTGTGTGTGTGTGTGTGTGTGTGTGAGAGAGAGAGAGAGAGAGAGAGAGAGGGAGGCCCGTTTTTATTTACCTAAGAAGGTTATTTTATAAACATTCATTGTATATTTATCTTATTATTATTTTCATCTTATTTATTTATTTTATATATAGGTCAAAATTACACTAATAAAAAGTATAAAATATAATCTCTCTTTTTAAAAATATTTCGAAACTCAAATATTTGCAGAGCAATAAATTCTAAGTATTTTTTCCTAGAGGGCTTGCATATTAAGCACTAAGCTTTTCAGACATGGCAAGTCCCCAGAAGAAAGAGCCATTTCATGTTGGCACCATCTAGTGGCGGCCCTCGATACCAAATTTTGACGCTTCAGTTAATTTTTTTTTCATGCCGTCACCGGATGCTAAATATTGTCATGATTTAGTTTTGGAGAGAGCACCTGAGCCAAATTGATACTCATAATCATATAATAAGCGTGCCTACGATTTTCGCGTCCACAAATAATCTATTCTACCCTAACTGGGGGTGAACCCTCAAACTTAAGCTTATGATACAAATACTCTACCTCTAAGCCACCCGGCAGACTCTAAGTAATTGTTAAGCACATTATAAATCTTTGACATTTCATAATTTAATTCAACATATCATTTTCCTTTACTTTCATGCAGTTTATTTCTTTCAAACTCGCCACTGAAAAGAAATTTAAAATGTTCAGAAAAAAATACAAAGTAAGAGAATGAAACAGAATATCTTTCTTAACATTTTGCTCCAAATTATTGTTACGATACCTTTTCTTTTTTCTGTGCTTATTCAATAATTAAGAATAAATTTATGGATGCATACTTATACCATTAATATATCAAACTTTGAGATGAGAGTGATATTACATCCCGAATTAGGTAATAACGATATTATCGCGAATTATTAATTTAATATATGGTTCCAACATTTCAGTTTAGAATTTTGTATCTTTTGTAAAAGTCGTTATTTCTTCTCAAGTGAAAGGATTATTTATAATGCTATTCTGTTTCAAACGTTTGGTATATATTTTAAATAACTGAGTTGAATAGGTATGTCTTGAATTTAAACTTTAACTCCTGCTTAAGGAATTAAAATTGAAAAACTTTATACATTTTATTCATTTTCATTTTAAATATAGTTTTACTCACGAAACTTTAAACGTTTCTTTTTTTAAAAATGATTTTATTCTTTGGAAATTAATAGCACTATAACCTAAATTTTTCTAATGTCTTTTCTGCTTAAAAGGATTGATTTATCCGTAGAATGTGTTCGTAAGGGATTCTGAAAATTGCCGAATCATATCCAAACTCTTTGTATATGCCTTCTATTTGCCGAATAGAATAAATTGCATTTGGTGTTCCTTTTTTTTATTTATTTATTTCTGTATAATACTTATTCAGCTTTCCCCATTATTGATAGTTTTTTTAATGGAGATAAATGAAAAATTTTCTTTAATAGTAGCATATAAGTAAATGCTTAGGTGGTAATTGGTGTAATTTTAGGATATAATTTTACTCATATCATATAAAATGTTTTCTGTTTTAGGTTTATTTTTGTGCTTTGACCTTTTTTGTACAAATTTTAATGTTAAGTATATAATTGTTATATTTAAAAATAAATACATCTTCTCTTATGTATATTTTTTCGTTAGACATTAGACGTAAGACATTATATTGTCTGAGTGATTTTCAATGCTTATTTTTAAAAAGTAAATGATAATATCATTCGTTAAAACGGTTAAGTAAAATTATCTATGCTTTAAGGCAAGGGTGTAAAACTCATGGCCCACGGGCTGCATGCGGCCTCGCCAGTGTATCAGCACACAATAATACATACAAAAGATCAGAATTCCTCCCAAAAAAGGAAAGATAGTAGCTGAGAAGAAAGACAAGTATCAGGAAGTAAACATTAAAATTTTCTTGTTCGTTTATTTATGTTTATTATAATGTACAGTCGAACCTTAAATAAGAAATCGATAAATTCCTAAAAAACGTTCATTATATGGAAAATTCGTTATATAGAGGTTCATCTTTCAATTTCTCTTTATAAGTCACATAAAACAAATTTTGAATTCATAAACACAAAACATTAAAAAAGTAGTTATTCGCACCTTTTTGTAAATAAATATCTATTTATTTTCTTTATCTTACCTATCAAAAAATTTCAGAAAGGAAAGAAAAACTGTAAGGAAAGTCTCTTGACGCCTTTATCCACTTCATGAAGAATTAAATTTCTTTGTTTGATACTCAAGCACTTATATTTGACATTCTCGAGCTACGAGAAACAAAGTTACTAGTACCTCCGGTCAACACTTACTAATGAACGGAGACAGGGACATGAAACAACTCTCATGAGGAGGAAAGGGGATATCGAAGAAGTTTCTAGTGAACTGGACAATGGGAGGTTAAAGGTTGACCTTCTTGAATGAAACGCACAGAATTCTATTGCTTCCAGGAAGTTAGCCCCTATTAAAACCAGTTCAAGATTTATGACCACCATAAAATGTGTTAAAAATGAGAATAACTTGAAATATTCAGAAATATTTTAAAAATAGAGAGAAAAAAAATTGAATCACAAGAGAAAAAGTTCGTTATATAGAAAATTCACTTCGCATACACTTGGGGGAGTTATTTTACGAAGAAAATCGGAAATGTTCTAGGTTCCATGAAAAATGTTCGCTATGTAGAAAAATTCGCAATATAGAGGTTCGTAATATAGAGGTTCAACTGTATTATTCAAAATACTTACGTTTCTGAGAATATTGATTTGTTCTGTGGTCCATCTAAAACTAAACCTTGTTTGTTTGCCCCAAGTAAGCCTTTCATTTGGACACCCGTTGCTTTAAAGTGTAAAATGAAAATTTAAATACATGTATTTAAGGGTTTATTTCCATTTCAAAATCATATAAATATCTTTACAGAAAAATGCAAGAACTCCATCTTTAAAGTAGCAAATTCTAAAAGAATCCACTTAATTTTTGTGTTATCTAAATATAATATATTTCATGTTCTGACAAATACAGCTTATGGTCATGGCTCTATAAGAATATCTCTGAATAGTTAACCTTTAATAAGTTTTACTAAACTAGTCATTTAGTTAAAATACTCCAATGAGAAGAAAGGACGAAGTATTTCATCGTGTCAATACTTCTTTCAGTGCTCTATTTCTTTTCATCAAAATACGTTTGCTCCCTTGTTCTATTCTTATTATATTATGCAAAATACATGTTATAATACTGAGGTTTTTTTTAACCCGTAATGGCTTTCATAACAAGTAATATAAACAAAAATTGAGTCAATTCCTACTTAGGTCAACAAAGAAAAATTTCATTTTAGCTAGTTCAATTTAATTAATGAATTAATATTTCAAAAAAACTGCATTAACATAAAGTGCCATTCACTACAAGTCTTAAAAGTTAAAGCCAAGAAAAATTCGTAAGAAAATCTTATCATTTTTAAACAAAACAATGCTTGACCTCACACGGCAAAGGTGTCACAAGACTGTCCCCGCACGTTTACTACCCTTCCTTGGCCTGCCCGATCCCCAGATTTGTCACTAACCGAGCATATGTGGGATCATTTGGGACGGCGAGTTGGGCATCCCACGAGTTTGAACGAACTAGAGGCAAGGTTACAGCAAATATGGAATGAAATGTCTCAAGACGTCATACAGAACTTTTATGTCTCAATGCCCAATCGTATCGCATCGTTCATTCGCTCTATATATATAAAGGGGGTACAACAACGTATTAAATCCTCCGTTCTTTTGCCTTTTTCTATGAGATAAATTATCCTTTTTCTTTGATTTTCTAATCATTTACTTATATCAAAATAGTCATTACGTATGTAAAATTTCGTTTCATTTTGACGACTCCTTCTTGGTGCGCTAATTTTTTTGTCCATGAGTGTATATACAAAAGTAGAATTCCATTAATTACTTTTGAACTTTTAATGTAATTTTAGCACAAAATAAAGTTTATATAAGTAAAGTGAAGCCAATTTTTGAAGTGCAATATTCTTTATTTCAAATGTTCTAGTTGCCGTGCTCGTTTCAAAAAAATGTTTAGCATAAATTGCTCATGGTATTTAACCAATATATTCGTGTTTCCTTTGCGTAATCAAATATACAATTTATTCTTTTACATTTTTCTTGCTTAAATCTTTCTTTACAAATTAATTTAAATACGCAGTAGGCTTAGCTTTTATTTCTAGGACAATCTTTAAACTGTTATCGAATTAAAAAAAAAAGTTTCCTTCTTCCCTTCTAAAGGAAAAACTTAACACAAAGCATCTTTCTTTTAAGTTTGAAAAAGAACGAAGTGTTCTATTTATATTATAAATTCAATTTTAAAAATGTAAGTTATGTATTTAATTGAAAAGTAAGACATCTTTAAAGTTTCAGCCTGCCTCTTATCACAAATCTATGAAATAAAATTTAAATTATGATTTGAAATATGATAAATAATACGCGAACAATAAGAGTTAGAAAAAGTTCCAATTTTAAAAACTAAAAACTCATTTAAATTATCTAAGGGGGAAAAAATTATTTTTCACTAAACATGAAAACAAGAATTTGATTTAAAAAAAAATTGATTATATATTCGAAATATGGTAATCTTTATTTGAAAAAAGTTATATTTATAAGCTTATCGTATCATATTTCGAAAAGAGATATAATATAATATTAATTGTCTGTTTCTTAAAGCATATTACCGAAATTTGTTCCTGCTATTTTTATTAAAGCCAATAGGATGTTTATGAAAATTATACCTTGAAATTCTAATTAGGAGAAATCTTTATTTAGTAAGTAATTACATTACATGAGTGAAGGAAACACATATTTCAAAGTAATAACTGTCACAGGGTGTCTTCTAAGCGATAGTTCTCAAAGTATTGAAACACATTAAGGTAGATGTTTTGGGAAAAATGAAAGGTAAGATATATATATGTACCTCTATACTCCTGACTACATCTCATTTTATTTTAAAGTGACAAGTAAAAAGGCATGGGTAATTTTCCAATACACCAATCTTGATAAACAGTTAAGTTTACAGAACTAAATAATAAATAGTGTTTACAAAGAAATGCATATAGAATAAAATTCATTCCAAGTACTCGTAAATAACTAATTATTAGCTAAGATAAAACAATACTACTTCGATACTTTGATATACTAGTGGAAAAATATTAGTTCATTTATTCAAATATTCAAGGTACTTAAATCAGTTTTCTTTTCAACTAATTTAACTAATTGACAGTACTTTTATATTCGCTACTGTTTTTAGATATTAATATAATGAATAAAGTTAATTCAAAAGCAAAATTAACAATCTTTTTAAAAAATTCAATTAAAAAGATTTATGTCCCTATAAATTCCCGGTAACAATCATTAAAAAAGTTGATAAGAAAATTTGTAAATTTTATTATCATTATTTATTTATTATTATGCATTTCGTATCATTAAAAGAAACACAAAAGGAAGAAAGGCAAATAAAAAAGAATCTTATTTTCCACATACAGTTATACATATACAACATAACGGGGAGGAAAAAGATGATTGAATTCACAAGTAACATTTGTGTTGACTAAAATAATTAAACAGACTGTAAATTGTACAAATTTTAATAAGCAAAACAGATCCCAACCATATAGGATCTCTATACTTTCGAACTGATTACAAAAAAATTGAAACATTTGGCTCGGAGCCAAATCTATACAAATAGAATTCTCGCCAACTGACGCCAATAATTGGAAAAGACCAGCGTTTCTGAAACTGTGGGGCAAGCCTCCCTGGGGGGGTCGTGATAACCCTTTAAAGGGGTCGCGAACATATTGAAAAGTCGTAAACAAAAGAATACTTAAAAAAATTATTACTTTTTTTTTTAAGGGTAAACGAACAAAATACATTCTGACATAATAAAAAAAAATTTTAATTAGATTAAAATAATAAACTTATAAATATATCAGTTCTGCACAATGTATTGTATAATTAATTTAACAATACTAAGTTAAGAACAGGTTTAATAATTAACAGTGATCACACGGTCTTGTCATATGTAAAATTATATGCAAAAAATAACACTTATTTTGACAATTTGTAAGGTCTATAATTATCCCTTATTTATCCTTATTCCATTCTTATATATAATTAATCCTTATTTTATTGAATTCCAAAGCCTTTGGAATAATTTTATAAATAGCAGTGAACAGGAAAGATCGTATTTCGAAAAGGCGTACATATACGTCAGGGGCAATTTACGCACTGGCTGAGTGAGACGTTTAACCTCTTAAACTCCGCAGACAGATATAAAGTCGTATTATAGCTTGAGCACCAAAGTATCATATTATCGAGTTCAATACATTGCAATTGTATGGGGGGCGTTGAAAATTATGATAGAATATTAGGTCGTAAGTATTGAAAGTTTGAGAAGCACTGGAATAGACAAAGTGGGGAATTCAATACCCATACTTGGTGCCTCTGAAATCAATAATAGCTCTTATCCGGACAAACATCTAGTGAAATCAAACACAGAGGACATTTCTCCTTTTCTTCTTTTCCCGTCCAGACCACATACCTATGAATGTTTGGCGCAGTATAGCCAAAACTGGCTCTTGCGCCATAAAACACCAAACTCACTCACTCACTCGAACACAGAGAACAGATGCCGATGTATAATTTCACACAGTTTCAACTTTACGTCAGAGTTGTAAATAGGGATTGGTAATGTCCCAGTTAGTCTCTTGGTAATGAAATCGTACTGAGGTCAGAACAACAGTCGGATATCCTATGTATTGAGGAATATCAGGATAGCAGTCACAAGCCTTCTTCTGTTAAAAGTATTGTCTTGGAGATGATTAACATATGACATAGACACAGATCTTAATAGGTCATAAATAGAAGAGTGAAAATCCAAATTATCGGTTATACGAGTACCACATTCTAAGTGCTGGGTCCGTATGACGATGGCAAATACAAGTTGGGAACGCTCGTTACCTTCATTTCTCCATACTAGGATATGCTCTTTATGATACTGAACCTAGAATTTTAATAATCGTCTACAAAAACAGCGCATTTTTTGTGTCCGTTATTGTCGTTAAGTATACCACAGTCCGTGAGGGCTGCGGTAGCCCAGTGATCAAGGTATCGGATCATGGCAGAAATGTCATGAGTTCGAGCCCAGTACCACTAAAAACCTGCCCCGTAGGGCAGCGATGCACGTTAAATCTGTCGAGAGCTGAAGCGTCCATCCGCTTGCTGGACGCTTCAGGACATCCACCAAGGTCCACCAGGTGGACGTCCGCCGTTGTGGTGTGGTAGTTAGAAGAGGGGTGTCTCAGCTCAGGTGTCATCCACACCACTTGACATTGGTTCAAAATTACGTGGTCCGTCGCCAAAACCCCTCGTGTAGCTGAACAGTGCGACGTTAATATTCACTCACTTACCACAGTCCGTGTTATTGTATACGTTGCAATACTTACTATCTGTGCGGTCAGCTATATGCTTTCGTTGTCTTGCAAACAAGCTGAATTTCTTATTTAAGCTATATACCATGATTTTATGATTTCGTAGGTTCTAGAATAGAACGTGTCTATTCCATAGAACTTTATTGGATGAGAATTGCTTCATGGCTTTCCTGAACCAATAAATTTCGTATTTTCATCAGAATGTTTCAATGAAAACAGAATTAAATCGAAAGGATCAATCATAGTCTCGGTATGCCGTAATTCAACATATTTAAGAAGGAAATGTTTCCTTTTACAAGAAACATATGAAGATTTTTACTCAAAAATCAACGTCGGATTCTTGAAAGAAAAACTGCTACATAATGTTCGTTCGTACGACAGAAGTCACTATCAAGAATGTTGTTCCTTTCACGCAAATTTGACATCTTTGTTGCGTATCAAATTTATAGTGGATCAACTTTAATGGTCAGTAGTATATACATATACATACACACACATACACACATACCTGATGAACCTAAAGTGTGATCAAACATTAAAAATTCATAAAAAGGAAGGAATAATGATAAATAAATGTGGTTTGCAAGAAAGGGATTACAAAATAGTCGGATTTTTTTTTTTTTTTTTTCAAAGATATTTTAAATTAAAAATATCACCGGTAGAGGACGCTGACAATTAGAAACACAATATCAAATACAACAATGCAATCCATTAATTTATTCTTGCAATAAAAAATGTTCAACACTCCTGCAAAAAATTGCTCGACACAACTAGGGTGACATGCGATCTTGCAACCTCGAGTAATCACTCTGTCCTCACAAAAAGTAGTCAGTAGGAACAGTCTTACTGGATTGTCATGGTATGTAGGCGTGCCATTTTGCATGAAGCTATTTACAGATAACACACCTCTTTGATTTAATGTAGGCACGACTTAAGAAAATTTTGCTGCTAAAAAAGATTATATTTCCTTGTGAGCCTTTTCTTGTACACTGCATTCTTTATCACCATTTACTTTTTTTAATGATTTTTTGAATGAACCATTAAGTATAATACGTCCAGAAATTCTTAAGTTTTTTTTACTGTAGAAACTCAGTAGAATATTTTGTTTGACTACTCATAAGGGTAATAACATCATTGTGTCGCTAACGACGTATTGGTTAAAGACTGCAGTTACCTCTTATCTGCTGTAAAACATTTTAGGGAATTGCCTACTTAAATCATAAACATTAATAAAAGAAATTTTAATTTTTTTTAAAATTAATTTTTCCCTTTCCCAAATAAAACATTCTTTGATAAATTGTTTTTTTTCAAGTAAATTCAACTGAAAACACTTTAAAACATATACAAACACAAAAAAAAGGGGGAAAAAAGGGAAAAAAATCGCTGGATATATCGGCCAATAATTATATAAATTATCAGTGATTTTTCCCTTTTCAACGTTTGCGGAATATGATAAGAAAACAGACTAACAAAGGATAACATATTACACTCTGCTGGCTAGAGAAGAAGGTTTGTAGAGTCGTTGATTGTCAAAAAATGCAAGGTTCCCGAGGCCTTTCCCAGTAGAAAATTTAACCGAAAGAATAAAACAAATTCCAGATGTGGTAGACTGATCCATTCACTGTTTTCTGGTGGATAGTCATATGCATCTCCGGGTACATAGGTCATTGAAAAGAAAACTGGAAGAAGAAAATGCTGTGTATTCGAGGTCTGTTAGTGTGGTCACAAAGACACCTGTTCATTTAGACCGATGAATTCGCACGTGATGCATGGAAGACCCCAATCTACTTTCAAAGAAATATTGAAGCATGTACGGGATGTCTTGGATTCTCTTATAATTAAAAGGAGTTTAACCGTTAATTGACTACTAGAATTTTTTTATTCATGGACCGTTTAAACCAAACCATCGCCCCAACAGCACGGTGCCCCCGAGAATGACAGAATAAATTTTACATGAATGACGAATGATGTAAATTGTGTTCCCGGGATGACTAGATTTTTTAAAAAGGAAACAAAGACTTTGGGCCGGATCTGTCGGCTTGTTAAAAAGGTTTCCCGTTTTAACACACCATCCACTGTATTTATTTAAAACAAAAACAAAAAGGGGAAGGGTTAGCAAAAAAACCGATATCAAAAATTTCTTTACCCAAAAAAGATTCATTTAAATTTTTTGAAACAGGGGCATCACACGGGAAATTTGGGTTTACGTTTTCTTTTTTCCAACGTTTTACAGCAAAAGTGATCTTTGAAATGTAAAAAAATTTCATTAATAATAAAAAAAGAATTTTTGTTTTTTTGGAGATTGATTTTACATTTTTGGTAGCAAAATTTCCCCCCCCCAATCACCAAAGACTAAAATGTATCAAAATTTTAAAAAAGATCAAAGAGGGTTTTTATCGCCAGCCTGGGGGAAATTTTCTTAATAGTATCTGCAAATTATATGAGGACAACAGCAGCAACAGCTAAAGAACAATGAGCTCAATTCATGTGACGTCATAGTTCCATGATAGTGAAAAACCAAAAAGAGATTCTAGCCAACAAAACCCCAAAAAACCGGATTTTCATTAATTCACCGATAAAAACTACCCTGTGTTTTCCCGCCAAGAGTTCACGCGCTCCGGGGCCCCAATTTTTGCTTTTGCAAATTTTCTTTAAAAATACATACGTAAGCAAATGCATTTTTTTTTAAAAGGGAAAAAATAAGATGATTTTTTTTTAAATTTTAAAAAAATTTTAAAAAAATTTTTTTTTAACATATAAAAATCTTTACCCCCAAAAACGAAATTTGAAATTTTTTTTTGGGGTTTTACAAATAGAACAACAAGTCCCAAATTTGTTTAAGGTTTGTTTTGAATTTAAAAAGGAAAAAGTGTTTGTTTTTCATGACTTTCCCAATTGAACCCCTTGTGCCTTTTAAAAGCTTTGAAAAAATGTTTCAAAATTTTACCTCTGTTTTATTTTTGAATTCATGCTTTTGTGATTCCTATTAATTAAATCTGTTGTAATTTCTGGATAATTTCAGATCAAATTACGAGTTACTTCTAAAGAATCTGCCCGCTAATTAGCGGATCTTTTCAATATTTGAAAGACCATCCACCGCGTAATAATATTTATATATCATTGGTTTTTTAAATTGGGGAAAAATTTATTTAAATTTTAAGATACCAAATTTTACTGGAAAAAATTGAAAAAAACCAGAGAAAAAAACCCCCTTTTTTAATGAAATTATACTTCTTAGGATTAGGGGGTTTTCCCTTTTTTTAAAAAGGGCATTTTAGCCCCATAAATCATTCAGTTGATTGAACTATTTGAAGTTAATTTTAGTGTTCAGAAATTCAGCTAATTCTTCAAATAGTGTACCTAAAAGAAAAAACTTCTTTAGACGCACATAAGATACTTTTACCTCTCTTTGTCAAAAATATGCTCCAAACACTAGCCTATTTTAACATCACTGGTGTATATTAAATAAGATGCTTTGAAAGAAATTTTTAAAAAGTTATAAAATAATTTTTTTTTAACTTTAGCAGTAAAAAAGAAAGCAAATGACTCAAAAATAATTAAAGTAAAAATTTTTTTAAATTTTTTCCTTTTTATTTTTTAAAAAATCCGTCTTTTTTTTGGGAATTAATCAAAAAAACTATAAAATTTTTTTTTCAGGGAATTTAAAAATTTTAAAAATTGAAATTTTAAAACTTTAAATTTCCTAAATAAAAAAATTGGATTTTTTAAAAAATTAAATTTAATATATAATAAGATTTAAACAAAAAGGGAAACCAAAAAAAATATAAAAAACTAATGAAAAAGGATGAAAAACATACTACAAGGAAAAAAAAAACCCTTTAAAGAAATTTAAAAAAATATATATTTAAATTTATATTCAAATATATTAGAAAATTTTTTCTTAAAATATGACAAAGAGGAAATGAAACAACTTTTCACCCCCAGTTATAATTTTGAAATCATTTTAAGAAGTGAATTGGGTGAATTATTTTGATTCGATCGTAGAAAAAAAAATTATGTTATATTAAATAAATTTTAACTTTTGGATAACTATATATTGTATCACATTGATAACTAGAGCACAGTTAAATCGCAGTTAATATAATTTTCATTCATCCTTTATCGAAACATTTTTACCTAATATAATGTAACACAGAAAAAAAAGTGATTTTTCTGTGAAAATTGAAGACAAATCATGAAATACATCAAAAATTAATTTTGAAAAAGACAAACTTTACACTAATTCTTTTTTTACATTTTATGATAAAGATTAAAACAATAAGTTAGCTCATGCTTACAAAAGAATTGTTCCGCATACAGTTAGAATTTTAAAAATAACAGATATAATCCCAGATAAATTTATTCAATCATATTAAAAGACGAAAAAATTTTCTTTTATTCTTTAATTATTTACGTAAGCAACCATTTGAATGAATAAACAATTACTACGGATATTGAATTAATCCCTGGATCTTTTTTCATTTTTATTACTTTAAAGCTCTTGATAATTCTTAAAGAACTTTTAAATTTAACTGCAGATTAGTTTTCAAAAAGATTCATTGCAGCTTATGAATCAGACAATAATACAATTATTTAAGATAGAAAAATAAAAAAAATTTAGAAAATAAGAAAGAAATTCATAGCATATTTATTTTTTTTAATAACTGCGTAATCGTTTTTTGAAAAGAAGAGCTATTTTTAACTAATAATAAAAGCTTTCCATAACCATTGCTTTTGAATATAATAATTGAAGAACTCATCGAGAATTATTTTTAATTATGCTGTTAGAATGAGACACTCAAATTTATATTTAGCACCTTTATTTTAAAAACTTTTTATCTGCTCTAATTTATACTACCTTTTTCTACTTATATTTGTCTTAAATCTTATAAATATATAATTCAAGTATTCTTCCATTTAAAAATTATTTTATTAAAAGTTTATTCAGTAAAATTTTATAAGCCATGTCTCTAATTAAAGTTTGTTATCCCCTTTACTTATCAGAATAATTCCTAATATTACATATAAATTTTTTGGGAATATTTTGGAAAAGAAATGAAATTTGGTGAAAATCATTTAAAGGCTGCGGAAAGCTAATTTTTTCTCAAATTTGAGATTTTAATTTTTAAATTGTGGGTTTTTAAAACCTTTTAAAAAATTCCTTACTTTAACTTGTAGGGTATGGAAGCTCAAAACCTTTTTTTAAATAATCGAAACGGGGCCAGCCCATTTGAATGCGAAATATTAAACAAAGACCTTTTTTGTTTAAAAGTTGAAAGTCTAATATAAAACAAAACATTTATTTTCAAATTAAACCTTTTTTTTTTTATTTACCAGCCGATTAGAAAACTTCACTGATACATTAAAATAAATTGATCCCCAAAGGAAAATTTTGATGTTCGATGTACCTTTCTTAAACCTTTTCCCAAGGTATGAAAATTTTTTTATGATATATTTATAACGTTCAATATGTACTAAAAAAGTTTTTTTAAAAACTCAAACATTCATTTTACATTTTTTTCTGTAAAATGGGTCAAATTTTGAAAATTTGATAAAAATTTTAAAATCATGAAAAAAATTAAAATTGCTAAAAGCTCATTTTAGTTTGAGAAAAGTATACTTTAATTGATGAAAAAATTTCGAGCATGTACATATAACAGATTTTGAAAATTCATCGAAAAAACCAATTAACATTGTCAGTATAGAGACAGAGAGAGGTTTCCAACGCCCTTTCACGAAAAAGAGGGGTAAAAAACCCCCCTTGAGGTTGTTTGTTTGGGGGGTCATAAAAATCAGCCATGACTAGTTCAAATTCCACTTTATTATTTCATTAACTTAAATTAAACAAGTCAGGGTATTAAATGCACAACGCTACTAATTATAAGAGCAATCAAATGGCTATAAGGATACATATAAATATAATCTACTTCACTTACTCTTGGTCACACTTTGGATTTCTGCGGTATAATCCACCGTAACACTCTTATTTGTTGTACGACCTCCGGTTGTTATCATTAAATTCAATCTTATAACTTATTCACCAATTAGCAATAATTGACCACCTAGAAGCTACTCGTCGACTAACTTTCGACTAGCTCTCGACTAACTTCACGTACCTAGATGTCCACGCTTATATATAACAACTCATTTGCATAATCCAAGTCTTCTTCTTCGGGAGAAAGTTTTCAATAGAACAAAAATTAAGAAGAAATAAATTTACTCCAAGGGGATAAGATCCGTGGATAGACCTATTACAAGGGAACTGAAATATTTTTCGTGTTAAAGGATATTGCAAGAAAGACATATATTCAACAAAAATTAAGTTTAATAGAGACCATTTTATTTACATGGATATGTATGTATTTAATAAAATTAAGTGAAACAAAAACATCCTCAAGAACTTAATGAAATTTAATATAAAATTTTCAAGTTTTTAGAAAAACAAATATAAAATAATCTGATACTTTTATTCGAACTCAATAGTTTCAAAACATAGTCACACATAGTTTCAGTGTGCCAAATTTCTTACGTCTTGCTTTTTCTTTGTTCTACATCTCAGGCAAATATACACAAACATTTTCTTTTATTAGCGTAGATCAGGGGTGGGTAACAAGCGGCCCACCAAGTCAGTCAGAAATTTATTTTGAACTGAGATTTCTTACCAGTGCACGATCAAAGATTAATCTTTTATTTAACACCATTAGTAGTATAACAAAGTACCTGCAAGTGTTTCTACTAAGAAATCATCTACAGAGTTTGGAAAACGAGATCAAAAAAGATTGCAGAATTTTAAGAACATTGAGCCAAGATTCAATTTTCTCGGTTATCTCATGAATGCTGATATTGATATCACACCTGAGGAGCTATAACTTTAAATCGACATGAAGTCAAATAACAGTGTGAATAACAGTTTTAAAGCTACGACATTGATTTTTAAATATTTGTCGGTTGAAACATTTCCATGTTTGAAGAAATTTGCAGGGAAATTATTCTTTATATTTTAGTCGAAATATATTTGTCGGCTAAGTTTTTCTTCAAAGTAGGTCAACAAGAATCTAATTGGCTGACATAAACTTACAGGCTGTGATAAAAGTTTAAACCAGCACAATATATCACTCCTGATTAAAAAAAAGAATAATTGTAGAAAAATATGATAAGGCACATTTGTCTCATTAAACTGGTTCTTAAGTTATATGTGCTTGCACAGTAGGAAATTAGCACAGTAAATAAATTGAATAAAACTTCCTATTTTATTTAACTTTTATTTAATATTTTTTATAATGAATAGAATCATTTTATTAAAAGTTTAGTCCTCAGATATCCTCCTCTCCTACAATGTGGTCCGCTAGCCAAAAAAAGCTGCCTTCCCCTGTTATAGATGAATAGTGAGTGAGAGGGAATATTAACGTCACACTATTCAGCTATTGAAGGGGTTTTGGCTTAGGACCTCGTAATTTTGAACCATGGTCAAGTGACGACGACTACACCTGACCTGCCCCCTCCCATCTTTTCCCTGATATAGATGAAACAGACAGTAATAGAATATCTGAATCTCAGAAGAGGATAACACTATTGGAATTTAATCAGAAACTGATTTTAGGTTGTGTTGAATCTGGTACTGATGTACATAAACAACCACGCGATTAGAAATTTCATTAAGTACACATAATTTAAAATATCTAAGTCTTTGGCATCGTGCGGAAGTTTGGAAAGTGCAATTCACGTTTATAGGTGTCCTCATCACTTGACTGAGATTCAAAATTTAAGAGGTCTGCCAACAATACCTCTGATGTTGCTTTAAATTGGGTCGTTAATTAAAGATCAATCAATTCAGATAAATATAAAGTTTGTATTTCATTAAATGAACGTTTTTTAAATTTTATGTTACTATCAATTTTATTTTGTTAATTTTAAGGGATCACAGGGGTGTGTTAAATTTCTCTAGAAGGCTTCAAATATATACAATTTTCAAACAGGTATAATTCGTTTAAATTTTAATTAAATAATTTGAATCTTTTACACATTATTTATAAAGGAATGATAATTCAGAAAAGTATAAAATGTTTAAAATGTAATCATAATTTTAAAAATTATAAGCATACGAAGATTAGAGACATTTCTATAAGAAATATTAATTAAGTGTTACGTAGCGCACGCTATTTTCGAAAATAAAAGCTTTAATTACTAACTATATGTTGATTTATTAAGTTAAATGTATCCTTATTACACTGTAGTATTTTATAATTCTATAAAGTTTTATACATCAGAAACTACTATTTTAGAAAATAGCTTGTGTAACGCAAAAATTACTTACAGAATTATTTCTTATTTTCATATGCTTATAATTTTTAAAATTATAATTATATTTCAAACATTTCGTACTTTTTTGAAGCCATAATTCTTTGTAAATAATGTGTAAAAGATTCGAATTATTTAATTTAAATTTAAAAGAATTTTTTTTACCTGTTTGAAAATTGTTTATATTTTCAGCCCTCTAGAGAAATTTAACACCCCTGAGACGTTTTAATGTTTAAAAACTTTAATTAATTATTTTTAATTGTTAATTCGAAAACTTTAATTGTGATTAGTCGAGAAATATTCTCAATTTCTTCTGAGAAGAAAAATTTTTAATCTGATATTATTTCTATGAAATTAATTTTATTACGAATAAGTTTTGAATGGAACCCAGTCAACTCAAAGGTAATTCAAATGTTGGTAAAAAAAATATCTTAAATATTTTAATAAAATTAATTTTTAGCTCTGTTTCTCCCAAATCAAGTTTTCCGCTTGAATAATCTCAGCCATTTTTTTTCTCAATTCATTTAAACTTAACTCTAACAGTTTTTGTCAACAGGAAAAATCCATTTGTTTTACTTTCACCTTCAAGTTCTTATGACGAACCTATTTCACAATTAACTCATGTAATTCCATTATTCGAGCTAAGAGAAGCAAATGACTTTAACTGTGCTGAAGTCTGAAGTAATCTTAAGACTGCAGTTAATTAGGAAGCTTTTAAACTTAAAGTAGAAATTACGAGGACAATGTTAGAGCTCTAGTACAAGCTTAGAATCAAATGTTCTAAACTCCGAATGATTTAGCAAGAGCAAAAGGTCGTTTTTTTGGGCTATTGTTCTGCATGCTTTGTTCTTCATGTGTATTCTTCGCAATGTCTTGCAAGTTAAAGAATATTTGCAACTCTCAGTCTTTCCCTTTTTGTTTGAGTTTACTTGAGAATTAATTATGTTTGTTTCTAGATTAACTGAAAAGGTAGACTAAGTGTTTCTATGCAATATTAGAATTATATGATATTAAACCAGAGTTTCTCAAAGTGTGGGGAACGTGATAACTCTTTGAGGGGGCTGCGAGCATATTGGAAACACGAAAACACGGAATTATTAATTTACTGAAAGTAAGCAAACAAAAATTTTCACTCATGATAAAAATAAAATACACATTTACACGAATATAATACACTTGTGAATATATCAGTACTGCATAATGTATTTTATAATTAATGTACAAAACTAAGTTAAGAACAATTTTAATAATTACCAGTGACTCCGTGGGCTTGTCATATATAAAATTATACACAATAATTAACACTTATCTTAATAATTTATGCTGTTTATTATTAATCTCTTAACTGCTGATTATACGTATGGGATGTATGGGGGGGAGAGAAAAGGAATAAAAATAAGCAAATCCTCTGAAATAAGTTAATACTTCGCAAGCACAGCCAAGGTCTTTTTATTCTCAAAGTCTCCGGAATTATTTTATGAATAGCAGTGCACAGAAAAGATCGTACTTCGGAAAGACATGTATATACGTCAGGGGCAATTAATGCTTTGGCTGAGTGTGGCATTTAAGAGGTTAAAGTCGTATAATAGCTTTAGCATCAAAGTATAGTATTATTGAATTCAATACAATGTTATTGTGTGGAAGAGGGTGCAATGAAAATTATGATTAAATATTAGGTCCAATATTGAAAGTTTAAGAAGCACTGTATTAAACAACATTAAATGATTTTGTAATCGTTTTTAGCGCGTATTTTAATAATAATTGCTAATTTTTAGCACATATTTAAATTTTGTAATTGATTGATTGAAACCTCTCAATGAAACTTATGGATTCCTATTTTATTCTGTTTTCTATCCTGTATAAAAAATATATAATAGAAACTTAAGTTAAAATATAAGTTCAAAATTATTTATTTTCAATTTTGAGATTTGAAAATAGTAAATTTTTAACACATGTAACTTACCTCACAGAAATTGATTGTAATTCACTAGTAGATAAGTTTCAATAAATTCGAAATAATGTTTAAAATTGCTATTCATTTTTCCCCCTTTTTTTGGAAAGTTTAGTCATAAGATGTCATGCTGTAAATCTAGAGTAAATCTTATATGATTATTGTGTAACATATATTGTGGTATTTTAAATTTTTCGAACCACCTCAACTTGTAGATGGAAAGAAATTTAATTTAAGAAAGCACGATTATAATTTGCAAATATTCAATTCAAATTGGAAAAAAAATGAAATGCAATTGTGTCCATTAAAATTGATCGAACTCTAAAATACTGCAGAATTTTCCTATTCTCACTTCAGTTCAAGAGAAACCACACAAAATATTTTGAATCAGACATAAATTAAATTTTAACCATGTTGGTTTGTACCCATTTACGATTTGTGTATGGTATTATGAATATAGAAATGTAAAGGAAGCCTAAAGACAATACACAGAAATAAATTCCTCGCATCTATGCTTTTTCTTGCAAGTCTGTAAGAAAAGCCCCTTTTCTATTTTTAGCAATACATGTATATCTTTATATTGAATATACCAAGCTATCATTATTATTGACAATCAGTTTTCTTCAACTATTCCATTATTTGCTTATAGCATTCAAAATTTCAATTAGAATAGTTATGTATTAAATTTATTCAACAAAGTTTGATAAGAAATTTATTTTTATATCCATTATTTCAAATTGCGTTCTTTCATTTTTTACACAATCCCCTTCTTAACTTCCCCTTAACACAATCCCCTTAACAATAATCCCTTCTACTAGAATTAACACAGCACTTTCTGTGATGAACAAATTGATATTTGATATGTTTTATCACGCATTAAAAATCATGTAATGAATTTTGACCTACATAGTATCAAATTAGCGTCAAATATCTTAAAAGATAATTTATAAACTATTAAATATTACATAAAATTTTGCATCACTCTGTTGCCATTTCTTGATTTTTAACGAACTACTAATTATTTTTAGAAACAAATAATTTTTGTAATAATACTAAACTCAAACTCAGTGGTGCAACAGCCCATCCCAGTATACGTAACCAATAGGTACTGAAGTGAATGAACAGATGCCCCGTTTAGGTGGTCAGTCTGAAGCGAGACCGCCAGTGTTTAAGTCCCCAAGCAAGCTTGGTACTCATTTATCGACCCACTGCTGTAAGGATGAAAGGCTGAGTCGACTTTTCCCAGCCCGGGAATAGAACCCGGACCTGTGGTGTGGAAGCGCGATACGCTACCTCTCGACCACTGGGCCTAGCCATACTAAACCTACACTAAAACTGCGATAAAGTTGTAGTCTTATAAAATGCTAAAATTATTTTTAGATAAAAGTTATGAAAAAATAGATAATAAAGAAGTAGTTTAAATATGGTAAATTTATGATAATGCAACAAAAACTTTTAAGTATCATTTTCTAGGAATTCCATCAATTAATGTTTTGAAATTTATTAATTCAAGCATCAAAATTTGGCAGCGAGAGCCGCCACAAAATGTTGCCATCATGAAATGGCTCTCGAATTTGGGGTGTTTCCATGTCTGCAAAGGCTTAGTTGCCAATATGCAGCCCACTAGGAAAAATCATTTTAAATTTTATAATTTCCCCGATTTTAAATACCAATTTTATTTCGATTAATAATTTATAAATAAAAGTTACATAATGTTTATAAGTAATACTTAGTTATAAACAAATAACCCTTTGAAAACCTCATTGAAAATTTATTAAAATTAAATTTTTTCAGATAATTAATTTAAATAAATTGAACCAATCTCTTAGGAATTTTAGTTGAAAGTGCATTTCCAATTAAATTATTTTTTATTCAGTAAGACACCTCTTAATACACATTTGTGACATCTCACGCGTCCTTTATCTAACATAACTTCTGTGTTCTTTGACGGCCACGATTAATGGCAAATCCTTTCCAACCCAAATCCAAGAAGTGAAACGAAGGATAGATGCAAATAAGATAACCTTTAAAAGGATAGAAGTTTTAGTGAGCGTGATGGCAATTTAGAGAAATTCAGTTCAGAGAAGATAGAAGTGTTGATTGACGGCTTACCTAGGATCACGTAAATCTCACCATTCAACCAAGGTACATACCATTGTACGCCCACTTGGAGAAATATTTGAAGTGGATTGGACGTTGCGTATTCAACCAAGGTAGGAAGATTATATTCCGAACGCGAATATATTATTGAGATTGAGAGTAGGCGGCTATAATATAATTATATTGATAAGTGATCTAATTGCGCGATCTGTGTTAATTCAGACTACGTGTTTTGGTTTATTCTCACTTAATATAAGTTTGTTCGATATATAAGTAATTTAAGTTAAATTCTTAATAAAAGTCATATTAAGAATTCTAAAATGTCTCATCATTTCGAGAATCCCACACCTCTAACTTACGCTGAAACTCCACGACATGGTCTACGAAGATCAGCCATGTCGCACATTTTAAACTGCAATTTGGCAACGTTTTTTATGCAAATTTTGTATTGTGATCTGGCAAACTCTGGGCGGATTTTTTTAAATAAAATTTAAATTAAGTCTGAATATTCTACGTTCAATTTTCTTAGAGATTGATTAATTTTAATTCATGTTTTAAACAATCATTAAAACAAGAAATATAAAGAAGTAATCATAATTATATTGTAATGAAAATTAAATAAGGGGAATGAAAAAATAACTAGTTTCATATAGTAAGAAATAAGCTTTCTCCATTATTTAAAATGCCTGAATTTCACAAGAAAATGTTTTATTTCAGTGGTAGATTCAAATAGGGTATAATAAATTTGTCTTGTAAAATAAATTCAAAGAAAGAAAACTCCCAAGTAAAAGTCCTTCTATAACGTGAAAATTGACCTTAAATTTTAATTTATTTCACAAAAATAGAAAAATTGGTTTGATCTCAGAAAATTTATATAGAAAATTAATATAGGAAACCAAAGTTTGTAATTTGAAACATTTGTAAAAAAGAGACACATTTACAATTGCAAATATCTCTAACATTTTAATTTTATTTCCGAAAGATAATCAACACTAATATAATTACTTAAACTATAAATAACATCAAAAATTATCAAATACAAGGAAAACAATCTTCGCAAGAAGCAAAATATAGTGAAAAATATGTTATTCGCTTAAAGAAGCTGATAAATAAAAGTATTATTTTGATGGACGCACGAAATGATATCTTTTTTTTTTACAATTAACTTAATTTTCAGTCTAACTAAAATGTTTAAATTATGCTTCTTTATATTAGTGTGTAATTAATATGGATAAAAAATTTCATGAAAACTTGATTGCCTTTGGAAACTGCACAAAATATGAACACGTTTAAAAGCATTGCTTCTAACAAACATAAAATCACAAGGGAAATTGTTAAAATATTTAAGAGAACTATTATAAAATTTTTGAATAAAAATATCTAACACAAAAACAGATCAAACAGGAATTTGTCTAGTGCAGTATTTATCATGGTTTCAAATTATACATTTTTAGAAATAAACGGATACATTTTCGTTAAAATGTAAAAACTATTTTCATTATTCAACTAATTCCTTTTTTAATTGAAACTCTTTAAAGAGTTAAAAGTAAATTTTATTTACCAACTTTAAAAAGGTTTTGAATTATTTTTTTTAACAATTTTACATCAATATTGGTTAAATTAAAACGATATAAAATATTAAATTATATTTAAATACTACTTTCATTCCTAGAAATATATTCAGACTTCCATTTTATGAGCCTCCATATTTTGCGAACTTTTCCTGAAACCAAGAACATTTTACTTTTTTCTTTGTAAAATAGCCTCACAATAGTGAAGAGCATTTTCTATTTAACTAACCTTTTCTCTTGTATTTCGATTTTTCTCCTTATTTTAAATTTTTTTCCTGGACATTTAAAATTATTTTCTCATTTAACACATTTTACGAGGATTAATGGTTTTTAAACTGGTTTTTCCAGGTGCCTAATTCACTTAAAGGAATAAAATTGCTGTAATTTTTCAAATAAAACTCAAACAAAATTAACAGACTGTATCAGTAATTAAATTTAAGGACACATGTGTTAACGTATGCTTAAAATTACTGGTTGTAAAATAATGAACGTTTAAAATTACTTGCAGGTTTAAAATTAGAAAATAGCAGTACAGTTCATTCTTTTTTTTTTTGTAAAATACAGTGGACAATTTTGTTTCTTTTCTTTCGTAGTAGAGTTCTTTTTGATGGCTAAGAAATTTAAAATAAAAAGTGTGAATAATTAATTGTTTTATTAGGATATAGTGTTTATATAAATTTAAAATTTGTTTTATGTGGTTCCAAAGTTTAATGAACGATGAATCTTTATTTAATGAATTTTCCGCATAACAAACTTTTTTTCGAGATTTGCAGACTTCGTTCAATAGAGGTAAATAATATGAATATTGGATATATATTCATATTATTTTAATGATATATTTTTAATTATATTGATATTATATTCATTTATTTTCCATATGAACTTTGGAAATAAAATTTAACAATTTCTAGCTAGCAAACATTAAATTTTTTAAGGAATTTTGCTAAAACTATAACTTATTTTTTAATTGTAGTCTTTTTTGATAATTCGTTTGAAAAAATAATAAACCTGACTTTGAAATACTTAACAAGCAAATGAATTAGTACCACAAAAATGGACCGCGAAACGTAATATTCCCCATAGCTATTCGCAGTAATCTCGAAAAAACGAAAAAAGAAAAGGCCAAAAATTTGCTCCCTAGATATAAAGTTAAAATTTTACATAAAATCTACTAATTGACACTTCCCCCAAAACTCATTCCATATACTGTTTAAACACTGCTCCCTTCATTGCTTGGATTTCTACATGGAAGCACTTTAAAAATAAAATATCAAAAATCGACGTTTTAAAGTGTCCTTTTCAAACCTTCGCTAAAAATAAGCTAATTAGATTTGCACTGAAGAATAATTTAATTTAAAAAAATTAGTTTTCTTAAAACAACTTCAATCTCACAGATGAGGCAAGAATTGCAATCCTATAACGGTAAGATCGAAATTTAAGTAGTTAAGTATGCTAAAAGCCACTACCAACGTTCAATGAATATCGAAAAATTTACTTCTAGGTGAACACTGTCATCAAACTTTAAACTATGTACTAATTCACCATATTTCACTGATATAGACCAGGGGCCTTCAAACATTTTCAACTCACGAAACTCTTAGAACCATGAGGTATATTCGAGGAACCCCTATATACTGATGGGAGGCCGGACGGTCCATTTTTCTGGTAATTTCTATATGAACCCCTAACCCCCCCTTGACAGGATGTCGTCGCATTCCTTCGGAAACTAGCTGTCTAGATCTTGGGTCCCTTGTTGAGGTTGAAAACCTCGTAAATCTTGTAGAATGTAACTTTGCGCGATTGGGAATATCCAATTAGAGACTTAGTTTGGAGGACAGTAGTGAGTTCTGTCCAAGAATTTGCAAGTGATTCCGTTCACTGTTTAATGAGACACGCGCCCATTTCAGCAGAAAATAAAATTGTAACCTGGAAAATAAAATTAGAAGCAATGAATACACAAGACAACTCTTTATGGCAGTATCAAAAATTTTTCCGTAAAAAACGCTCTGATATTCCTTCACTTCATGGCACGGCCATTACGGATGAGCAAAAAGATAATGTGCTAGCTGAGACTTTTCAGAATAACTTCACTGATAACCCAAGACCAGACAACTTTATTACTAATATTGACACACTTGTAACTAACACTTTAGAAAACTTCTTCGCTAACCCACCTCCTATCCCCATTACTCCAACAGACCCGGATGAAATAATAGATTATGCTAGGAAATTAAAAAATAATAAATATCCGGGTTCTGACATGATTTCTAATAAAATGATTAAAAAGTTGCCACTCAAAACATTTCTAATTCTCACTTACTTAATAAACAAAATTCTAAAATTAAGACATTTTCCAAAAAACTGGAAAAATGCAATAAACTTCCCAATCAAAAACCCGGAAAAAATAACCATCCAACGAGTTATAGACTAATTTCTCTCCTTTCCTCCCTTAGTAAAATTGCAGAACACAACATTCTTAACAGGATTAACACCTTCATTTCTGATACAAATTTTATTAACCCAAATCAATTTGGTTCTCACAAAGCGCCTCTCCACATGTCATCCACTACTCAGACTGACTGAGAAAATTACTTCTGGATTTCAGAGGAACAGCTCCACTAGAGCTGTTTTTCTGGATATTCAGAAGGCGTTTGATCGAGTCTGGATCAGTGGCTTAGTTTACAAACTAATAATTTATAACTTCTCTCCTGCCTTAATTCACATAATTAACTCTTACCTTACCAATAGATCGTACCAAGTTCAAATTAAGGATACACTTTCAAATGTCTATAATGTTAATATCGGGGCCCCACAAGGTAGTTTGCTTGGACCAGTAATCTTTAACATCTATATTAATGACATACCAACACATCCACAGACCAGCCTCAATATTTACGCGGATGATACTGCCATAGCTACGACACACAAAAATCACAAATATATCACCAAAGCACTGAATAATCATTTACAGTTACTCGAAACATACTTTAATACATGGAAAATAAAACTTAATATTGACAAAACAGTTGCAGTACTCTTTACAAGGAAAAGAAAACCTGCAACTCTGCCAACACTATACTCCACACCACTCCAATGGTCTCAAAACACAATTTACCTATGACTTTTACTCGATAATAAACTCACTTAGAAACAACACATTATACATGCGCGAAATAAATTCCGGAATGCTCTAAGATTAATTTATCCCTTAATTTGCCGGAATTCCACAATGACAACTGAAAACAAAGTACTTCTCTACACAGCCTTTTTGCGGCCCATCGTGAGTTACGGTTGTCCTGTGTGGGGATATGCCGTTAATAGTAATTTGAAAATGCAAAAATTTCCTAAAATAAAACTATTCGCATGATTGTTCATGCAAATATGTATATGAGAAACTCAGATATTTATAAAGCCCTTAAACTCCCGACATTTAAAATTTTACTAAGAAACTCGCTACCAAATTTTTTGATTCTTTACCTCTCACTAATAATTGTCACATTCTAAATCTGGAAAATTATATCCCTCATGACAATACCAAAAGGCCAAGGAGAATACTCCTTGACTCCAACAATCCGTCGTAACTTTAAGTGTCTTCATTTGCCTGTTGGCAAATGACCTACTAAATTTAACATTTTTAAAATTATATAATTTTTTCTTTTTTCTTAATTCTTTAATTCCTCGGTATACCCACACAGGCAATCCACCCATGCAATTATTCTCTCGCCAACTTCAAGGCAACCAATCTAGAGCCAGTTCACTCACCCCCCTCATCCAACCACAAGGTAAACTCTCAGCCATTCTAGGATGGGCTTTTTATACTTTGATTGTGTCTCCAAGTTCTACACAGCCACGCACTCTCTCCACGTTTCAACTACCAACCAGGCTGTTTCCTCTCACCAAGGACTAATACTCCCTCAGGCACCATTAATAATTATGATATGGATTGGAGACTTGCCTCGCGAGCCATATGCCCAGCGACAGCACATTTCAGCAGACTTTTTTCCACCTACTTCCACCCCATAACGACATGCAGTGGAGAATCAAATTGCTTCCCCCCTGGACACAGACCATCAGCGGCCAGCCAGACCCCTCTCATTCTCAATTAAAGCTAAGTTTTCTCTTATTGTATTCTTTTTTTTGTAAATGTAAAATTTTTAATGTGTAATAATAAATAATAATCTTTGAGTAATTATTCTAGTTAAAATTTGTTGATTTAACATTGGCCATGATGCGATTAATTAAATCTGAACTTAGATTTATTTAGAGTGAAATTATAATTCTTTATGGCCTCGCATCAATACAAACTTACAAGAATATATCTTAAAATAATATTTAAAGTGAATCAACATGCTACAGGTGCTTCATGCAGAGACAATTAAAAAAAGGTATAGCATTTGTTATTAAAAAAATTTTTAACGTAATTTTTTTTAATACAATTTACTTTTTATTATAATATTAATCTGTGATACTAGTGTCACCTACCCATTCATTACATTTAGTAACTTGGCTATATGCTTGCATTTTTTAAGTTAATTGTGAAAATCTAGGTCTATTGAAGCTATCTGCAGTGGCTTTTCATATTCTTTAATTCGTTTTTGTATTTGTTTCGTAGCAACTCGAATTGAGATAAATATTGTGAAAATCTAGGTCTATTGAAGCTATCTGCAGTGGCTTTTCATATTCTTTAATTCGTTTTTGTATTTGTTTCGTAGCAACTCGAATTGAGATAAATATTTTTCCCTTAAATACATAGTTCTGAATGGCATTAAAATGGTTATAGCTGTGTGAGAAATCCTGTGTACTTTGCATGAATTTGCAACCTTAAGTTTAAGTTCTTGCTTAAATTTAGATTTAACATCGAATCTGTTGATATTTCGATAAGTTGTTCCCTCGCCTTCATTACATTTCACAAACAGATAGAGGTGCATTTTCCATTAGAAAACTATTTAGTTGTGCAAAATATTGTATCAACGATTATAAAATTATTTCATGGAACTCGTGATTGCAAACAGTAAAATATTAACAGTCCAGTAGGTAGTACATATATAAATATTAAGCGTTTTAATATTCTTTTATTAAAATAAAAGTGAAAAAATTATTGCCAAATAAAGTAAGGAGTAAATAAAATTTTAGGTTTTAAAGACTGGATTGAGCTTCAGATGTACTTGCGGTTATACAAACTCCATAGAGAACATGGATACATTTTGTATACACATTGTTAACTTTCTTTTCGATTTTTTACTATGAATCATGGAACCCTTAAATATGCCTCGTAGAACCCAAGGCCTCCGTGGAATATAGTTTGAAGACCAATTATCTAGACTTTTCCGTCTTTGAGCTCGCAACCAATACAGACTTTTTTTTTCTTTTAAGATATTGAGTTACATAATACAAGATACAATTTAATATGAAATTGTCAAAATATGTATTAGTGCGTTTTATAATATATAATTTTCGAAATAGAAAGAAAAAAGAGGACAGCTAATAAAGGATCATGTAATAAGAAACTTTGAAATTTATTATGTCAATTAAGTCTTTTTAACCAAAACTAAAAAGTTCTTTTCACATTTTATTTGTTAATTCAAGTTACTTCGGCAGAGTAATTAATGATCGTTTCCTTTTTAAAAAAAACATTTTCTTTTCATGCTGGTGTTATTAATCGAAACATTAACAATCATAAAACAAAATGATACATTAATTGATTACATTAAGGAACTTTGTGCCTTAAGGCATTCATTCTTTTTACTTTCAAATTCATTTTTGCCATAAAACGTTTAAAATTGGTTTTAGAATTGATTAGGTTTATATTTATGATTATGATTTGAACTTTTTAAACATCTAAATGTGGGCTTTTGCGTTGTTCGTGTAAAAAAATTACTGTCCTATAATAACGCTCGAGTAATATTTCTTAAGAGAAATTTTGCATTCAGTTTTCATTTTCTCCATGCTTATGCATTTTTCATTAGAAGCTTGACAGAAATTATTAATAAATTATGATAAAGTTTTGTGGTGCCTTATTGACTCTCTCTTTCACGTTTCCAGGAATTTTCCTCAAAAAATAATCATTCTAGTTGAATTGCTTGCAATATTAAGCCTAAGAAAAAGAATTATTGAAAATCAGTAACGCTGAAAGTGCTTAACAAGTACGTGAATTATTATTGTTTTATTGAACTAATATTGTGCTGTGTGTGCTTTTCTCCTGTTTATCATCATTACTCATGCATTATTAAGAACTATGAATATAAAGAAAGAAAGAAAATGGTAAAATGCGGTACTACTTCCAGATTTGCTTTTTCAATTCCTACTATTAGCTCACAATCTCTATATATTTATCTATTTATATATTTATTTATTTATTTATTTATCTTGGTGTAATTTTCAATCGTTAATAAAATACATTTTAAAGCGCTCCATTGAGCTGAAATTTTATATACAGGATTATTTTGGATGACAATACAATAATATAATAATAATCAATAAAAATTAATTGATTAAAACTAATTATTTAAAGAATTACAAACACAACCATGTTGGCATCATCTTTGGCGACTTAGCGACCCTTTTGGCGACGTGTCAAAACATGAAAAGGTTTTTTTCTCATGTGTTAAAGTATTCAGTTGAACTGAAATTTACATACATGATTGTTTGGGATGATAATACGATACTTTAATGATAATGAATAAAAATTAATGACCACTTAATGTTGTGATTCTATCATATGTATATTCATATTTATATTAATTGTAACTATTTAATAAAAAGTAGCTAAAATAAAATTTTCCTTTGTTGATCTAAGTAGGAATTGACTTAATTTTTTTTTTTATTACTTGTTCTTTAAATTAACGTGTTGGAAAATTTTGAAAGAAATAAAAGAGGTAATCATGGAATTTGTAACAGGGATTAAACAACAAAAAGCATTAATCTGAATCGTATAATATTTAATGTTTACACTAATCTGAAATCTTTATAAAAACCTTTACTCTGTTATCCTACGTTATGCTCATGTTTTTGATTGCGTGAATGTGTGTTATTAAAGTCGCCCTACATAGTAGCTTGAGAGCTCTTAATTTTGAAAACTCGGTCAAGTGACGAGGATGAAACCTAAACTGACATCTTCACCAAACTACTACACCACGCCAAATGCAAGACTTTGAGCCGTGACATATTTAGCATGCATCAGCCCCTCTATACGGTGGGTCTTCAGAAATACTGAAGCTCTAATCATGACAAGTCTGCTACGAGTTCGGGACCATAACATCTTGGCTACAACAGCGACATGTTTTAGCTTGCCTTGAAAAAGTAATTAAGCTACCAGCTTCAACTTTCAAGTATTTAAATTAAATTAAATATAACAAGCGTTATCATAAGAATTCAAAATTGAATAGAGAGGATCCTGATCGAACTAAAACTAGTACTTATTTCATAGAATATATTTCCTTACTTTCCCTATATGAATTCTTTATAAAATATGATACATCACGAATTGACAAAATGCCGTGAAGTTACTCTTTTGTTATTACTTCTTAAAACTAAGATATGGCAAGAGTGACCACCAATATTGCAAGGACGAAAAGTCTTTCATGAGTATTATGCAAAATAAAATAAGTGATTCGTAAGCCAGCGTTTCTCAAACAGTGGGGCACGCCCCCTTTGAGGGGTGCGACAAATCTACGAGGGGAGGCGCGAGCATATAGAAAAGTCGAAAACATAAGATTATTTTGAAAAATTATTAATTTACTGAAAGTAAATAAGCAAAAAAATACTAACATAACAAAAAATAAAACACACTATTATAATACACTTATAAATGTATCGGTACTGCACAATATATTTTATAATTACTTTAACAATACAAAGTTAAGAACAAGTTTAATAATTACCAGGAATCCTATGTGATTGTAATATGTATAAAATTATATACAAAAATTAACACTTATCTTGATAATTTGTACGATTTACAATGAATCCCTTAACTACCGATTAAAAGATTCCTCGATTATTTGCCCAATTCCAACTGTTTTCCACGTGGGCTCGGTTATGTGTTGGAGGGGGGAAGAAATAAAGAAGCAAATAATCTGAAATAAGTAAATCCTTCGCAAACATTGTTAATATCCTTTTATTGCATTCCAAAGTCTTCGAATAATTTTATGGATAGCATTGCACAGAAAAGATTGGAACGCCGTATATATACGTCTGGGGAAGTTAACACTTGGCTGTGTGAGATGTTTATATACGCCTGTGACTCTTAAGAGATTTAGTCGTATCGTAGTTTTATCTTCAAAGTATAGTATTATTAAATTGAATACATTGTTATTGTATGAGGGGGGCGCGAGGAAAATCATGATTGAATACTGGGTCTCGAATATTGAAACTTTGAGAAGCACTGTCTTAAGCTAAAGGAAAATGGATTACATCTGTCGTGTTATCTCATGGTTGATACGATCCGTTTCATAATCTCTTGGTTCATGTAATACATCAAAATTCGAATCAGTTATAATAGAAACATGAACTACAGTTTTCAAAGGCAAAAAGTAAAAAGGAATTTGCAATCTTTGTATATTCATAAACAATTTACTGGAAGATTAAATGTCATATTTAAGTTGTAAGACAAATAACTTTAACTTGTTTTAATGTCGATACCTTTTATTTCCAAACACGTATTAATGTGTTGAGGAAAACATTTGGCCGTGATTAAGAAAAATCTAGAAAATGTACTATGAAAGCAAAGTAAAAAAGTTGCTCTACAATTGCAAAGTATCTAAAAATCGCTAAAAAATGAAATTTAATTTAGAATCTTTCGCAAAGATATTTATTAACCCCTTCCGACTTTTACTCGAATGTAGCTGGGGCACTGTGAAAATTTACACTGTGCAATCAGTCTTTCCTCAATTATTTCACATGTACTTTCAATGGTTTCGAATAATTGAAAAACCACTCGGTGAAGTTTTCTGCAAAAAGTGAACGTCCTGCTGAGCACCCCTCCCCTTTCCCAAATTTACGGTGGTTTAAAAGACGCTTTGTTGAATAATTCCCCCAACAGAGAAAAAAACTAATTCAATACGACAGTGCATTATTTGCTGCTCAAAGATAGACAGTGAAGGGAAGAAGGTAAGAAAGAATCAAAGATTCTTAGTTCTCGATATGTTGGGGTTATATGCAGTACCATTTTTGAATTTATCTCACACGGTTAAATTTTGATTAATAATTTCATAATCATTTATGTAAAAGTAAAAGATGTAATATAAAATTTGTCCTTAAGATAAAAGTTAGATATTCTAAGCTTTATATCTAAAGTTAGCGAGGATTGACTCCCCAAGTCTAGTGATTTCTGTCACACAGAAGGCCAACTTTACAGGTAATTTACTCCTTTATTTAAATAGATCTTTTAACAATAATTTTCAGGAAGCTTTGTATGAAAATGGTGTTATTATGTTTAAAAAGGTACGTACGTTTCAAAATAAACATAAAAAAGTTGATGGTTTTTGATCCATAATCCAGAAATAAAATGAGCCTGGAAGGGGTTAAATTTTATTTCTTGTATTTCCAATAGGTTCTTTCAACTTTTTCATTGAAAACTAAAAACTGATATTTTATGAAATTTTTGTTCGAAATTTATTTACTTCAGTAAACTATAGTTCTGTTTTCCTCTTTTAAAAAAAGATATTGAATCATTTTAAAAGTAGAATATTCCACACTTATGTTTTATTTTTGTGAAAATGAAGGAATAAAGTTTTTTATATATTTAAACGAACCTTTTATTGGAGCGAAATAGCTATTTGGTCTACTTTCAGTACCTCTAAAAGCATGTAAAATAACACCAAGTGAAGTCCTCGAGAGAAGGCTTTCGTGAAGTCAATCTTGTTTACGAGCAATATATTACGGTCTTATACAACACTACCAAGTCGTTAAATTCGTATCTAAAAGCCTTACACCCCATTATTAAAAAATAATGTTAGATTATTTCTATGTGCTGTACGTTTTTGTCATCGTTATATACAATAAAAAATTGATTTCTCTAAACTAAAAAAATTGTGATTAAAAATATTTGTACAGTTAAATGTAAAAATGTTAACTTCTGATTATTAAAAAAATCTTAAAATCATATATCTACGGTTTTGAACACATAAGGGAGCTACCAATTTTAACAAATATATGCTTGAATTGTTTTTATCTATTTTGAGGAAACAACGTGTAGAATATGCATATTTATATATTGATAAAAAATTAGTAGCATATATATTACTAGCATATATTATTACGAGCACAAACATAATTGGTTAATGAATTATTTTAATACCTTAAATCTTAGTCATTGTAAAATCCAGGGTATAACGCGCACCGATACTTTCAAGCGGGAGTTTTTGATTTTTAGATGTATTCGTATGTATTTTAGATGTATATTTAGATATGCCGTATAACGCACTCCTTCTTTTTAGAATCCAGAAATGTATGCATGCAATGCTCTTTTGATTTGAAGTTATTATTCCAGGTACTATTACAAAAACTTTAGAAAAAAAAGTGTGTGTTAATGTCCACTTAATAGAAGTGATAACTTCAAATTTTGCAATGTTATTTCAGGGATTAGTTCGGTGAGATTAAAAAACAAGGGGATATTAGCATTGTCCTATAAAATTATTTATTCATATGTCTGTACTCATAGGGTCATATTTTGTGCGAAATATTCCATCATATTTGTGAATTAATTGTATTCTAAGAAAGAAACAATAGGTTTATGGTAGCTGAAATAGGTTATAAATACTTTCGATTCAAAATTTTATCTAAATATCTATAAAAAAACTCCGTCAAGCGTTGTTCCGTACTTCCTCGTGCTTTCATTTGAATCATTTGACATAATTAAATTGTATTTTGATTTTAAAAAATCAACTAAATGTTTTGATTTATCTTTTGAAAAATCTACTTTAAAATTCCCACTTAAAATGATAGGTAATTTGTTCAGAAGACCGGATCCGGCTTTGTGAATTTTGGTTGTAATTTAACAATATTCAATTCTATCCATGAACTAATTTATGCAAAGGGATATTAAGACAGGTAGTTGATTGGGAAGAGAGGTGAAAACCTTTAAAAAGGGGTTTAATTAGAAGATTTATATCACATAATCTCTAGCTTATACTAGCTCTTTTGTCATTGTATGGCAATTTTGTACAAATATATTCGGTACTGTGGCAAGGTAAGTCTTCTTAATTATATTTTGTTTTCTTGCATTTAAATTATTTAATGTAACTTTTTTCTAATACCTGTGTACTTTATTTTATTATCTTAAATTTTTAATTGGTTTATATTCTTTTTAGACTCAAAGTATATTTAAGTAATGTGATTAACAGAACTATTTGTTCATTGCTATTCTGATTCGCTTACAAAAATAGCTTTTGTTCTTAAATTCATTGCAACATTGCTAATGATAATTGTACTATTTACTTAGTTCTATAAGTATTTGTCCTATTTCTACGTTTTGTTTAATTTTAGTGTAAGATTTCTCTCTCTCTCTCTAAGCCAGTTTTTAAAAAATATTACATGTTTCATTTCCTTGCTTCAACTAGGATTAGAAAGAATTCCGCATTCATTTTTCGTAGAAAGAGATGGCGGGGAGGGCAGTACTTAGAGTGAAGCTACAATAGGAACTTTACTTTTACGGCGTATTGGTGGGGACAAACTGTCGCATTTCATGTGGTTTCGGATTGGTGGGGGAGTGGGGAAACGTCCCTCCTTTTTCTTTTTAGGGTGTGTATGTCGCGGACGACCTTGTAGGAGCACGATTTCTGACTAAAGACGAAGAAAGCCGAATGAGCATTACAAAACCGTGCGTGATGTTCATTCAAGTTCACTCTCCAGCAAAACGAGGCCTATTATTAGAATTATTACTTCAAAAATATAACTTCTAGAATTTCAGCCCTTTAAGTTCTCAGGAATGTCTCATTTCTTTTAAATAAATATATTTCAATATTCGTAAAAGTGTAATTTTTTCCATGCTCATCTCTTTTTTTTTTTAAATGCTCTCATTTTCATACCCGGGGCATAACACGTACCCATAAATTTTGATCTTATTTTTTGTGTTAAAAGTGCGCGCTATACACCGGATTTTACAGTAACACCTAGAAAATTTCTACATATAAAGAACGTAATTTTAATTATGAATTATAAGTGATATATGTACAAAAAATTATTTGCATATTAAAATGTCTTTTTTTCTTATATAAGATAAATATCCACTATTCTATTATAATAATACAAGAAAAATTATAATTTAATAGGTTGCGTCCGGTGAATACGGGGAATATAGTACAATTTCAGTTAACAGGATTTTCAAATTGGTTATTCCGCTTCCCCCAATAAAATAATTTTATATTTTAAAAAAAAAGTCAAAATTTATTTTTTTCCACCAAAAAATTTAAAAAATTTAAAACCCTTTTAAAATAATTTTGAAAGAAAAATTTTGTGTTCAGGGAATGATGTAGAAAACAATGCAAAATTAATACGGGTTTCCTTCGTTTTATAACTATGGTTTGTTATCATAATTTTAAATGAAAAAAACAAAAGGTATTGTTTAACACAACACATGTTAATTATGTTGCATTTTTCCCACTAAAAAACATTATGAGGTAAGTAAAATTAAGAAACAAGCTACACAATTACATCTATTTATTTTTTTAATTTAAATTGCTACTTAAGTTCTATAATAATTCGGGAGATAAAAAAGTACAACATTATCAATTTTTAATATACGTATGTATAATGAGACTATTCTAAAATAAGGTCCTCTCTCTCTGCCTAATTTAACATAATAAACAATTTTTAAATTTAAATTTTTAGTTAAATGTTAAAAATGCCGAACTGATGCTCAAAATAATATGTTTTTTTGCTCCTAAAGAGCTTTGAGGGATTAGTCTCGGCAAGTTAGTAAAATTTTTAATATTTCTCTCCTTGCATGGGAGAAAATTTAATTTCTGAACTAAGAAAAAAAGTCAAAACTTTTAATGCAAACAGGAGTTTCTTTTTTTTATAACATTTTTTTTTAAAAAAAAAGTTCGCGAAAAAATTTGGGAAAAAAATTTAAATTAAAAAAAATCTCAATCCAAAAAACTCAAATCCCAAAAAAAAAGTTATATGTTTTTATTATTTTTAATTTTTTTCTATAAATGTTGCTTTTTTCCTGCATTTCATATTTCTTTCTGAACTTCAATGATAAAAATAATTTTGATATTTTTTTGTGCTTTTTTCAAAAAAAAAACCTGTATTTTTTTAAAAAATTTTAAAGAAATTGTTAAAACTGTTTATTGTATAAAAAAGAAAATATATAATATTTTGGATCCCCATTTAGTCTTAAATCATGCTTTAGTTTTAGCGTTTTTTCACCGATTTGTGATTTTTTTATCTGGTGGTTTTTCGTTAGACATTTTAAACATGGGATTTCTGAAGTAGATCTTGAAATTTAAAGGAAAGATACACTTCAAACCTAGTTGGTCAAAATATCCCAAAGTAGAATTTAGTTATATCTTATAACAAGTAATATATAAAAAAAATTTTAAATCAATTTACTTAGGTAAAAAAAAATTTATTTTAGTTACTTTTTTTTAAATAATTACTTTAAAATAAATATTTAAAACATATGTCAATCACAATATTAAGTGACAAAACAGTAAGCGATTTTCCTTTTTTTTTGGTGTTGGGGAATTATTTTTTTTTGTTGATTTTTATTCATAATCACATTCTCAGAAATTAGGCCATCCCGAGGATTTAAACCCCCGGCGGGGAAAAAAATTTTGGACGGAAAAGGA